>CM076580.1:1384563749-1384898990 GCA_034641835.2 Pinus albicaulis | reverse complement strand
ACTATAAATTGTTCTAGAAAATGCCATAATATCAAGCTAACCATGGGGGAATATGTATTGAATAGTCCAATGCTTTCCATTCCTATGGGAGGTGTTGATGTTGTACTAGGAGTACAATGGTTACAATCTTTGGGGACGGTAGCTTTTAATTTTCAAGAACTTTTCTTGAAATTTTTTTTTAGAAGGAAAGGAAGTCGAATTACGGGGTATCGCGAGAAGTCGGGAAAGATAATAATAATTTGACAAGCTTGAGAAGAAAAGAAAAACGGGGCGTAATTGCACAATTATGCTCACTAGAAGTTCCAACATCAAAATCATCTATTTCTCGAGATCTCCAAAAAGTCTTGGACAATCATTCCAAGTTGTTTGAAACTCACAAATGACTCCCACCTATTAGTGACCATGATCATGTTATTCATTTGATTCCAAGAAGTGTTCCTCCAAACATCAGGCCTTACAGATATCCTTATGTCCAAAAGAGTGAAATTAAACATATGATTGTAGAAATGCTAAATGCTGGTATAATTCAACCTAGTCAAAGTTCTTTCTCTACTCCTGTAGTATTGGTGGACAAGAAGGATGGATCATGGCGCATTTGTATGAATTATAGGGATCTCAATAACCTCACTATTAAAGATGAATTTACCATTCCTGTGACTGATGAATTATTGTATGAGTTACATGGAGCAATTTATTCCACCAAGTTGGATAATCGTTTAAGATATCATCAAATTAGAATGAAGGCTTGAAGATATTTAGAAAATAGCATTTGAACTCATGAGGGTCATTATGAATTTTTGGTCTTGCCTTTTGGCCTTACCAATGCCTTCTAAATTTCAAGGTTGATCTGAATTCCATTTTCAAACCCTTCCTTAGAAAAATTGTGCTAGTATTTTTTGATAACATACTAATCTACAACAGGTCTTGGAAGGATCATGTTCAACATGTTGACAGGGTGCTCAAACTATTGGAGAAAAAACAGTTATATGTAAAAACATCCAAATGTTTCTTTGGAGGACAAGAGGTGGAATATACGGGTCATATTGTATCTCACGAGGGTGTTAAGGTAGACCCTAACAAAATTCAAGCCATTAAGGAATGGAAAGCCCCCACAACCATAAAGTCGTTGCAAAGGTTTCTCGGGTTAACAGGGTATTATCGCAAGTTTGTTAAGAATTATGGGAGAATAAAACCCCCTCCAACAACATTATTGAAGAAGAATGAATTTTCATGGACTTCTGAAGAAACTAAGGCCTTTGAACATCTTAAAGAGGCAATGTGCCAAGCACTGGTCTTAGCTACGCCAGACTTCACAAAAAACTTTATTGTGGAATGTGATGCCTCGAGAAATGAAATTGGTGTTGTTTTAATGCAAGAAGGAAGACTCATTGCTTTTGAAAGTCGTCCAATCAAAGGAAAGTATTTATAGAAAACTATTTATGTAGAGGAAATGTTGGAAATACTACATGCACTAAAGAAATGGCGACCTTACCTAATGGGAAGACACTTCAAGGTAAAAATTGATGCGATAGTCTTAAACACCTTTTGGAACAAAGACTATCTTCTGAAGAGCAGCAAAAGTGGGCCACAAAGATGTTGGGTTATGACTTTGAAATCATATACAAAAAAAGGAAGCTAAATGTTGTTGCAGATACACTCTCAAGAAAGGATGAAGAAGTGGAAGCATTGCTTTGTGCCATTTCTATTATCCAACCGGATTGGATAACCGAAGCAAGGGATGAATGAAAGAAGGATGAAGAAGATTGGGTACTCATTAAAAATTTGTAGCAAGATCCTAGTACATCTGATACATTTAGTTGGAAAAATGATTCCTTATGGTCTAAAGATCACTTATATATTTACAAGAATTCCCAACTAAAAAAAAAATTCTTTTGGAACTACACACTTCTCCTTTAGGAGGACACTTGGGATTTTTAAAAACTTACCGCACGATGAAGGAATGATTTTTTTGGGATGGCCTTAAATCTGATATTCAAAATTTTGTGGCGGAATGTTTGGTTTTCTAGCAAAATAAGGTTGAGACAATTAAGACCCCGAGTCTTCTACAACCTTTATCCATTCAAGTCAATGTTGGGAGGAGATTTCAATGGATTTTATCATAGGTTTACCTAAGTTCGAAGGAAGGAGTGTCATCATGGTGGTAGTTGATAGAATTACCAAGTATGCACACTTTTGTGCATTATCTCATCCATTTAAAGTGATTACAGTTGCTATAGCATTTATGGAAACAATTCAAAATCTACATGGAAACAAAGAGATTGCTTCTTATTGTGAAGATCCCATTTTTATTGGAAATTTTTGGGCGGAGTTATCTTCTTGTTTGGGTACTCAATTAGCTCATAGCTCATCTTATCATCCTTAATCCGATGGTCAAACTCAGATAGTAAATAAATGTTTGGAAGGCTATCTTCGTTGTTTTGTATCTGATAAACAAACATAATAGATTGATGAGGTTATCTCTCATTTTGAATGGTTGTATAACACTTCCTTCCATCTTGCAGCATCCCCCTGCAAAGCACTTTATGGATATCATCACCATCCATCACATCTTCTTTAAGGGAAAATTCTAGGGTTCAAGCATTGGAGGATCACATCGAGTATCAACAAGAAGTTCTCCAACTCTTAAAGGATAACCTAAATTTGGCACAAAATTGAATGAAACAATAGGCAGATCAACATCGCAGTGAGAGAAGTTTTGACATGGGAGACAGGGTATTTTTACGGCTACAACCATACAAACAAATTTCCCTCAAGAAAGCTAAGAAGGATAATAAATTATTGCCAAAGTACTATGGTCCTTACAAGATTTTGCAATAGATTGGTACTATGGCATACAAATTGGAGCTTCCTGCTTCTTCACAAGTGCATCCAGTTTTCCATGTCTATGCTTAAAAAAGGTTATAGGGGACAAAATTCCAGTTCAAAAAATATTGCCAGAACTTGATGAGGAAGGAAAAACCATATTGGAACCTGAAGCAGTCAGAGAAACAAGAACTTGACAACTACGAAATCGATCAATTTCAAAGTATCTCATAAAATGGAAGAACTTATCCACTGAAGATTCTACATGGGTGGATGAGAATTTTATACAAAATCACCCAGAGCTACTCAAGCATTGAGGACAATATTTTTTTGAAGGAGAGGAGCATGTTAGGTCCCTATATTACTAGTATAGTCCCTTATTGTTGTTATTGTGACCCCCTTATTGTTATTTTTGTACTCCTGTAACCCCCATTGTTATTATTGTTCCCTTAAATTATTATTGTTAGGTCGACTAGGATTACATTGTAGCCCCATGGACTCCTATATATAGAAAGGAGGTTTTTTCATTTGTATCATCCAAGAATTGTTCACTTATGTAATGTATTGGAGGTTTCCCCCTCGAAGTGGCTGATTTCTAAGGTGTTGATCTCTCTTTTCTTCTATTTTTGGAGTTGGTTTCACAACAGAAAGTGTAGCAATAAAGGCTCAATTTAAATTTAGCCTTTGTTAAACTGAGTAAATCAAATTTCCACATCAGCGGGACAACTTGGAGGCAGTTAAATAGTGTGATAGGGATCATGTCACTAATTTATATCAAAAAAATAGACTTAATGGGCTTGGAGTTCAGTCATTCATGTGTTTATTGCTAAATTTTTTTAATATAGTTCATTTATTTTCAGTTGTACTTAGTTAACTGACCTCCAACAATTAATAGAGTCAGTTGAAGATCAATTTTACCATGAGAAAATAGTTTAACTTAGATATCTATCAGTTAACTGATCGATCGACCCAAAATAGCTCATGCATGCATGGAATTATAATTGCTCAGCTGGAGTGCAGGAGAAAAATGCCAATGTAACATGATTGTATAATATCTGAGTGTACAATTATTTCATGCAATCACAACATCAATTCCTTGGGAATTTTGAAATGAAATAGGGACTTCCCTATTGTTTAGGAGCTTGAATTAGCTCATATTTGGGTAAGGAAATAAGAGGCTGGAGGAGGTTTAAAGAGGCTAAGTGTTTTCTAGAGGCCCTCAATCAGTAGAGAGAAACAATTTTCTTTTGCAAGTTTTGCTTAGAGATGGAGAAAGAAATTGTAATAGTTTCTTTATTCAACTTATTAATGCAAAGAGGCTTGATGGGTTTTCCCAAGTTGGGTTCCCCTACAAATCATTGTGAACTTTTGGTTTTTCTTGTTGCATGTTTATGCATGTTGTTATAACTTGTGATTCCCATTCCATAGATTAGTAGAGTAGAATTTGTGTCTCTTATTTTTAGTTCAAAATATTGAGCAGTTGCAATTTCTATCAAATTTCTACATAATACTACACTTATTTTCTTAGTCTATGAAACTAGAAATCATAATTGTTATATTTTTAATAAAATTTATGGTATATATATTTTTTGTAAAACTAGCGAAATAATTTTAACAGATCCATAAACTTCAAAAATTAATGAACATATATGAACAAGATTAATACAAATCCATAAACTGAAAAATGAATGTATCAATAAATTATCCATATGAAAATATATACAAATTACAAATATCACATGAACATCTGTAAATTGAAATAGTAAGCATCCTTAAAATAAAATAATGTTCATGTACATCCATAAACTTTCCATGTGTGAAAATATACAAAGTCAGTATCACATGTGAATGTGCTATATGAAATGAGCCTAAAAATATACAAAGTATCTGGACTCTACGTACCACCAAAACTCCTATGTGAGTTATGTTGCATAAATTAAGTGTCCATAAGTTGGTATTGCAATATAACACATTAAAATTCAAACTAATTAGATCATTATTTGTAAAAAATAAACAATATGGAAATAAATGATGTTGAACCACATTTTTAATTACATATATGAATATACTAACCTCACTTGAGTCCAAATGCAAGTTAGATAGGATGGGGGTCTGATGAATCTAGATTTGGTGCACCTATATGTGGCTCAAAGATTGGGGCATACATCGATGGATTCACAACGTTAATGCCTCTATACCCAACATCCCATTAATGTGTCCACATAATTGTGGTGTTGACAATGCTCTGCATATGGGCCTATGTATAGAATGGCAAGGACAAATTATAATTAGTCTACGAATTAATTAGCATGCATTTAACTTTAAAAAAATGGTAAAATCTTAGGAATACATTTTTTTACCTCAACTTTTGGTCCATGTGGTTGTACATAGTGACTCTCCTCCACATGAGTTTTATGAGGTGGAGGTGGAGGTGGAGGAGAATTCATGGAAGCATGCACTTGTGGAGGATGGCCCAGATGATGAACTACCCCCTTGGATGACCTCATAAGCTCATCCATGTAGTTGGAGCCCTATGTCTACATGTTATCACGAACTTATTAATACAAATGTAATCTAATACGAACATAATTAATATAAATAATTATGCATAATTTGACAGTAAGAGTCAAAAGTTTCACACACACACACACACACACACCTGGTCTTTGTCATGTAGGTTGTGCACCCTCCAAGTGTCACAGATGACATCACGACACCAGGGAAAATTTAAGAAACCTCCCCGAAATTATATGTATAATAAGTAGGAGAATCACCTTGGTACATATAAGAATGTACAAGCTATTTTTTCAATTATATAATATGTATATATAATTTTTTGGCGAATCTTTTATTAAATTATAATTTTTTTTTAAATCTTGGCGATTTTTTCACTAAATTATAATTCATTGTAAATTCATTGCAAATAGTGTTACTTCTCAACATAGTATTTGGTGGCTAAGTCAATGATGTTATGTTTAAAATGTTCAACATCTTCAAAAGTTATATTTTGGCACTAGGTGAGATCAATGCAACATCTTGGAAAAGTTCAAAGGACCACTAATATATGTGACATCATTTCCCTACCCACATGTTTCATGTTTTGGGCTTGCTCATTTTTACGAGCATTTTCTCCATTGTTGAGTTGTAGTAGGGTTGGTTTGGTGGCATTTGGGGGGAAATTAAGTTAGTTAGGAGTTATTTTTTTAGATAAATCTCAAACCCTTATAAATCTCAAACCCTTATAGTGACTAGTACTAAAAATTAGATTAGGTCAAATTGTTCCACCAAATAACTATCGATAATTAAATTAAAATTTTAAAAACCCTACACTAAAAAAAATACATCTATAATGATAATAATTTATAAATAATATTAAAAATATTTATTATTATTGTTTAAATAAAAATTTATAAATAATAAAAAATATCTATTGTTTTGTATTTATTATTTTTAAAATTTACAACAATATATAGAATGTTATATAGTCTATATAATTTTTACATTAAAACATAAATTAAAATAAATAATATTTCCTATATAAATATTTTTAATTAAAATTTAATAATAATGATTATAATTATATAATGTTTTTATTTATTTATTATATAAATTATTACTTATATTTTGTGTGTTTCTATTTATATTCTATTTTATATTGCGTTATTTAAAGAATATGGTTAAAATGTCGAAATAATATTTTGAGTTATATAAAAATACCATTATAATAATACTTAGTGTATTTAAGTAAAAATTTAAAGATAGTAAATATACACATTATATTTTACATTAATTATTTTTATATCATAATGAAATAGTTTCAATATATCTCTACATCTATTATTCTTTAAGAATTATATGTTTATATGAATTTGAGTCATTTACAAGTGATGGAATTTTTTCTTAGAAGAATATATATATATATATATATATATATATATATATATATATATATATATTTCTTGTATCTCTTTCACTTTGACTAGAAGATAATATATATTTCTTTAAATTGATGATAGTCGTATAAATATAATTTTAAGTGCACATATAAAAAAATTTAAAAATATATTTGTTGTAATTTTCTAACTTAAGAAAAATATAAGTCATATTATTGACACACACATTTATATATTATTTATTTATGAATTATAAAAAAATTATAATCTAATCAAAATATAAATTATAATATTAGTATTTTTTTTAGATTCATTTTTATATCACTTGTCCTTTTAATTTTTTAACTGATAATATAATGTAAAGAAAATTAGATAATTTAATTTAGAAGATGACAGTGGAACATATTTTCCCGGATGCGGGTGTATTGGATGGTGTTTAAGGCGATGGGACATGGGTGGGGCGAAGTGTGGAGACACCTGCCCACCCATGTCACAGCTAGCAGACGACATTTAAGTTCACAGGTTTTCATATCAATCGCATTAAGTTTTAACGTTGTTCAAGATCGGACCTCCACTCCTGTAAGCGATTCTGCATGCTCCAATATGCTCCGGCCTTTGGCTCTCATCAATGAGAGATTTATGACGGGCGTTCTTCGATGCCATTACAGTCGGGTGGATAAAATGGCGTTTCGCCATGGTTTCTCAGACGAGTCACAACCTTTGAATTGTAGATGCTCTCCGGTTGCTTTGTTACCCTGCTTGCACACTGTGACGGGAAGGAGAAGCCAGCTGAATTGCTGCTTAGACCTTGGTGAAAATATCCATTTCTCTCAGTCTGGACTGTGTCTGTCTTCCTTGGTTTCCTGGAATCCTCCCATTTCTCAATCCTCCGTCACTCCTGCTTCTCCGTCTCGTCTTGTGCCCACTGCTGAGACTGCACCCATGCCTCGCCTGCGTCAAAGGATGTGTTGCCGTAGGGGTAGCACCAGAGGCAAACCCCTGCGCGCTCCCTCCATCCCCTCAATCGATTCGTCTTCCCACTCCAGTGATTATTACACAGGCCGCTATCCAAACACTAGAAGTGGGCAGGGTTGGGTTCTAGGATCTAGCCACCGTATGGGCTCCCCTGCTCCTCATTTCCCCACTGCTTCACCTTCTCCCACGACTGGCACTGCGCTTTTTCCCTTTAATTTCTCTCTGAACCGCCCATGAATCACAGCTTCAATCACTGTGGTTTTCTGTGAAGAGGCCCAAGTGGAGGAACGTTGCACACGTCCGGTGGGTCTAAGCTCAGAAAAAGCCCAGCTTTCGGGCCTTCAGGAGGGGAGCGGTGGTGTGAATGTGCAAGACCCGGAGGCTCAGGTTCGTAGGGCTTGTGATGTGGAGATAGCGCCTGGAGATCCTGGACCTTCCATGTCTGAAGCTGCTCCCGCCATGGATAGTGACATGATTGCAGAAGGATGGTGCTGAATTGTCGAAGAACCACCGGATGAGTAGATGCTTCTCTTTTGTTTGGTTTTCTTGCTTCGCAGCCCACTTAATTGGGTGTGTTTTTGCTTATATTATTGTGTTGGACCTCTGTTTTATTTTTTAATTCTGTAAACACTTTAATCGTCAAAGATAGCAAACGATGGTTCCCCTGCGTGGGCAATGCAACGACCTGAAAAACGTTCAAGACTGGTTTCCCTGTATGAGGGCAGTCTTCTTTTTTGATTTTTTGACAAATTTTCCATAAGTCCGGGCAATGTTTTTGACTTCGGTCATGTTGTATTTTTATTCCCACTGTTAATAGATTAACCTTACTTAGAAAAAAAAAATACATTGGAACATATTTGAATATATTATTTAAATATATATATATATATTGGAAAATCACTAAAAAAATATAGTTTTTTAATTAATATCTTAAAAAAGAAGACTTAGATGTTTTCAAATTCAAAAAATTATTAATTTTAAATGAGAAATATAATGAAATACTTGCTTCTTTGCTTAAAACAGTTTAGATAATAATAATAATAATAGTACCAAAATTTATAGAATAAATCACTAATATTATTACTATGAACAATAAATAGTTAATTGATCAAAACCAATTTAAAATTTTACATCAAAATCCATTTAAAAACATTCCAGCACTATATATATGGTTCAAAAGATATATATATATATATATATATATATATATATATGAATTTGATATATTTATATAACTGTAGGTGGGAAAATATAGCGTTGAATTCTAAATGAATTTATCTAAATTGTACTAGAAAATATAACCAATCTACCTTTACAAATACAAGGAAGGGAAGGACTCTCCCCCACTTCGTCTCCACCAACAAATCATCTATATAAATAATTATATTTTTTATTCCATGCACAAACTTAGTATCCCTTTCATCTATATAAGTAACTGTATTTTTTTATTTCATGCACAAACTTAGTATCTCTAATAATTTTTTGTAAAAAAGGTTTAATTATTATTCGCTTTATCTATATATGTTTGCTGATTATATTTTTTTAATTCTATACAAATAGATTTACCAAAAAAAATACATGTAAGCAATATAATGTTTATAAGCAGTGAGAAAAACTACTATATGCAACCTATTGTGTAGAACTTTTTAAGATATAAGAAATTTATAGTATATACCTTAAACATGAATAAGATTTCAAGGTAACATATAACACTCTTACACACAAGAAAAACACAAAGGTGGATGTGAAATCAAAGGAATTTAGAGATTATTCTTTAAGGTGATTTCAAACCTTTAGAGCTACATGAAAATGATTTAATGTGAATATCAACATGTAGAAACTAACTATTTTGTAATATTTTAAAAAATATATGGTAACTAAAAGGAAGACATTACAAGTTAGTATTTTTTATATCTACATTGGAATATAGCTCCACCACCCTCACTACCATCATTTATAGCTAACTGAATTAGAAAGGAGACATTGCTAGAGTTATGAGAACAATCACCCTTTCATGATACATGGTGGATCAAACACATTGAATGTCTTGGAGTGTCCATGTTAAATTAATTTTTGAACTCCCACAACAATCTATGTTGAATTATTATTTTATTGATTCTTGAACAATTTTGATTGTTTTGATGATGAATGCAATGACGTCTACAATTAACTCTATCTTACAACCAGAGTATTTTAGGTTTATAAAATCGGCGGGGTCTTTTATATATAGGGTTAAATTATTTAGTAAATGAAACAAATTTTCAATATAGACATATAAAAATATGGTGCATCCTCTAGTATTTATATAGTGCTTTATTGTCTCTACTATTACAATAAGAAAATTTTATAATAGTTTTTCTAGGTAAAAAAATAAAATAAAAGTAAAATTTTAAAAACCATACTCATATTTTTATGTTGGATGGTTTCTTCATTTGAACATTTAAAGAACACATATTCAATTTAATGTTTACCAAATTAAAACACAGATAGACGAAGAACTATGTTTGATAGATGTCAAATCAATAGGGAAGAACTGACAAAGTGATCTCTCCATTGCAATGGTTGTTTAAATAGTGATGGAATGACATTCATATAAACCCCATATTCCTATAAACCCATAATTCCACATTCCATGAAGTGTGGGATACATTTTACTGGAAAAAAAATTCTAACAATTTTGGGTTAATAGAAAACTATAATAGAGTGAAAACAAATTCGACGAGGAGAAACAAATCAAAATAATTGGTATTATTATAAAAATAGGGTGAAATATATCTTGATACTTGCCATTATTATAAAAATATGGCAAATGGGGAAAATGTAGTTTGAATTTTACTCAAAAAAATATATATCCAACAATTTTGGGTTAATATAAAAATAAAATAGAGTGAAAATAAATTCCATTAGGAGAAACAAATCCAAATAATTGGTATTCCCATAAAATATGGTGAAATATATCTTGATACTTTCCATTACTATAAAAATAAGGTGAATGAGAGAATGTAGTTTGAATTTTGCAAGGCAAGATAATTTTTTAAACTCTCCCCATCAATTCCCATGGGCTAATGGTTTACAACTATTTTTTTTTAATAAAAATTGGGTGATGCATATTCAAACCCTTATTTGGAAAAAAAATTCCTAACCAAAATAAATGACTCCCTAATTTCTCCCATGGGCGAAATATCGCCCCAAAATTTTTCTATGCATGACAAATACATCCATATGACAAAATTTGGTCAACGGGTAAACTCGAAAGAAATGAATCATAATATAAAGGAATTGGTGGCTCACGAGGAAATAATGGGAGTTTGTTAATATGTCCATGCAATGCAACACATGCACTAAGCAATGACAACTACATGTTATTTGCAATAGTATCCCTTGTCTCAGCACCAAGCTGCGACAAATACTCTAGATCTGTCAGTAATACCATGCTCTGAGACAGTAGTTGAAACAATATCGGAGGTGGTGGTACCTTCCCAGGGTCCCTACAAGCCCCCTCATGATCATATTTACGTCCCAAGTTTCATCCATAATAATGAAATCCGCTATCAATGTAATCCAACCTCATATGTATCATGAAATCTGCATATATATGCTTAGAAAAATAAACGGCGACATGGTCATGGTTGGGGAATTGGCCCCAAGCTCTAATCAATCGATCATAGACAAAACGGGTTGCATAAACATTATTAAACTATTTGAATGGAATCAGACCTTTATGTCTAGCAAGGCGATCCAAAGGGATGTCGAACAACTCCCCACAAATATCAATGTTCTTGGTGGCCTCTTTCACCACCTCCCAAGTATGTGGGCCTCTAACCTCATGCCTCCTAATCCTATGTATGGACAATAGAAGGCTTCTCTATGGGCCCGACCTCTAGTATGTCTCGATCAACCTATTGATGCTTTCCAACATCAAAAACAAACTACAACTAGTATTTAAGTGACAGGGATATTACATCACTCTCATCTAATCCATGTATGTTAAGCTATAACATCCTCCAATGTGATATGAGTTGTAGCATCATCCCATAGAGGGATCGATGTTGCATTGTGGTCCTCAACTTTTCCCTGCTAAGGGTTTGTAAATCATAAACATAATTTAACATATATATTTAACAATCTAATAGCATAATAAGATATACATTAAATTCAAACACATCAGTTGAAAGCGGTTTAAAAATTAAATACAATTTCAAGAAATAAACACACAAAGTTTAAATAGGATTTAAAAATGTAAAAGGTGTACTTAAAACGGGTGAAGAAGGTTCACTGGAGGTAGCATGATCATTAGTAGAGAAAAAAATGTTGCCTCTGACACTTCGACTGACGTCGGAGGCAATTCTTATGAGTGGAACATGCACTTTGGGTGGGCTATGTGATCTATCACAAAACCGACCATGTATAGAAAACCCCCTTGCACTCCAACAATTAGTGGTTGGGGCACGTATAGGAGATACCTCTTCATATTAAATATAATACCTATAATACATGTAAACTAATCTAAGAAAAAAATGTTGAATAAATTATTATATATAATAAATATAAAGTAATCCAAGAAAAAATGTTGACTTAGAAAGAATGTTGACAAGAAAATAATTTCTAAACTCAAGTAGAGTAATTTGACTTGAAGTCCTAAACTTTACTCTATTTTTGATAATTTATCAACCAAAGTTTGAGTTCCATGTAGACAAAATCGAAAGAAGTAATCAAATCTACCTTCACACTTTTTCCCTAAATAATAAATTTTATTCATAGGGCATAAATATGTAAATATATGTGTAAAATTTTGAAATAAACCTATTTTCAAAATTAATAAAATTTTATGCCGACCAAATACTCCAACACACTTTAAGTTCTTATAATGTTTGACTTTGAGACATGATGTGTATTGAGTGCAAGCACATGAAAACAATGTTTCTTGCACAACACACTATGTAATATAGATTTATATTTTATATAGTTTATATATATAGTTAATAAATTTTAATTAAATAACTTGTTTTGGATTATTAACTTTAAAGATTAATATTTTATTTTAAGTAAATAATTTTTTAAAATTAATGGTATTATATTTATTATTTAAAACATAAATTAATTTAAATTTAAAACAATAAAATAAAATAAATGTTTTTATTTGATAAATAGAAGTTCATAATGGCAATCTCAAGCTGCTAATTTATTTATTTATTAGTTATAGTTTGGTCGTTTTATATTTTGGAGTTTTATGGGGTATATTTAGGTCAAATTTTTTAGAACAAAAAATTTAAAATTTTGGAAAATTTATTTCAAAAAATTACTAAGGAAAAACTTTAAAACCTAAAATAATTAGAAAATAACGTTTTTAAAATTCAAAATCAGAAAATATGCATAATAAACATGCTACCACTACAAGTAAGGAAAAAAATTAAAAGCTATATTATAGTTCTCTTGGTAGTTTCAAAGCGTTTTCTAGGTTTCTTTTTGCAGTTTTCATGATTTTTGTATGGTAAGTTTTATTATTATTATTTAATTTTGTAAGAAAAAACAAATAAAAAGGACAAAAAAGATAAGAAACCTACCTTCGCTCAACCCTTTGGGACATTGGCAGGGATGTTGGTGAGGTTGTTTGCGTTTCTTTGTCGTTCAATCACTCAATCGAGTTCCAATACCTTGGTCAAGCTCTTGTTTATCTGCGGTCTATGCAAAAATTATGCGTGCAGGTTGTGACCATGTGTTTTTATAGAAAAAAGGAGCTCAATCGAACATTAGAGCTAGATCGAGCCATAATGCTCAATCAAGGGTTAGATTTAAACCCTTGATGGAGAAAATTTTTTAGCGCTAAGGGGCTCTATCGAGCGCTTAAACATGGCTCGAAGCACTCAATCGAGTTCTCCTTTTTTCACTTAAACATGACCTCCCTTGCCAAAAACTGTAACCCAACTCCATGCTAACACCCTACCACCATGTGGTGCTTGTTAATGGATTTAAAATTTCAAATCTTTTTTTATTCTAAATCTATGGGATTAACATAAGGATCCTACTTTTAAAAATAAGACCTCCAAAAACTCTATTTTTACAAACGCTCAATTGAGCTCAATAACTCGATCAAGCCTTGTAGCTCGATCCATCCCCTAGTTAACCACATAAACAACTCGATCGAGGGTTTCTCAAACACTCGATCAAGATATTTGAATTTATAATTTAAGCATTCAATCTTATGAGGTCCTGAAAACAACAATTTCAACACCTCTTTTGCAGATTTCTTTGCAACACCATTTTGTACCCTAATGAACTTAGGGAAAAAATTGTCCTTAAGTGGTAGAGTTAATCATGTTGGATTCATGAAGGAATCATCTATACAATGGATTATGAATTTGACATTTTTGAATTCATGTGATATTTTTCACCTAATTTCTCAAAAATAATGCTTGAAATTTTTTTTGTACAATTTCAAAGAGGCCGAATAAAAAATCAATAACGTAAAATACACACAACAAAAGAATTCAAAAAATACCAATATCATCATTTAAGAGTCATCTTCAAAAGGGTACTCTTGGTTTTTCTATTTAATTGAAATTTCATGGCCACATTTGGCCCAAAAGCGAGATTTAACCTCCATTGAATATTTAGAATATTCTTACACAAATCAAAGGTGGAGATTTATCTCCAAAGCAATTATGTTTTTTTTCCCATTTTAATTAAATTGATTAATTAAAACAAGTGTCATATGAAGACCTGTCATATCAAGTGAGTTATGGTTCTTTTGGCATGTGGCATTGATAAGACATGTTATTGACCTATGGTATTGTAACAAAGTCTATTTACATATTAAGAATCTCTATGATAAATTGGAGGTAAATTTCCATGGATAAGCATCGTATTCACTATTTTTTCAATTGTTTATATGATTAACTTATATATCAATTCTTTTTATAACTATTAATAAAAATAATTTAAACTAAATTTAAAATTAATTTAAAATAAAGTTTTTTTTTTTAGTTTTTAAGATTTTTTTAATTTGAGCAACCTAAGAAGTGTTATGAAAGAAGTGCTTTGATGCTTATTATGATTAATGCCATTATCATATGAAAGAAACACATCAACATAATTAAGATTTCATTATAATTTTATAAATATAATGAAACATAAAATAATAATAAAACCTCAAATTAATATAATAATAATATAATTTTATTAATATATTATAAAAAAAAGTTATAAACCATAATACTTATACAAGAATAAATATTTGTCAACAGTTAAAGATAAAGAATTTGTTTATTTATAATGTTAAAAAAATATTAAAAAAAAAATATCTTTCAAACAATGTCTTTTTGAAAAGTTTTGACTTATCTTTCCCTCATAAACTCTTAAAAAATTCACTTAAAAACAACAATTTTTTGTAATTTTGGTCTGACTACATCTTCATCATGTCTAATATATCACCCAGATAAATCTCACTTAAAAACAACTCTTTTTTTGTAATCTTGGCCGGACTACATCTTCATCATGTCCAATATATCACCCAGATCTACCTAGAATTAAACAAATCACTTAACATCAAAGAATACTTTAACAAAGTATCCAATTACCAATCTATTCAAAACCCGACAAACAAAAACAACTCTTTTTTTAAATACAAAATATCAAAATTAAGATTTAATATTAAACCCCACAACCATAACTACATCTATTTAAATTAAATAGGTCAACTGTCTTTTCCAACATACATAGAAAACCGAGGAGGATTCATATCCTGATATTTGAAAGCTTAATACGTTATCGATGTGTCTCGTAAATTAATAATCACGTCGTCTTCAAATACACATTTTTCCATATTTTCAAAGTGACCTGGCTTATGAAAATCCATTCATGTTCATCGGGATTCGTGATTTCCTGTTTAAAATTGCATACATGCCGCCTTTTAAAGGGAGGTGGTCTACGTAGGTAGGTTTAAAAAAAAAAATCTATTTATCATTATTATTATTTTTTAAAATTTCTCCTCCTCATTATTATTATTTATTTTATTTTTTAAAAAGAGTTAGTAATTATTATTTATTTTATTTTTTATTTTTTTAAAAAGAGTTAGTGTATGTGTGTTGTTTTTTTTTTCAAAAAGAGGTTCGCTTTATATATTGTTGTTATTATTTAATTTTAAAGTCATGTTCTAGATATCAAATTAGTGTATGAGACTTTTTTATTTATGGGAAAAGGGATTCACTAATAAATTAATAGAGTGTCATACTCTTACTCACATAAGCTCTCAATTCCCTAACATCTACCACACTTTCAATCTTCTTGACCTATTAAGCCAGTCCACCTTTAGCTATCTTGGATCGCTTATTTCCCTTCAAACTTAAATTCTTTCTCCTATTTTGTGACAGCCTTATTAAAGATAACTAGTGTTAACTAGTTCAAAGACAATTCTTTTTAATATTGTGTCAGGAAAAGACTTAAACTATTATTATTTTTCTGGAAAGTTATTTTACTAATAATTAGTTTTGAATAATAAATCAGTTGAAATAATTTCTCAAGGAAAGTAAAAATTTGATGGTAAAATGTTTCCAAGAACTGGAAAGTGGTTGGGACAATTGGAAACAGTTACTTGCTCCTCTGGGGATAAGAGACTGATCCCACTGAGGAGTAGGGGTTCTGTTGGAAGACTAAGGAAGAGTGTGGATTTCCAGAGCTGGTAGAGACCAGTGGAAACACTCAGTTATCCTTAAAAAATATATATATATTCTAGCACTCACTGGACTAGGCGTCTTGAGGTCACAGCAGAAAATTAATCCACTGTTAACCTGTACCATCCAGGATTGGAGCTCGGGGGCAAGAAGAGGACGTAATCGCCTCTCTTGATGGTTGGGAGGACCACAGCTTGAATTTGCTAAACAGATAAGTAACTGTGTGATCTCTTAGAGAATAAGTATTGAAAATGCAAATTATCTGTAGTTTTACAGCCATATAGGTATTGTTCTATTATTAAGAATGCTTAAGACAGGAAAACCTGAACTTACTAATCATTCTTTCTCTATTATTAAGAATGCTTAAGATAGGAAAACCTGAACTTGCTATTGATTCTTTCACTGTTATTAAGAATGCTTAAGATAGGAAAAACCTGAATTTACTATGAATTCGTGTCTGTTATTAAGAATGCTAGAAATAGTAAAATTTAATATAATATAATTTTCTTACTGTTTAGAAGGATTCGAGACGAAATTACAATGGAGCAATATGAAAGAAAAACAGGAATTCGAATAAAGGGAAGATACACATATACTCTCAGGTTTACTACAATTTATGCCCAACTTTTAGGGGCATGGTAAACAATTAAACATAATATAGCCACTCCTTTACAGACATAAATAAATTATATGTTCTATAAATAAAGAAAAACTGTATCTTCATTACTTGTCTGAAGCTAAACCAGAACAGAATAATAAAAGAGTTAGAGGAACTGTTGATCTTGGGTTCTGGGTAAAACCCTACCCAAGACACATCGTTCTCAACCACTAAATCTAACCTATACACGGACATAAAGATTTGGTGGTCCGGACACTGAGCTAATGATTCTGATGCATAATTACTTTAAAAAAAAAATCTACATAAGGAAAGAGATGACAACAACAATTAGTCTTCTCCTTAATATTTAAACTCAATCTCTTTTATTCATAGAAGTGATACTCAAAACAAACAATTTAATATACCATTTTGTGGTTGAATGAAAGAAAATGCTAGAATAACTCAGGGCAATAGTTGATCGAGAGTTCAACTCATACTAAGAATTCTGATACAGAAAATACAATCTTTGGAATACATTTTTTAAGGGTTAGAGTTAACACAGAATGACCAAAACTTAGAATGCGTTAAGCATATAAAAGAAGATATCCGGAAGTTAAACCCTGATATAGAACATCAGTCGATAAAAGAGAATAGTAATTAATCTTTCCAATAAGATAACCACGACTTAAACTGTACATAAGAGGCTAGATATCCTTGTTCTATATAAATTGTTGCTTTAATGGAGTGAACCTCATGACAATAAAAGAATACAAGATACCGTGTTAAAAGAAAACCAACGAGAGCAGTAGTGCAAAAGCACAGTCAAAATTACAAGCCATTTTTCCCATTGAACTTCCTTAAAAGAAAATAAAAAAATAAACAAGTTGCAAGGGACTCGGTCCTACTTAGGAAATCTTCACAACAGTCATATGCAAATAAAAATCTGGTCCTGTGTCCTGTCGAAATGGAGAAACTCTATCAAGATTTAACTCCTATTATTCCAAGAGAAACGAGAATGAATCTGGAAGGTTAAGGCATTATGTATATGCATAAATACTTGGAGGAATCCGTTGGTTGTGTTAGCCCGAACCAGAGTAACCGAAGGTGAGGAACTTCGAGCCTCTCTTGCATTCCTTAATCGGAATGGTAAGGGTTCGACCCATGGATTGCAGACCTATAACTCTGCCCATCAAGGGCAAAATAGCAAGAAAAAAAAAGAAGCAGTTAGTGCTCTTGCCGTAAATGCATATTCAAAACTCATATTACAACAAAGAGGTTATTAAAAGAAAAGAAAAAAACAAAGATAAAACCATTACTCCAGGAGCAGAATAAAACTAGAAATGGATACATGTATTAGAAGTCGAATCAAGATGAATCTATGATGTCGACTATGCTTGACAAGCCATCTCTTTTTCAGTTCTTTAAGTTTGTGAAGGAATTCCCACTCTGCGTAAGGGTTTGATATGAAGGAAATGAACCCGAAACTCACCTTGAAGGACTGTGTAAGGTCTTGCGATGGCAGAACCATGGTCCCCAAGGGAGCCGAGCAGGTGCGGAATGGAAATAGAAACAAAATTAAAACTCATCTCAGTTTGGGAACTTAGAGACGTATTTCGGAAGGAAGCTAGGGTTGGTGGAGTATTCTAGACAACTCCCACCCAAAATCTTAGCCATATATTTGGATGTGATGCACGGTGGAGATCACAGTAGGATGTATGGAAAGTCGCACCAGATCTCAGTGAAATTTCCCAGTTGTACAAAAGAGTTATTGACCCGTACCCGAATCATAAATTTAGCCAGAGGTGCGAGTGTGTTTCTCGGTAGTAGCTATGACTATAGTTATTACGAACGATAAGAAAAGTAATGTCACCATGTGGCGGAGCCATATAAATCTACATTCAACCTTAGTATTCAAATCAAAGGTATACAATAATGTGGATTGTAAATGAAATCCGAGACTATTAAGAATTGAGATATTATTATATCTTTTATAGAGTTGAAATGAGTAATGTTGAATTAACTATAGTACTAAGTTAATAATTGTGAATTTTACATTGAGTATTGTAATCTTATCTCTAGGTGTAAATAAGTAAAAAAAAAATTATGTTACATATTGGTGTGTGTGACAAGTGGTATCAGAGTAGCGTTTATACGTTGGGACGCTATTGGTCGACTAACGGTTAAGCTGTGTATATTGATGCACAAAGCGAGAGTGAGAGAGTTTAGAAAGTATAATGAGGAGGGGAGCAACATCATCACTACCCCAAGACACCGGGGAACCTCAAGCTCAACCTGTGATGAACCCAGAAATGTGGGTTCAGTTAAGTGTGGAACAACATCAAGAAACTAGTAGATTGATGGAAGAGCAACATCACCAAACCAGTTTCCTGTTGAACACAATTCAACAACTACAAGAGGAAATGGTGCGTGTCCGAAAAGACAATGAACGATTACTGCAAAACCAAGAAAAGATATTAAAGAGCTTGTCAAATAAACAAAACTAGGAGGTGGAACATCCAAGTACTGACAGAGGCATGCAAGAAGAAGATGAACATAAAACGAGAAATAACACCACAAACAGAGTGGAAATAAGCCCATCTCAGTGAAGCAAGAACAAAAATTACAATGAAGCAGAATCTGGCAATGTGTCAGATCAGCAAGAAATTAAAAAGAAGAAAGTAGAACTCCAGGGGGAGTTTTGAAAAATAAAACCACCAACGTATGATGGTGAAGCTGAAGAAGTGGCTGAAGCATGGTTAATAAACATGAATAAGTACTTTTAGGTGTACAAGTACAGTAGCAACCTAAAGGCTAGATTAGCCATATATTAGTTGAGAGAGAAAGCCACTTTGTGGTGGGAAGAAGTGAAGAACATTTGCAACATAGAGGAACAAGATGTCACCTGGGAATCATTCCAGCAATACTTTAAGGACAAGTATTTGACATAACGATTTTTTGATGGAAAAGCTAAATAATTTCACGATTTAAGGCTGGGATAGATGACTATGGATGAATATATCACCAAGTTCACCTCCCTGTTACGATACGTCCTATATATTTGAGAAGAAAACGCTAAGGTGCAGAGATTTTTGAGTAGCCTGCCAACACACATGAAGGATCGAATAGAATTTGTAAACCCCCGAACCATGGATGAAGCCATTTTTAAGGCATGAATGTGCTATCAGCAGTCCAAGGCTAAAGGGGAGGTTGGAAAAAGTTGGCAGCCAAGAAAAGGACAGAAAAATAGCTCAAACTTCAAAGGAGAAAAAAGCAGTAACTTTAAGAATTCTGCACGTAATTCTGTCAACAAAAATTTTGGCAGAAATCATCAGAGAACCAGGTGGCTAGCAAAAGAAAAGCCTACGGAAGCATCCAGTAAGCCTGAGCAAGGGCAAGTAACTAAGCCACCTCTACAGTGTTGGGGGTGTGGTGAGGCACACTACTACAAAAAATGCCCACAACGAGCAAGAAATGACACTGTGGCAAACTTTCAGGAAGCTTCTATAGTAGGTGATGTGGCGTGCAACATCCCTCATATCAATGCGGTGTTGGAGGACCGACAAGCATATTATCAACCAACAATGATTGAGCTGGAAGGTAAAATACTAACTCAATATGTTTCTATTTTGGTAGACCCAGGTGCAAGTATGAGCTATGTTAGTCCCAAAATAGTGGAAAAGTGTAAATTGAAATAACATAAATTTAAAAGTTCATGGCTGGTACAGCTAGCCACTGGAGAAAAACGAAAAGTAACTGCCAAAATTCCAACTGTACTTTGGAAATTTCAGAACAATAGTTACAAGTAGATCTGAACATTCTGCCATTAGGATCCTATGATGTTTTGCTAGGCATGGATTGGCTAGAAAAGCATTGAACCTTAGTGGACTATAAAGAAAAGGTTATTTATTACAGAATGCATGACGGAACACGTAGAGAGATTCAATGAATCAAAAATCCATTACAGTTATGCCCAATTACAACGTCTTAAATGAACAAAAATATAAGGAAGAGATGCCATTTATATGCTATTCAGGTGGGGTATGCAGATTCCAAGGAAAAATCACCTATGATGGAAAATATACCTATGGTACAAGAATTTCTAGATGTTTTTATAGAAAATATTCCTGGGTTACCACCAAGAAGAGACACTGACTTCACCATAGAGTTAATGCCAGGAGCCTCTCCTGTGTCAAGGGCTCTTTATAGAATGAGTGTGCCAGAATTAACTGAGCTGAAAATGTAGTTACAGGAATTGTTGGATAAAGGCTACATTCATCCAAGTGTGTCCCCTTGGGGAACACCAGTACTGTTCGTAAAGAAAAAGGATGGGACCATGCGAATGTGCATGGATTATAGGCAGCTCAACAAGTTAAAAGTAAAAAACAAATACCCTTTACCAAGGATTGATGATCTGTTTTATCAAGTGAAGGGGGCTACAGTGTTTTCCAAGATAGATTTAAGATCTGGATATCACCAGATTTGAATCAAAGATGAGGACATTTTCAAAACAACATTCCGCACCAGGTATGGACACTATGAATTTGTGGTGTTACCCATTGGGTTAACAAATGCACCAGTAAAATTTATGAGGTTAATGCATGGAATCTTCCATCCTTTCCTGGATAATTTCGTACTTATATTTATAGATGATATTTTGATCTATTATAAAAATCAGGAAGAGCGTAAGGAACATTTGAGGATTGTGCTGGAAATGTTAAGAAAACACTAGTTGTCCGCTAAGTTTAGCAAATGTGATTTCTTCAAAACAGAAATCCAATATCTAGGCCATGTTATTTCAGCAGAAGGAATTGTTGTTGATCCGAAGAAGATCAAAACAATCATGGAATGGCGAGTACCCCAGAACGTGGCAGACATTAGATCCTTTATGGGATTAGATCTAAGCTGGGTATTACTGAATATTTATTGAAGGATTCTCCAGAATTTCTTTCCCTATTACTTCCTTGCAGAGGGAAAGAAAAGTACTCAAATGGACTGTTGAATGTCAGAACAGCTTTGAAAAGATGAAAAATATTTTGACCACAGTACATGTCTTAAGGGTAGCTGATCCCAACAAAGAATTTGAAGTGTGTACAGATGAAAGTAAAGAAGGTGTTGGGGCAGTTCTATCTCAGGAAGTCAAAGTGGTGGCATATGAATCTAGAAAGCTAAAGGATCATGAACAAAGGTGTTCAGCATATGATTTGGAATTAACAGCAATAGTACATGCCCTTTGGGTATGGTGACACTACTTGCTGGGCAAGAAATTTGTGTTAGAAATAGATCATAGCAACTTGGCTAGTTACTTCAAGCAAGTAGATTTAAATTCCAGACTACAGGCAAGATGGAATTCCTTCTTAAGTGAGTTTGATATGGATATTCAGCACGTGAAGGGAAAAGAAAACTGGGTAGATGATGCTTTAAGCAGAAAACTACATGGTATATATGAGTTGTATTATAATTAGCTGGAAAGTAAATTTTTGGAACAAGTGAGAGAAGAGGCACAAAAAGACCCAGAGTATCAATTTTTATGGCAACAGGTGGAAGAAACCAAAAAACAAGGAAATACATCTGAATATGGAATAAATAAAGACCAGATGTTAACTTATAGAGGTAAAGTATATGTGCTGAATTGGGTGGATTTAAAAGAGATGTTAATGGATGAATACCATCGTAGTAATTATGTAGGTCGCCCAGGTTACCAGAAAATGTTGACTGCAATTAGGAAGGTATATTTATGGCCTGGTATGCGTGAAAAAATTGTTGAATATTTAAGTAAATGTTTGGAATGTCAGCAGGTGAATGTGGAGCATCAAAATCCCACAAGATTTTTGTGGCCCATACCAATACTTGAATGGAAGTGGGAGTTCATATCCCTGGATTTCATTACAGGCTTACCACGAACAAAAAGGAAAAATGATTCCATCATGGTAGTAGTGGGCATATTGAGTAAATCTGCACATTTTATACCTATGCAGTCTACTTACAAGACTATACAGATAGCTGACATATTTATGAAGGAGATTTCCAGGTTGCATGGAATTCCCAAGACAATTATCTCAGACCAGGATGTTAAGTTTACTTCAGCATTCTAGAAGACCTTGTTTACAGGATTGGGAACTCAGATAAAATTTATCACAGCTTATCATCCCCAGACTAACGGTTAAACGAAACGAGTAAACCAAGTGTTGGAAGAAATGTTGCGCGTGTATGTAATGCAGCAACCAACTAAATGGGAAGATTATCTGCACCTTTTTGAATTTTATTACAACAACGGTTATCAAGAGTCCCTGAAGATAAGTCCTTTCGAGGCCTTGTATGGGAGGCAGTGTCGCACACCCATAAATTGGAGCAGCCCTGAGACCAAATTAATATGGGACTCGAGATGCTTGTTGAGATGGAATTAGAGGTAAAGAAAATAATACAAAATTTGAAGGCTGCACAAGATCGACAGAAGATCTATGCAGATAAAAAGAGGTCTTATTGGGAATTCGAAGTGGGAGACCTTGTGTACGTGAGGATCAAACCAAAGAGGAGTATGTTGCGGTGGACCTCTTGTGCTAAGTTGTCTCCCATATTTTGTGGACCTTTCCAAATTTTGGAAAGGGTAGGACCTGTAGCTTATCGGCTAGCTTTACCCAGCCACATTCAAGTACATAATGTGTTTCATGTGTCCTTGTTGAAGCGTTATGTGCATGATGCAAAGCATGTAATACATTAGCAAAATATACAGGTAGGATAGAAATAAAAAAATCCTAACTGAGATATACATTATTATGAGAAAATTGACATGGAACCTTGTGGCTGTAGGTAGAACCAGACGACGAGTTCCTGGTTGAGCCGCAACACATACTTGATTGAAGGGAAATCGTACTCCACAAGCGAGTTGTTGCCTAGGTTAAAGTGCAATGGAAGCACCTCGGCCCAAATGAGACTACTTGGGAGGATGAAAAATTTGTGCGAGAAGTTTACCTAGAACTCTTTGCAGAGTTAGAGTAAAAACACCGAGACGGTGTTACTTCCAGGGGGGGAATTGTGGCAGCCTCATTAAAGATAACTAGTGTTAACTAGTTCAAAGAGAATTCTTTTTATTATTGTATCAGGAAAAGACTTAAACTATTATTATTTGTCTAGAAAGTTATTTTACTAATAATTAGTTTTGAATAATAAATCAATTGAAATAATTTCTTAAGGAAAGTAAAACGGTAATGGTAAAATGTTCCCAAGAACTGGAAAGTGGTTGGGGACAGTTGGAAACAGTTACCTGCTCCTCTGGGGAGAAGAGATTGATCCCAGTGAGGAGTAGGGGTTCTGTTGGAAGACTAAGGAAGAGTGTGGATTTCCAGAGCTGGTAGAGACCAGTGGAAACACTAAGAAATCCTTTAAAAAAAAAAATTTCTGGCACTGACTGGACTGGGCGTCTTGAGGTCACAACAGAAAATTAATCCACTGTTAACCCGTACCATCTAGGATTGGAGCTCGGGGGCAAGAAGAGGACATAATTGCCTCTCTTGATGGTTGGGAGGACCACAGATTGAATCTTCTAAACAGATACGTAACTCTGTGATCTCTGAGAGAATAAGTACTGAAAATGCAAATTATCTGTAGTTTTATAGCCATATAGGTACTGCTCTATTATTAAGAATGCTTAAGACAGGAAAACCTGAACTTGCTATTTATTCTTTCACTGTTATTAAGAATACTTAAGACAGGAAAAACCTGAATTTACTATGAATTCATTTCTGTTATTAAGAATGCTAGAAACAGTAAAATTGAATATAATATCATTTGCTTACTGGAGCAATATGAAAGAAAAACAGGAATTCGAATAAAGGGAAGATACACATATACTCTCAGGTTTACTACAATTTATGCCCAAATTTTAGGGGTATGGTAAACAATTAAACATAATATCTCCACTCCTTTATAGATAGAAATAAATTATATGTTCTGTAAAGAAAAGTAAAATTGTATCTTCATAACCTGTCTGAAGCTAAACCAGAACAGAATAATAAAAGAGTTAGAGGAACTGTTGATCTTGGGTTCTGGGTAAAACCCTACCCAAGGCACATAGTTCTCAACCACTAAATCTAACCTATACACGGACATAAAGATTTGGTGGTCCAGACACCGAGCTAATGATTCTGATGCATAATTACATTTTAAAAAAAAATCCACATAAGGAAAGAGATGACAACAACAATTAGTATTCTCCTTAATATTTAAACTCAATCTCTGTTATGCATGGAAGTGATACTCAAAACAAACAATTTAATATACCATTCTGTGGCCGAATGAAAGAAAATGCTAGAATAACTCAGGGCAGTACCTGGCCGAGAGTTCAACTCATAATAAGAATTCTAATACAAAAAATACAATCTTTGGAATACGGTTTTTAAGAGTCAGAGTTAACACAGAAGGACCAAAACTTAGAATGCATTAAGCATATAAAAGAAGATATCCAGAAGTTAAACCCTGATATAGAACATCAGTTGATAAAAGAGAACAGTAATTAATCTTTCCCCACGAATTAAACGGTACATAAGAGGCTAGATAGCCATGTTCTATATAAATTGCTGCTTTAATGGAGTGAACCTCATGACAATAAAAGAATACAAGATAATGTGTTAAAAGAAAACCAACGAGAACAACAATGCGAAAACAAAGTCAAAATTACAAGACATTTTTCCCATTGAACTTCCTTAAAATAAAATACAAAAATAAACGAGTTGCAAGGGACTTGGTCCTGCTTAAGAAATCTTCACAACAATCATATGCAAATAAAAATCTGGTCCTGGGTCCTGTCGAAATAGAGAAACTCTATCAAGATTTAACTCCTATTATTCCAGGAGAAACGAGAATGAATCTGGAAGGTTAAGGCATGATGTATATGCATAAATACTTGGAGGAATCCGTTGGTTGTGTTAGCTTGAACCAGAGTAACCAGAGGTGAGGAACTTCGAGCCTCTCTCGCATTCCTTAACCAGAATGGTAAGGGTTGGACCCGTGGATTGCAGACCTGTAACTCTGCTCGTCAAGGGCGAAATAGAAAGAAAAAAGAAGAAGCAGTTAGTGCTCTTGCCATAAATGCATATTCAAAACTCATATTACAACGAAGAGGTTATTAAAAGAAAAAAAACAAAGATAAAACCATTACTCCAGGAGCAGAATAAAACTAGAAATGGATACTTGTATTAGAAGTCGAACCCAGATGAATCTGTGACGTCAATTGTGCTTGACAAGCCATCTGTTTTTTAGTTCTTTAAGTTTGTGAAGGAATTCCCACTATGTGTAAGGGTTTGATATGAAGGAAACGAACCCGAAACTCACCTTGAAGGACTGTGTAAGGTCTTGCAATGGCGGAACCATGGTCCCCAAGGGAGCCGAGTAGGTGTGGAATGGAAATAGAAACAAAATTAAAACTCATCTCAGTTTTGAAACTCAGAGACGTATGCCGGAAGGAAGCTAGGGTTGGTGGAGTATTCTCGACAACTCCTGCCCAAAATCTCAGCCGTAGATTTGGTTGCAATGCATGGTGGATATCACAGCAGGACGTATGGAAAGTCGCACCAGATATCGGTGAAACTTCACAGCTGTACACAAGAGTTATTGACCCGTACCCGAATCATTAATTTAGCCAGAGGTGCCAGTGCGTTTCTCGGTAGTAGCTATGACTATGGTTATTACGAACGATAAGAAAAGTAATGTCACCATGTGGCGGAGCCATATAAATCTACATTCAACCTTAGTATTCAAATCAGAGGTATACAATAATGTGGATTGTAAATGAAATCCGAGACTATTAAGAATTGAGATATTACTATATCTTTTGTAAAGTTGAAATGAGTAATGCTGAATTAACTATAGTACTAAGTTAATAATTGTGAATTTTACATTGAGTATTGTAATCTTATCTCTAGGTGTAAATAAGAAATTTTTTTTTTGTGTTACATATTGGTGTGTGTGATATATTTTAAGATCTGATAGACCGCATTGGTCTTAACTAACTTTAACTATCATCATCATCATCATCATCAATATCTATTTACAAAACAGTTATGTTTTAGAAAATTCATATGTTTTTATTTTTTATATATAAAAAAATATATTATTTAAAATTTCTTATTTAAAATTTTTAAATTAAATGAAAGCATGGTAAATTTAGTAGTACATTTTATGGATGGCAAATGTAAAATATTAGTTTTGACCAAAGGTCTCACACCAAGAGAAACTCATGATGAATAGCAATTAGCAACAATATAAAAAAACTACATGTTTAACTCTACACCACTTGAGCTAACTCTTGGAACTTAAAATAGGTGTAGTAATCTTTTTTATGCATTCGGAAGTGTATTTCAAACAACAATAAATCACAATCTCTCTACAAATTGTATTGTTAGTTCCCACCAAAAACTCATTTTTCTTATTAGTTCAACTACACTTTAAAAATATGTTCTTCTTGGTTAAAAGGTGATGAGGCTGGCTATTATAGCACTCATCATAGGTTCAATTCCCTCCCCTATATCTAGACATGTTGATGAAGATGAAGAAAAAAAAAACACTACCAACCTTTAAAAAAAAAAATACACTTTAAAAACATATACATATTTATATTTTAATAAATAATAGAAATTTAATTTTAATATTACAATTTAATTTACAAATATTAAAAAAATATTGCAAATTAATTAACTTTATATATATACACCAAAAAAAATAAAAATAAAAAAATAAAAAAATAAATTAATTTATCAATTGATTTAACAAAAACGGATTGAACTCAATCATTATGTGCCATAAATCTCTCACCCCTTTCAAGTATGGTTAATTAAAATTAAAATAATGGGTACATATACTTAGCAAAAAGGACTTAATTTATATCTTATAAAATTAATATATTTCAAAAATCAAAGTTATCATATATATATATATATATATAATTAAAATTTTATGAATAGTAAATAGTAATAAAAAAATGTAATCAAAATGTGTTTAGTTAAATTCTCACCGAAAATTCTAAAATATAATAATTAGACAACTCTGAACTTGAAATGCGAGACCAGGTCGAATTGTCATGGTTGTCAACCCGGACGCCGTGGGAGACCCAGGCCATGTCCACGTGGACATCTTTCCCAACATTCCGGCAGCTGCAAAATATTCACGGTAACGGAGGCGGCAATATGACCCCGGCGGCGGCGGACGGGAATACTTTTAGTATATTCTGGTTCTTTCACCGCTGGAGAAGGGCGAAAAGAAGAATGTTTTTGGACGGTTTTATAAAAAAAATTAAGTGGTTTTAACTCTTATGGACCATCCAAGTTTAATATTGGCACATTCAATTTACAATATCTGATCTGATTCTAAAATATATGCATCTCTCACTAATTTTATTTTATGTTTTTTTAATTTTTAATTTTATATTTAATTTTATGTTTTTTTAATTTTTAATTTTATAATATTACATAATTATTTTTTGAGAGTGCAAGTTTTTGTGATTCATAATATTTTAATTATAAATCTTCCGGGAAATCACATAAGAAATTTAGGAACAGACGCATTTCGAACTACCAACTGTAATGATGAATTACAGTTGGTAGTTCGAAACGCGTCTGTTCCTAAATTTCTTATGTGATTTCCCGGAAGATTTATAATTAAAATCATTATTTTTTGTTTTTTTTTAACATATTGAGTGTTTGAGAGTGTAAGCGTTTGTGATCTATATCATATTAAATAAATCTTCAGAGAAATCACAGGAGAAATTTTAGAACCGACGAGTTTCTAACTACTCACTGTAGTTCATCATCATGGTACTGAAGACTGGCTGATTCGACTATCAAATTTATATCATGCAACGGTCAAAACCTAAGATGTTAAAAGTGTCAAAAATAAATAAATAAATAAAATAAAATAAAATAAAAATAAAAATAAAAATAAAAATCCCATAAAATAATAAAATAAAGACCCTGTCAAATAAAAATAAATAAAATAATCAAACTTAAAACTAACGAAATAGCCAAAATCACACAAATAAAGACCAAGTCAAAAATAAATAAAAATAAAAATAAAACTCCCAGCCTAAAGTAATAAAATAAAGACCATATCAAATAAAAATAAATAAAATAATCAAACTTCAAACTACAAAAATAACCAAAATCATAAAAATAAATACTAAAAATAATAATAATAAATAAATAAATAAATAATAATAATAATAATAAATAAAATAAAATAAAATAAAATAAAATAAAAATAAAAATAAAATAAAATAAATAAAAATTAAATTAAATTAAAAATAAAAATAAAAATAAAAATAAAAAGATAATGATGATGATGATTATGGTGGTTAACGTCCATTGAGACCAATCTTTGGTCTATCCGACCTAAAGAAAAGAGTTATTTAATTTGATTTAAGATTTTATTCCTATGCTCAAAAAGCTTGGAGAGAAGCCTCCCGAGCTCACTATAATTTTGACATCTTAAAAGGCTAGGAAGGTTAGTATTGCAACAAAGATTATGAAATTGAGCTCTAATGTGGTTGTACGCGGGGCACTCTAAGAGGAAGTGATTTTCATCCTCGATGTTCATATTCTCATAGAGATGGCAGATCCTTTCCATCCATGGTGTTTTAGGAACTATCCAACGACCTGTTTCACTATGGAGCTCATGAGAGTTCGTTCTAATCTTGGCTATATTAATTTTCTTTTTTGAGCTAGTTAAAACAGAGAGATACTTTTGATCTTCTAGGGTGGGGTTGATGACCTCCTTATAATATCTTAATTTTCTTTTAGCTGCTAGATCTTTCTCACACCACATTTTTTTTTTGAACTTAGAAGTAACAATTTTTTTAATGTTATTAATGTTTTGCAATGCAACATTCTCGTCGATCTCCCAATGGTTTAACCAGGCCCTGGTGTCTTTATACCAACCTCATTTAAGCCTTAGGTGGTTTTGGCTGGAATTTAAAGCTAGCTTAGGAAGTTTATGGTCTCCTATGCTATTGAGCTTGTGCTTGTACAACAGAAGCCTAGTCATAGCTAGGCTCTCGATAGGGGAAAGACCCACTTCTATAAGGAGAATAGGATAGGGTGTATTGCTTTTAATTTTAAGGTTATACATTATAAAACGCTTCTGGATTTGCTCAATATTTCTCCAAGATTCTCTAGAGATGCTGCAACCCCAAACCTCACATCCATATAAGATAACAGGAGTGACTAAAGTTTCAAAGAGGAACTTCTTTCTATCCCACATTACGAGGTTTTCCGTTTTACAATTATTTTCAAGACCAAAATAAGCTTTCCACTCCCCATTATTCCTTTTCTGAATGCTATAGTTCCAGTTGAGCTTGTGATGAATATCAATTCCTAGGTACTTGTAAGAAGACACTTCCTCCAAGTTACTATTTTCATACATATAATTAGCGTATGTGTCCTTCTTGGATTTGATAATCATAACTTTTGTTTTGTCATTGTTAACATATATACCCATGGTAGAGCATAAATCCTTAAGAAGTCTAAGTTGTTTATCAAGATCAGATGGGCATCTTGTGAGAAGAACAATATCGTCAGCATAGAGAAGAAGGATGATGACTATCCCAGCTAAGATCGTGCCAGCACATCCTACTTCCTCTAAACAACCTTCTAGCTTGTCGATGTAAATGCAAGATAGGGTAGGGGAGAGGGGGCAACCTTGTTTAACTACGATATTACACTTAATATCTTTTGACCACCCCTCATTGCTCTTTAACTTGGCAATTACATTCTCGTATAACCTTATAGCGGCCACTCTTAGCTCGAAAGGAACATTTAGCTCTTTTAATCTATTCCATAGGTTACTTCTAGGAACCGTATCGAAAGCCTTTCTAAAGTCCACAAAGCAACAGAAGAGATTGGATTTATCATTGCGGCATTCCTCCACAATGAACCTAAGCATAACGAGGTGGTCCGTTGTTGAGTGCTGCCTTCTAAAACACGTTGGGCCTTTAGCCTGCTTCACTTCATTTTCAAGCCAAATGCTCAACTTCTTTTCCAAAATAATACCATATAACTTGGCTAAGAGAGGGCTGATCATAATTGTTCGATAATTAGAGGGGTTATTTGTATCCCCACTTTTAAAAATAGGGATAATGAGGCTCTAAGTCCAAGGTTTAGGGAACCCTTGCTTGATCGCATGGTTGAAAAGCTTATGGATGTGGGGGATGAGGACAGGACCTCCAATTTTTAAGATTTCCGCCTGGTAACCTTCAATGTCTTTAGCTTTCCCATTTGCAGGGCGTTTAACCCCAAAATCAGTGTCTTCTAATGAGAAAACTTCTTTTGTTGTGAGCAGAGTTTCAAAATCCCTGGCATTTCGAGATTCATAAAGCTTTTTAAGATAGGAATTTTAGTCGTGTAAAGAAATTTTACTATTATCTTTAGTTTTCCTAGTTAGAATCTGCCTCCAGAATTTCTTAGGAGCCACCTTAGAGAGGTGTAAGAGATTCTCTTGTCTTTTACGAATATATTGCTTTTTGTCCTTTTAGTTAGGGCTTTGTAGATTTTTATCTTGTTAATTTTGAGAGATTCATCAACAACGTCCTTAATTTCTCTCCTCGCACTTTTACAATCTTTGTCATACCATGGGTTGGTTTTGCTATTTCTTTTATTACTTGAGACTTCAATTGAGAACTTGTTAATAGAATATGAGAGGGTTGTAGTAAAATTATGATAGAGGTCATCTATGTTGTCTATACTAGATAAAGGAAGCAAATTAGTTTTTAAATCATTTAGAAAGAGATCGTTTTTATTTCTATCAAAGATTAAGTTATTTTGACTATAAGGATTATCTTCTATGGGATCTCTATGCATGACAAAATTGAGAGTTATGAGTAAAGGCCTATGATCAGAGTTAGGCTCGTGGTCATCTAAGATGTCAAAATTTATTATTTCGTTGTATAAAGGGAGATCGGAAATAACATAGTCTACTATGCTCCTGCCAAGCCCATGGATGCAGGTCATCTTGCTAGAATTGGACCACTTCTTTAGACCATTGCAAATTATGAGATCCTAAGCACTACAAAGTTTAAATAAATAAACTATAAATCTACAATTATAAGTTTATTTATTTATATTTATATTTATATTTATATTTTATTTATATTTTTATTATATTATATTTTTATTTATTTATTTATTTTATTTTATTTATATTTATATTTTATTTATTTATTATTATTATTATTTTGACTTGGTCTTTATTTTTATGATTTTGTTATTTTGGTAGTTTTAAGTTTGATTATTTTATTTATTTTTATTTGACATGGTCTTTATTTTATTATTTTATTACTTTAGGATGGGAGTTTTATTTTTATTTTTATTTATTTATTTATTTATTTTTTGATTTGGTCTTTATTTGTGTGATTTTGGCTATTTTGTTAGTTTTAAGTTTGATTATTTTATTTATTTTTATTTGAGAGAGTCTTTATTTTATTATTTTATGGGATTTTTATTTTTATTTATTTATTTATTTAATTATTTATTTTTGACTGTTTTTAACATCTTAGGTTTTGACCGTTGCTTTTCTCTGCATGATATAAATTTGATAGTCAGATCAGTCAGTCTTCAGTATCCTGATGATGAATTACAGTGAGTAGTTTGAAATGTGTCAGTTCTAAAATTTCTCATATTGAATGTTTTTAATAATATATAATATCATTTTTTATATAAAAAAATATTATTTAATATATACTTATTGAAAAAATAGCAATAATAAGAAAAAGGTGGTGAGGTTTTCTCATCAGAACCTAAACAAACTAAAGCAGTGACGAAAAAGTTAGTGACAAAGGAAGCACTGAAGAAATAGATATTTTGATAATTTTGTTTTGGGATGAACTATATTATATGGTTAGAAATGTTGATCAACAAATAATAACGTGATTAATTTGAAAGATATTCTCAAAATTAGTATGGATTACAAAAGTCTAAAATCGAACATTATAACTTTGCACTGAAGGGGAATGGTTGATAAATTTCATCAGTTTGAACGAGTTCGTATGTAGGTTTCACAACTTAATGAGCTCGTATGCAGACTTCACAACTTTGTCGTGGGGATGAACCACATTAGATGGTTGCAAGTTTCACAAATTCCACATTAGATTGTTGTAGGTTTCATAACTTAACAAACTCGTATGCACTTAACGAACTCATATGGAGGCTTCACAACTTTGTCCACATTATATGGTTCGAAATGTCGACCAACAAATAGTAATAGAATTAATCTTAATATATTCTCAAAATATATTTCCAATTTAATTTTGTAATAACGGACAATGATAAATAAATTTTGTATTAGATTTAAGTGAAAGCACATGAATATTGCTAACAGATGTAAAGCAACATTGCTCACATTTAGTGATTTCAAAAAGTGACATTTAGTAATTTCAAAAAATATAGTTGATTGCTCCACTCTATACGACATTTATTGATTTCAAAAAATGTAGCTAATATCTTTAGGGCTAATGCCAATAACATTTTCTGATGTATACTCTTTGGAACCTTACATACCTTTAGTTTTGTTTGTTTTATCTTCTAGATTGTTGGAATAACTTAGCTTTTAATAGAGATGTCCAAAAATATATAATTGATTAGTAATTTTTATACTTTTATTTAAATAAAATAATAAATATATATAATTTTTTCAAAAAAAGATATTACTGAAACTTAATTAAATTTGTTTTAAATTTAATATTTATATAATAAAAATTATATATATATATATATATATATATATATATATATATATATATATATATATATATATATATATATATATATATATATATGTCACATCCTTTTGATAGCACCCTTATGTTAATAAAGCACATTACAGTTCATTTTTCAAAACCTCCTTTCACCATATGACAGTTTCTATGGCTTCTATACATGCAACGATACATGTAACGGTTCACTATCGTTTTTTTTTCTCTGTCAATTCCACTTACACATTTAACTTGAAAAATAAAATAAAAAATTACTAAACATAACAAAACATACAATATACATTGTAATTCTATCTTTCAAAATGCTATAATGGCAATACCATTAGAATTGCATGGTAAATCAGAATTGCATGGTAACAATTTGCCAACAATTTGCACGTATTATGACATATCATCACATGGTTCATCATCTATATATATGCAGGGTGGTTTATTACATTGGAGATTGAATTGTACACCTGACATTACAAATCTCCATCACATTTAAGGTACTTAAGGTCCTTATGGAAAATCAGATTTTTTTTTTGGATTTTGACGAAGGTTTGGAGTTGGATTTCTTTATTTCTTTACCTGTCCTTCCAGTTTGAAATTCGAACCCTTCAATGTTTTTCCAAAACCCTAAAATGACAGCTACCGACGATAAGGGTTTACAAATGGCTCCTCCATAGTGCTTGATCTGCGACTTCAAATCAGATAGCTCAGATGTGTTAGGGGTTAGTTAGGGTAACCCCGACCATACCCCTTCGACAAACCCTTATTCGGTTGTGGTGCCACTGGTAGCTATGAAACTCCTCACTGTCGTGTCTTGCAACGTTTACTTACCATATTCATATAGGAGGTAATATCACTGATTACTTTGTTTTTCATATGAAATAAAGGATTGTGAGACTGAGTACTGGTTATAGTTTTCATTTGCAGGTAAAGGTCTTTTACTATTTCTCTGTCTAATAACGTTTTCTGTGCAGGGAGCCCCTTTCCACCGGGTTATGTGCAAACAACTGGGAGATTTACAACATGCCTTTTCCGATCTTATACCCTCAGGTAAAATTCTATTTCGTCTACCCTTACTATCGGATAATCCGGTTGCCATATTTGTCACATCTCTCACTGGATTTTTGTTGATTTTTTTGGCAAGGTGTGTGGGGTTCCCATCCAAGAACCAGCAAGCCAACCAGCTTTGAAATTGGTTGCAGAGACTACCCAACAAACCCTGATAAGTTAAACTCCACGTTTCACTTGTCACTCTTTCAAAGGGATGGTGTTTTGTATTGCCTCTGAGGGACACCGTCGACATTTGTGTGGTAGGTAACAGTCTGACCATGGCATTTATTAAGGTTTAATGTTATCCTTCATGGGGATTCAACCATCCAAGGGTTTCTCCCATATTTAATGATTTACTACTCTTCTGCCGAGGAGAAGAAGAGGGTTTCCCAATTATTGGTTTTTCTATTTGTGAATTGTTGAGAACCGCATTATAATACTAAATGAAATTATATATTTAAGGAACTAGTTGTCGAATAGGGATGTTTGTATCACCAAGGACCTACAGATTTAATTCCTTTATTTATAATGTGATATTTTTTTGTTATTCAATGGTAATCCTTTGGGTTTATGGATTTTGGTTCTCCTCTTACTTTTAGGGTTGCATGATGTTGACAGAAGATGTATTACTCGCCCGTTAAGGGTTTTCCTCTTTTTACATGAGTAGATATATATATATATATATATATATATATATATATATATATATATATATATATATGTCTTGAAAAGCTTGTGTTTCACTATTTGATTCTCCCGTGTTTTGCAGAATATGCATACTCGCTAATTTTTACCTGATTCATTCTATTTTCTCGTGGTACTAATGCGATAGACAGACCAGTGGTTGTCTTATATATCTATGTTGTATATTTTTAGTGTTATATTACACAACTAATTCTTGTACAACAATTTGTATCTGGTTTTCCAGTTAACTGTATTTCCTTCCAGTTGAATGATTTTGTTAAGATGACTATTCTCTGTCCTAGGTCTTTTTGTGTATGTTTATCATGTATTAACTTAGATTAGGGTCAGGGGGTAGAGATTTTGGCCTGATTCTCTGCTAGACTAGAGTCTAAACCCTTGAACCTGTTTCCATTATGCTATTATGGAACAATCTATACATAGGAGAAAATTTAATCAAACTTATACGTCACACGGTTGAACCACATTATTTCTTTTTTAAATTTAAACTTGAATTCAGTTATAAGTATTTTCATATAAGGGTCTAAAGAAAGAATACATAGAAATTGTACATGCTATTTGACATATATCACAAGATAGATTACACAATGTTAAGCTATATTACAAAGCTTTTTCCACATAGTACTGTAAGGAAAATCTCACTTAGATATGGTTGTAACAAAACTTATTTCAATGTAACTCTTAATTTGCTTTCCTAGAAATAAATTTTAACTGAGTTCTTTTCTGTCACTTGTAATGAAACATGTACCTATTTTTAAAAAGAAATGAGTACAAATTTACCCAGTGCATTAGTTTTATTTTTAGTATACAGTGCCCAGATACTTATCTCAAAAAGTACTCAACTGATGATGCCACCGAACCATGAGAGAGGTTATGACGTCCTCTACTCCCCTCGTGCTCCTCACTAGAGTGTCTAGGTAGCATTTGTGTTAACAAAGTTGTGTCAGTGAGGGGAGGGGAGATACTTTGGTGCAAGTAGTCCACCTCAGAGAAATTTTCCTTGGTTTAACTCTAACTTAAACATGATCTCCCACTTTGAACTCTCGATAAGTTCTCTTCTAGTCAGCATATACTTTCTGCCTATCATGGGAAGCTTTTAAATTCTATTGAATCCTCTTTACTTCCCGTTCCATGTCCTCCAACATCTCGGGTCCAAGAATTAACTTCGTTTCAAGGCTACTCCCATTGATGGGTGTCCTGCATTTCCTTCTGTATAATGCCTTAAAGGGACTTATTTTTATAGACTCCTGGTACCCGTTGTTGTATGAAAACTCGACTAAATTTATGTATTCTTCCCACTTCGTGGGTTGTTACGTCACGTACATTCTTAACATGTCTTCCAGTACTTGATTCACCTGCTCGATTTTCCCATCCATTTGCGGATGATAAGCGGTAATGAACTGGATTTGCATGCCTATACCGGTGAGGAACGCCTTCCAAAAGGCTGAGGTAAAATTCACATCCTAGTACGAGATAACCATTTTTGGAATACCGTGTAATCCAAACACTTCTCTCATAAACATGTCACAATCTGCAGTGTCTTGTAGTTGGACTGGACTAGTATAAAGTGGGTTGCCTTACTCAGTCTCTCTGCCACTACCATTATTGAGTCATTATGCTTCCTTGTTCTTGGTAGACCGGTAATAAAGTCAAGTGAAATGACTTCCCATTTCTACTCTGGTACACGAATGGGATGTAACAAACCTGGAGGGTGCTGGTGTTTCACCTTAACTTTCTGACATTGTAAATACTTAGTTAAGTATCCAGCAATGTATTTACACATTCCATGCTAGAAGTAGTCTTTCTTTATCGTTGTCATCATCTTCTGATAACCAGTATGGGTAGCATAAATATTTCGATGGTATTCATCTAGAATGAGTCCTATCAATGATACTTGATTTGGGATATAAATCCTTCCTTGAAATTTCAATAAATGCTCGCCATTCACCCCATAACCTGATTGTTTCTCTTGGTTGTTTTCCTACTGTGCTTGCTGCCATATAAACTGGTATTCCAAATCCCTCTATGTTGCATCTTTAACTTATTCTTGAAACTTGAATTCCACTGAGTTAAATTAAATCTCGTAAATGAAATGTACCCTTCTACTTAAGGCATCAGAAACTCAGGTTTCTTTACCTTTTACATGCTGAATTTCAAATTCGAATTCACTCAGGAATGCTATCCACCTTGCCTGGAGAGCATTCAGATCAGATTGCTAAAAGTAGCTAGTCAGACTACTTTGATATTTTTTTAGTACAAACCTTTTCCCCAATAGGTAGTGCCTCCATACCTTAAGTGTATGAACCACAACTGTCAACTCTAAATCATAAGCAGAGTACCATTGTTCATGTTCTTTTAGCTTCCTTGATTCGTATGCTATTACTGTTCCATCCTGAGTCAGTACTGCACCTACTCCCTCTTGACATGCGTCAATACAGACCCAAAATTATTTATTTGGATTAGCTACCTTCAATATAGGGGCAATAGTTAATAATTGCTTCATCTGTTCAAAGTTTTTTTGGCAATAACTAGTCCACTTGAAAGTTCGTCCCTTCCTTTGTAAATAAGTGATAGGAAATGTGATTTGAGAGAATATTTCTATAAAACGATGGTAATATCTGGCCAAGCCCATGAAAGAACGTATATCTACTACATTCCTAGGTCCAAGCCACTCCATGATAATGTTTATCTTTTCTGGATCCACCGATATTCCTTCAGTTGAAATCACATGGCCTAGGTACTGGATATGTTCCTTATAGAACTCACATTTGCTGAATTTGGCATAGAGTTGATGGCCCCACAAAATCTTCAGCACAATGCACAAATGTTCCTTATGTTCTTCCACAGTATTAGAATAGATTAATATATCATCAATAAAAATCAAAACAAACTTAGCCAAGAATGGATGAAAAATGGCATGCATTAGACTCATGAAAGTTGCAGGTGAATTATTTAATCTGAAAGGTAATACCACAAAATCGTAATTCCCATAGCGAGTTTGGAAGGTTGTATTGTATATGTCCTCATCCTTTATTCTTATCTGATGATATCCATACCTAAAATCTATTTTGGAGAATACAATTACACCCTTCACTTGATCAAGGAGATCGTCTATCCATGGTAACGGGTACTTGTTCTTAATGGTTAGTTTGTTAAGATGCCTATAATATATACACATACATAATGTACCATCTTTATTCTTCACAAAGAGTATTAGTTCCCCCCAATGGGACACACTAGGACGGATGTATCCCTTTTCTAACAGTTCCTGCAACTGCGTCTTTAATTCAATCAACTATGGTATACTCATTCAATATGGGGCCCGTGACACGGGTACTTCCCTTGGAATTAATTATATCTTAAAATCGATATCCATTCTTGGAGGAAATCCTGATATGTTTTCAGGAAATACATTAGTAAATTCCTGAATCACTGGAATGTCCTCCAATACAGGGGTTTTATCTTTAGAGGTGGAAAATCCCACTTGAATAACATAAATCTGACATCCTTCTCTGATACATTTACCCAATTGGGATGCAGTGATTTTCCACAACTAAAGAGGTTTCTTAATTCCTTGAATTTCCTGGCATGTCACATCATCTGCCAAATAGCTGATAGTTTTCTGCTTATAGTCCACTAGAGACCAGTGCCCTTCCAACCAATCCATCCCCAATAATAAGTCATAAGAACCTAAATGTAGGATATTCATATTTGCGTTTATATTTTGAATACCTATTTCTAAGGAACAATTTGTCACTTTGGCATTTACCAATTCCTTTTGTCCCTGGTGGCTAGCTATACCAGTCATGGGTTCTTAAATTTCTAAGTTTGTAAATTACATTTTTCAACTATCTTTGGGCTGATATAACTTAAATTTTCACCAGGTTCAACCAAAACAGATATAAGTTGGGAAAATAACTTACCTTCGAGTTCTATCATGGTCAGTTGGTAGTACGCTTGCTGATATTCTAATGTTGCATTGATCCTTGGTATGTTTCTAGCCACATCCCCAACATTGGATGCATCTTGTAGATTAGCTACAGACTCACCTTTTCCCTGATGGGGAAAATTTTTATAGTAATGAGCTTCATCGTAGCACCAACACTACAATGGAGGTTTATTAGCTTGACCACAATATGGTTTACTAGAGGCTTCGTTGGGTCTATCTTCTGTCTGCCACTTGGGTCTTGGCTGACTCCTTCCAGGCTGCCTATTTGACAAAATTTTTGTAGAATGATTGAAATTTCTTGGTCGGTTATTCTTAAAACTATGAGTACCCTTATGACCCTTCCTTGGAAACTAACCTTGTTTTGTGTCTCCCTTCTATTTCGGCTGCTAATATCACATTCGTGCTTTTCTTATTTCCTCATCCTTATTTTTTGGATTCAAAAACTCGATTCTTTCTTTCATGTGAACTTGTAAGCTACTCAAGAATCATTGCACCTTTTCTTTCTCATCCTGCAAATATGGTACGTATCTTAATAAGGAAGTGAATTTCATTATAAACTAATCCATAGTCATCTGGCCCAACATTAGATCATGGAATTCTCTTGATTTTTCATCTTAAAAACGTTATGTTAAATACTTATCTTTAAAGCACTGCTGGAATTTATCCCAAGTCACATTCTGATCTTCTATTCCTCAAACATTCTTAACTTCTTCCCACCACAATGTGGATTTTTCTCGTAGTTGGTAGATGGCTAATAAGGCTTTAAGTTTACTGATGTGCTCATGGATCTAAAATTATTTATTCATGTTAATAAGGCAAGCTTCTACCACCTCCTCAACTTCTTCATCAAAGGTGGGAGGTTTAACTTTTCTAAACTCTTCTTGTAACTCCACTTTCTATTTATTCATCTCATGTAGATCATAAATATTTGTTGATTATGCCTCAGTATATGCCCTGCTTTTGTTACTTCGTTGAGTCTAACTTCCCTCAGGATTATCATTAGCATGTTGTTGTCACTTACTCTGATTTTGAGTGCCCCGTTCAAGACTAGGTTGAAAAGTGCGATGGTTCTGTCTATCGAAGAGACTCCTTAAAATTCTTTCCTTCTCACTCATTAATATTCCATTATCACCTCTAACGCGTGCCATCTCAGTCTGTAATTGTTGGACAATGTCCAACAGTCGGTTGGTTTGACGTTGTTGTTCCTCCAACAACCTACTAGTCTGCTAATGCTGGTCCACACTTAATTGTATCTACATTTCTGGATTATTTTTCAGATTTGGCAGGGGCTTGCCTCCTCCTGCAGCTCTGGGTATGTGGTTTCCAAATCCCCTCCTCATCACAACTGATCCTCAGTCTTCTTCCCTATTTCGTTGTCATTGTGCACAAGTTTTAGCACGCTTGTTATTAATATTACCATGTTAGTTTTCCCTTTCAGTCCCAACATTCTAACCCTTCTCTAATACCACTTGTCACTTCTACTTTTTTTTTTTAACAGAAACAGAGACAAAGGCTACAGATGCAGAGGCTGAGCGGCGGCCTAGGTCAACTCTATTGTCACTTCTACTTACACCATTGAACTTGAAAAATAAAAAAAATTACTAAACATAACACAACATACAATATACATTGTAATTATATCATTCAAAACGTTATAATGGTGATACTATTAGAATTGCATGGTAATAATTCACATGTATTATGCCATATATCATCACATGGTTCATCATATATATATGCATAGTGGTTTATTACATTGGAGACTGAATTGTACACCTGACATTACAAATCTCCATCACATTTAAGGTACTTAAGGTCCTTATGGAAAATCGGTTTTTTTTTGGATTTCGGCAAAGGTTTGGATTTGGATATGTTTATTGCATTACCTATCCTTTTGGTTGGAAATTTGAACCCTTCAGTGCTTTTCCTAAACCCTAAACTGATAGCTACTGATGGTAAGGGTTTACAAGTGGCTCCTCCACAATGCTTGATCTGCGGCTCCAGATCAGACGACTCAGATGTGTTAGGGGTTAGACATTAGGGTAACCCCGACCTACCCCTTCAATGAACCCTCATTCGGTTGTGGCGCCGCTGGTAGCTATGAAACTCCTCATTTTCGTGTCTTGCAGCATTTTCTTACACATTCATCCAAGAGGTAATAGAACTGATTACGTTGTTTTTCATATGAAATAAAGGATTGTGAGATCGAGTAATGGTTACGGTTTTCATTTGTAGGTGAAGGGCTTTTACTATTTCTCTGTCTAATTGTGTTTGTCGTGAATGGATCCCATTTCCACCAAGTTATGAGCTAACAACTAGGAGATTTACAACATGCCTTTTCCGGCCTTAGCCCCTCAAGTAAAACTCTATTTCTTCTACCCTTACTATAGAATAATCTGGCTGCCATATTTGTTACATATCTCACTGGGTATTTATTGATTTGTTTTGGCAAGGTGCATGGGGTTATGGCACCCATCTGAGCACTATCATGCCCATCCAGCTTCAAAAGTGGTTGCAAAGATTACCCATCAAACCCTGGTAAGTTAAACTTTGTGTTTCACTTGTCACTCTTTCGAAGGGATGGTGTTTTGTATTGCCTTTGAGGGATGTCATCAACATCTTTGTGGCAGGTAACAATCCATCCATGGTATTTATTAAGGTTTAATTTTATCCTTCATTTGGATTTGACGTTCCAAGGGTTTTTACCATAGTTAATTATTTACTAATATTCTGTCAAGGAGAAGAAGAGGGTTTTTCAGTTATTGGTTTTGTGTTTGTGAACTGTTGAGAATCAAATTATAATAATAAATGTAATTGTATATTTAAGGAACCCATTTTTGAACAGGGATGTCTGTATCATTGAGGACCTACAGATTTAATTTCTCTATTTATGATGTGATCTTTTATTTTATTCAATGATAATCCTGTGCGTTTATGGATTGCAGTTCTCCTCATACTTTCAGGGTTGCATGCTATTGAGAGAAGATGTAGTACTCACCCATTAAGGGTTTTCCTCTTCATACAGGAGTAGATAAGATATATATATATATATATATATATATATATATATATATATATATATATATATATATATATATATATATATATATATATATATATATATATATATATATATATATATATATATATATATATATATATATATATATATATATATATATATATGTCTTGAAAAGCTTTTGTTTCATTGTTTTTTTCTCCTGTGTTTTGTGGAATATGCATACTCGCTATTTTTTACCCGATACATTCTATTTTCTTATGGTACTAATGCGATAGACAGACCAATGGTTGTCTTATGTATCTATATTGTATATTTTTAGTATTACTTTACACATATAATTCTTGTACAACAATTTATATCTGGGTTTTCAGTTAACTGTATTTCTTTCCAGTTGAATGATTTCATTAAGATGAATATTCTCTATCCTGGGTCTCTATATGTATGTTTATCATGTATTAACTTAGATTAGGTCATGGAATAGAGATTTTGGCCCGGTTCTGATCCAAATGGAAAGTGGCCTACACCCATGGTATTCATCCACCCATAGTATTCATCACGCATGGTATTGTAAGTGACATCTTGCCATGACATTTATTCATCCATGGTATTTACCCACCCAATACCTGTGGTATTGTAACTAAAAAATGCTATAAGTAACAAGTCACATCCTGTAAAAGGAGAAATTTTCCACCACAATGTAGTGTCTACAGTTATTATTTGTTTTAATAAAAAATTTCTTTATTGTTTTATTTACTGTGTTCTCTCATTTTGTTGGCATTTCAATTTTTCAGATCTTGGGGGCCTCCCCCCAAGATCTAGATCTTTGGTATCAGATTCAGGTTACGAATCCATGGGAATGAGGGTTTGAATTATATTTCAGTTTCAATATTTTGCATAAATATTTAGCAAACTCCATGAAAGTTCTATGACCTCCACGAAGTACTTTCTTGGGCAAAGGCAGAAGATTTTTTTCTTTTCATTTTTTTAATTGTTTTTTTTGGGTGACGAGTTTGTAGAGAAGATCTGAAAATATTGGTGCACAAATTTCAGAAAAAAAAAAAAAAAAATAGCATGTCTAGATTCCTTGCTAAAAAATAACCAATTTCAAAAAACAAATAAGTCGAATCAGAGTCTGAATGAGGGAGATATCATTGATTTAAAATTAGCAGTGTTGTAGAAATTGTTCTGATGACAATTCATGGATGGTGGTTCTCCTATCATTTTTTACAGTTTTTAGTGCACAATTTTAGATCTGATCTCCCATTGAAAAATCACTCGATTTCAAAAAATAAATTGGTTGAATCAAACTCCAGATAAGGGAGTTATTGCTGATGTAAAATCAATTATTTTTTCAGAAAATTTGTGATGGTGTGACAGTTGCAGCACGAATCTGAGTTTACAGAGTATCCGAATAGTGATTTCAAACAAATGGAAAGATGCAGAATGATCATTATATTTCCAAAAACATATTATAATAAATATTCTATGTTGTACTGACTGAGTTATGCCCATTTTAAATTTGGAGCAGCATTCCAAGCGAGTTCCCTTTGGAGACGTGCCCTCCCACCCCTCTTTAATAGGAACCTACTTCACATTCATCAGTTTCAGCATAGCACGTTCAGTTTTTGTTCTTTGGATAAGTGACCTCCCACCCCAGGCTATGTAGGCACATGCTACTTCATCAATAGTCATCATCACAGTTATGGGTCAACTACACAAAATCCTTCTCATCAAAGTCCATTTGCCAAGCCGCACATTGTTAGTATCACAGTTGGTCAAAAGCATTACAGGGTATCTCTATCCTCAGATCTTCTTTTGTCATGGTTCTGGGTCATCCAAAAACATACATTTCATCGAAGTCCATTTTCTAGGAAGCATAGTGTTAGCATCACAGTTGGTGACAAGAATTATAGGGTATCTCTATCCTCAGATATTCATTTGTCATGGTTATGGGTCATACATAAACCCACACTTCATTGAAGTCCATTTTATAGGTTGCACATTGTTAGTATCATAGTTGGTCACAAGAGTTACAAGGTATCTCTATCCTCATATCTTCATTCATCACGGTTATGGGTTAACCACACAAAACCATTCCCTTCAGTGGCTCTTCATATTCAACAAAGGTTTCTCAAGAGGTAACTTCACGCAATAGGGACCATTGCTTCTTAAGGAGGGAGGAAAGATCCGAAGGGAAAGTGGCCTACACCCATGGTATTAATCCACCCATGGTGTTTATCCTCTCATGGTATTGTAAGTGACATCTATCCATGGTAATCATTCACCCATGGTATTCATCCACACATGGAATTTACTCATGGTATTGTAAATGACATCCACCGATAGTATTCATCACCCATGGTATTTATCCACCATGGTATTGTAAGTGATATCTGCCCATGATATTCATTCACCCATGGTATTTACCCACCCATGGAATTTACCTGTTGTATTGTAACTAAAAAATTATATAAGTAACAAGTCACATATTGTAAAAGGATAGATTTTCCACCACAATGTAGCTTCTACAGTTATTCTATGTTTTAATAAAAAAATTCTTTTTGGTTTTATTTATTGTGTGTTCTCTCATTTTGTTGGCATTTCAATTTTTCATATCTTGGGGGCCTCCCCCGCAATATCGGAATCAGGTTCTCCGTCGGGCTAGAGTCCAAACCCTTGACCCTCTTTCCATTATGCTAGTCTGGAAAAATCTATACAAAGGAGAAAAATTAATTGAACTCCTATGTCACATGGTTGAACCACGATATTTCTTTTTTAAATTTAAACTTGACTTCAGTTATAAGTCTTTTCATATAAGGGTCTAAAGAAAGAAAACATATAAATTGTACATGCTATTTGATAGATATCACATGATAGATTACACAACGTTAAGCTATTTTACAAAACTTTGTCCACAGAGTATTGTAAGGAAAAACACACTTAGATATGGTTGTAACAAAACTTATTTCAGTGTAAATGTTTATCTGCTTTACTAGAAATAAAATTTAACTGAGTTCTTTCCTATCACTTTTAATCAAACATGTATCTATTTCTAAAATAAATGAGTACAGAGTTACCCAAGGCATTAGTTTTATTTTGAGTATACAATGCCCAAATAATTATCTCAAAAAGTACTCAATTGATGATGTCACCCAATTGTGAGAGAGGCTATGACATTCTCTAATCCCCCCGTGATTCTCACTTGAGTGTCTAGGTAGTAGTTGTGTCAATAGAGTTATACTTCAGGACTCTTTTCCATTCTACAAATCTCTGGATTTCGAAGTTCCACTGGCCTCAACCAACTATGGACCACTCTATACATCAGTCTCCTACTTCCACAGTTCACATAACCCCCTCTACTCACTGAGATCCTTCATTTATCTCTGGAGAAGAAGGTAATTGTCATCTTCAAACTACCCCTCTAACCACTTTGGAATCTTGGAATTTATTTACCAATCAATTGTAGTAATTGTGGACACATAAATCTTTATTCAAAAAAATGAAAAGAAAATATAAAAACACATTCATTAAACAATGTTAATCATGTTTGTTGGTCTTATTCTTTAACAACAGTACATAATGCTGTGAGATATAAAAGTAAATTAGTTCGAAATCGAGGGGTGTTACATGCTCTCATACATTTTATATTAACACTATGTTTGTTTATCTTTGCTATCATCATGTTTTTATTTTGAAATAGTTTATTTTGTATCCATCTTCTATGATACAATATTTAAAATACATAACTTAATTGTGACTATATGTTGGTTATTTTGTCTATTTATGGAGAGGCTTCGGTTAATATTTTAGTTTTTTTTTTTTTTCTTACATAACTTTATGGTTTTTTAATAAACTACATATGTTTTTTCAATAAACTACATATGGTTTTATCATAAACTACATAGTATGTCTCCATGTCTTCTAGTGAACAGACACAAAAACAATGTTTATGCATGTACACAAATAACATTTCATTATCTTAATAAAATAATCGAATTTTCTTAAAAAAAAATATTTTTAAAATATATAAAATAAAAATAAAACTAAAAACCAGAATAAAAAGTTCCATAAATTTATGTCAAAATTTAGGCATAAACTTAGAATAGATGTACCCCTATGAACTCACATACCCTCTGAACCCACACAACCCACACATTTTTAACCATCGTTGACTGCTCATAATTGCTTTTGAAAGATCCTCTAAATGAGTAGATGTAGAACAATGAATGACGTGAGAAAAGGGGTATCATAAGCTTGATTTGATTGAGAGCAGGTTGTAGATTTGATTTAAAATATATTGTAGTTGATTATGTTGTTAGCTCTCCATAATTGTAAAGAGATATAATTATCATAAAAAGTATACGAACAATTTATAATATCACTAATAGAATCATTGTTTTTCACTCACTCTATTAAAGAAGCCCAAGGCATTCACTTGTGAATTTGAAGTTGTTTATTAATTAATTTTAAATACAAATAATGTGATAAAAATACACCAATTTCTGGCAAAGAATACTACATAAGCATACAATTTCATTGATCAAATAATGTTACATGAAGTTTTGTGTCAAGATAGATAGACTATCTTAGACACACAATCACTTGACTTAGAGAATATCTCAGACACACACATCAATCTAGGAAGCATCTAGATCTAAACAGATCTTAAAGAACAAGAATAGACTCCTTTACTTAGAAAGAATCACAACTAAGGCAAGTAGGAATCTTATTTTCTAAGTCTCCCCCTTAATGATAACTTGTCTTGATTGCAATCAGCTTGGTCCAACCTGATGTTTACAAATATGATCAAAGTGTTTACAAATATGATAAAAAATATGTCGACGTCTCTATAAAGGAACAACCATCCACTGGAATGCATGGATACCCAACTGCTGCAATCACAAATCTACTAGGATGTCCTTCATGTACATGGTTCAACCAACCATTATATCTACATATATGTACTTGTATGCAAGTCCCCCACCATCATATTCAACCTAAATGTTCTTGGATTACCCGTAACCATAGTTACCAAATTCAGCCGTACAGTCGAAAAAAATTTGAAAATTTGTTGGTTCGATTCGTTTTTCGAATTAATACATTGGAGTTTGATACGGTGCAATGGATATTAGGTTCACCGATTAATATATGAATACTAGGGTAGATTTATAATAATAATTAGAGATTCTAAGTTCCTATTTACTACTCAAGATCCCCTTCCGATGCATGAAATGGCATAGGATTAATGTGGACTATGGTTAATAAATGATAATGTTGGATGATATTGGCAGGTTTTTAATGAAATATGTAGAAGACTACAATTCTACATGATAATTATGTGTTTATAGATCAAAGTAAAAAACATTTTGTAGATTCATCAAATTTATAATTTACATGGTGTAGATGGGTGAATGGATCAATACAAAATTTCTTAAAATTACTATCCTACTTTCCATTCTAAATGTAAAACTAAGCTAATTGGTCCAATATATAACTTTATTTGGTATATTTATAATTGAAACAATTTTAAAAGTATTTTTAATGTTTCCAATGTTATAATTATACATTTCAATGATTTAAAATATTGGAAACATGATATATTTGAATATATGTAAGAGGTATAATTCCGATTTTTTTTCGTATTGAATTTTAAGTAATTGAATTTTTTTCGTACCGAATCGAATTCGAATTCGAATTCAAACTAGAACTTGGTAACTATGCACGCAACCATGTTGTGGGTTTTATCGGCTTACCCTAAACCATGCTCAAGTTTTTTTTACTAAACCTCAACCATGCTACATGAATCATTGTCCACTGCACTCTCACAAGTGGTTTTTGACTTACCACAAACCTGCACTACAAATTTCTTTATGACTTACCACAAACCTGCACTACAAATTTCTTTATGACTTACCACAAACCTGCACTTATAAAGTGGTTTTAAGATAACCACAAGCTATATGGGATATACATGCCTCATCGAGCTCACAAGTGACCCAAATATAATACACTATATCTAGGACCCCTAGATAATTTAAAACATAACACATAGGCTTGTTACAATAAGTGTGACTCACTTAATAACATGATAATGGGTCTATTATTATTCTACACGCACAATTTTAGCTTTGTTGTCCATCCTTATTCAACATCTCCTACCACAACCAATACACAATACACTTTGCTTACATAATGATTCCAAAAAAATTGCTCTACAATTTTTTTCACTTGATTTCCATACTCCCCTATCATCTGTTAGAGTAGTGAATTCTAACAAAACTAACTTCATATTTAGGTGGCTAATGTCAACATGTATACTAATTTTAATTCGAAGAAACTTTCACCATAAGAATTATCATGCACAAAAAACCATACTTTGTTAGAGTAGTGAATTCTAATAGAAATAACTTCATATTTAGGTGGCTAATCTCAACATGTACACTAATTTTAATTCCAAGACACTTTCACCATAAGAATTGTTATGCCCAAACAACAATGATTTGAAACAAACAACCAAATTTCTCTCTGTGATGGCGATAAATGTTACATCGTTGGACACTAGTGTGTGATCATTTCATTGCACAGAAGATCGACAATGGCTAACAAAAAATATTTTCCATTGGGCAAATGGAATCTAAGGGAAAATTCACTTGCTAAGATACATTGTAGGCCATGAATATTACCTAACACCACATGTTGCAAATTTTTTTTATGAAAACTTCCCCAAGTTTGCTTACAAGCTCTGTGAACTCATATTTGTTTGCTAGAAATAATTTTTGAACTGCCTTCCGAATGTCCAACCTAGATAAGGAGATGATGACTTTATTGTTGCATCCCATTAATGTTGAAGAGCCCCTATGTCGAGATCAACAATGAAAATGGCACACATGTAGTTTTCTAAGGCATCAACAAGGTTCACCACTGCCACCATCATCAACAACTGTGTCTTCTGTAGATTACAAAACATCGCTTGCATAGTTAGCAGGGAATTCCCACTATACACTATTGGCTCTTGCAAGTATCCCACTATACACGATTATAATATTGAATTATGGTCAAGTCTTCCCTAGAAATTATTAAGGAATTATATTTTCTAAGTACTTGTCCCTTTGAAGTTGTTTATTAATTCTTATTTTTTGTGGGTTATAACAAAATTTAAAATGATTTATGCATTTAGTATTAAAAGGAATACCATTCTTGGTGTTGTACATGCTAAGAGGGAAGATATTCTAGTTGATTTGGGAATGTTTTTGCAAGAATTTTTCTTGATATTTTTAGGGATTGGGTTTTCTAGAGAAACTAAAGTTAACCCCTAGGAATTCGGCCTTAAGGTTTGAAAGCTTCACTATGACATATTTTCTATGATTGGTTGGAAATTTCTTTGTTTGTAGCTAAATGAAGGATAATTCGAAGAAATATGAGCATTTTTGTGTTATTTATTAATATGAAATATTTAATTGTTTTTATTATGAATGGATGCTAGTTATTTTATGGTTGTTTCTATTTAAACATGTTTTAATGTACTTATGTGAGATGAATGCAATTGGACGACTTACATTTTTTTGGCAATATTATAAATTTTACTTTTTTTTTAAAATTGTTTAAAATTATACATTGGAATGCATGTATGACGAATAAAGTATATTACAACCTATTGATATTTGGGTAGCTTGGAAGGTATTTCCAAGTGTAGAAAACCCACCAAAAGGAAGTTGGTTGGGCAAGTTACCCATGTGGTTTGGACCCAAGTTAATTAATTGTTTATTATAATTTGTGTTTGAGTTGTTAAATGAGGGTTTCTTAATGGACAAGGAAAACCCCCAAGTCATTCACACAAAAGTGAAACATATATAGAGGCCAATGGATAGGACTACTCACACATCACAAGTGAGATAATTTCATGAGAGCTAATTCATGAGTCAACATTCTGAGTATATCTATTCAACAAGAACCGAAGTCTACCTAGAAAAGAGGCCGCAACACTAAAGGAATGGTAAGAGCCCTAGTTTATGAGTTGGACCGAGTTTGGTATTAATCGTAGGGAGCTTCAGAAAGCCAAGAGTCTTGGAGGGCTGAAGTAGGGTAGCATGCAAATGTTCCATGGTAGTAGATATAGATCTGAGGGCTTAAGGAAGGGTTTACTTCACTTGCAAAGTCAACAAAGCTAGCAAAAGAAGGGTCGAGGCGTAGTTGAGGCAAGCCGAGACTGGACTAAGGATTTAGAGGCCTAGATATGGGCATATTTGAACCTCACATCAGATATTTATTTAGACATGTGTTAGAGATCAATATTAGAGGCTAGTTATGTATTTTGTAGAGATACAAAGCTCGAAGAAAGAGGTTATACATGGTCTGCACGAAGGAGGAGGTCATGAGGCTTTAGGTATGTGGACATATAAGGCCACAATTGGTTGTAGGAGGACCGAAAGGCCTCAGGTTGGTTGCAAGAGGGTTGAAATGCATAAGTTGGGTGTAGGAAGGTTAAAAGGCATAGTTTGGGCGCAGGAGGTCAAAAGGCCTCAGATCTGAGTGCAGGAAGGAAAAATAGGTCATATCTGCTAGTTGAGAGGCATATCTAGATAGTTGATTCATTAAAGAGTTCATCTGAGGTGTCTAGGAAGGTTGCATCAGCTTTGTGGCTATTCCACAAGCTTAGAATGTCAGATCAAAGGAGTTAAGGGTCGATAGAAGAGGGTCGAGGAGATCTAGATACAAAGGATTAGATCTATGAGAAGAGGGTTATATATTTGGGCCATAGAAGGAGATCTAGTATATCTATAGACTGTAGCAGCTAAGGTGGAATGGTTTCAAAGGACTGCAATCAATCTAAGGATAGTGAGTTGAAGGATAAGCTCAAGTATGCACTTTTTTTATTATGTAGATTGAAGATGTAAGGGATCATATCTCAAGTAATGTACTTTCAATTAAAGGACAAAATATATATTGTTTTTGTATCAGAGATACGAATGATCATGATCCCTGACACGAGAGCCCTAGTGTTTTCTTGTTAATTGATCAATAAGAACACTGGTTTGGGCCAATTTTACCATGGATTGTTATTGATTTATTTTTTATTTGATTCCATTGTGCTAAATTTCAAGTTGAGGGTTCTTAGTGTGTTTATGTACTAGATCAGTCATAGACTAGATATAGAGCACATGAAAAATTAACACAACCCTTAGAAAATCCTCCAACATATCATATAACCCAAGGACTCTTCTAGCCACCATCAATCCTAGGGATGTTATCCCTCTCAAAGGAAGCCAATACCACTTTTAAATCTTCCTTAGGCACTTTATCAACAATGCAATCTTCTCCTTTCCGTACAAAACTATGGAAGAATGAAATTATTTTTATAACTTCAACTATTTTGATTCTTGAAAAATCCTTATGGAGAATCTTAAAATATGATAACATCGTGTGATCTAACTCAAAAAACTTATCTTTATTCCCTTGCTACTTTTTCATTTCTTCCATGATGTCAATTGGATGGCTAAAATAATTATAAAACAAGGACAGTTGCTAGGCAACAAGTCCCTGCTGAGTAGAGAGTGTAGCTCGTCCAATACCAATACAATACTCGCCAAATACCGATACAGTAATGCCATGAAGATTATATTTTATAATATCACGTATGTGGGCGCACCATCACACCTAGCATAGCAAACCACGTGGTTAATGAAACTTGTCTTCGTGCCTTTGAAGAAAGATGACCACGTAGTAAGAGAAAATAAAAACTAACGACCACGTGGTAAGAGAAAATAAAAATAGTAACAACCATTTATCAAAACTCAAAAGCATAATAGCGTTTCAATGATTTGGGTTAGTTTGGTTGTGTACAGAGAAATTCATTATTTACTGTGCTGGAATTGAAGTATAGTGTAGCAGTCCCTGAAGAATTTTACAGTGGAGTGGAAGTAGAATATATTTGCGGAGTTTTACTCTGGTTCGAATTGAAGTGTTCATGTTCCAGATATTTACCGCGCATCCAGTTACTTAATGAGTTTCAAATGTTGTCATTATCAATATTATATGTTTTCTCTGTTTCCATGATAATATAAGTGTCTTTATTTCACTGTAGAATGCATAGTACATCCGCAGGGCTACAACTAACCACAACCACAGCTGCTCAGGGCAGCTTGAAGAGCGACGAGCGCTCAGGTAAATCTACTATTTAATGTCTTGATTTTAGGTAGGTTTCCCTTAGGGTATAGGCAGCGATTTTGTATCACAATCTGATATAATAATTCGTGTACTGCTTTCATATATTATGTTCGCATGATGCGTGGGTTGTACGATTTTTTAGGAAAATTCATGCGTGTGAAACCCCATTGTTTTTAATGGATCCACCAGATCTGTTTTTCTCTTCATTTACAGTTGCAAAAATCATAATCGGGATATTTTAGGGTTTTCAGATTGTTTAATGGTTCGGGATTTCAAACCTGTGGTCACGAATTCGATTGTCTTTTTTTCTTCTTCTATTGCTATGTTTCTCCACTCTTCTCAAGTAATCCGTGAATTCTTAGCGATGGGCTCTTTGGTTTTGGGTTTCCTCTCATATTTGAGATGGCTTTATAGAGTGAAAGACATGGCCTAATTGGAATTTTTTCTGCGTTGTCCTTTTGTGCAACACAATAGAACATACCCCATTGTTTTCTCCATGAAAGGATGTACATCATGGCTGATTAAAATCTTGACAATGAAAACATGTTTCAAGAAATCGACTAGCCGCGTGTCATCAATCATGAGATGGATGAACAACGTTTAATCTATTCCATATGCTTATCTTCCGCCGTGCAGTTTGGCCTACATTTCTATAAATAATTCACTGAGAAGTGATATATTTGTAAACCTCGATAACCTTCTATGAACATTGAACACTGATGTTTGATGTCGCCGTGTTATTACAACCCATCCCATAAATTACTGGCAATTGGGAACATGGGGCACGTGCATGTGCACGGAGCTGCATGCAAGGAAGCTTAGAGAGAGGGCAGGTAGCATATATTTAATATCATATATTGTTTTATAATATTTAGTTTTGCTTTTAATATTGTAAGAGGATTCCCTACCATAGTTATTTCAAAGTTTTTTGCATAGTTTTTCCTTCGCGCTTCGTTTCCACGAATGGATATAATCGACAGGAAAAACTTCCTACTCACCTGCAAACCCAGGTAATATGATTTTATCTTCTTCTATTGATCACTTTTCCAATGTATCGTTTCCAACTACAATATGCATGCTTCCAGTGTCTCCGTGTTTAAACAGTATTTACAGTTTGTCAATGGTGTGTTATTCTTGTTGTCACTCATAAGGGATTTTTTCAGAGAAATATAGAAATGAGATCTAATCATGTCAGTTAGAGCCAATTGGCATCCCTGCGACTATTTTTAAGGAACTTACCATATGAAAACCAGAAGTAACAGGAAATTACAGAATATACGCCAATGATCTTCATTTTTTTTCCAGGCAGTTCACACGCAGGGACAGTTAGTAAGTTGATACTAGAAACAACTGAATTTATTAGGGTTTACTAGTTGCTTCAAATATATTACCAGTACCTGTAATGAAGAGGCTGATACTGTATGGTGTAATAACAGTTACATCTGCCCTAGTAAATGGTTGTAAAATTGGAATTAATACTTCTTGGTTACAGTTGACGTGCCTTGTTGATGTCACTTGCTCTTTCCTATAAAGAAACTATTATTTGGTAAAATTGTAAATGATAATGATAATAGACGCTTACTGATTTTGCTGACTGTTGATAAATGACAGCCGAAAGGCTGTTGGAACAACATTTTGTTCGTTGTTATGGCCAACTGCAGTAGACAGCCGAAGAGTGAAGATTGTACCTGTCACCATATATAACCTTATCACCTGTGTGCAGATAAAGCTCCTTTATTTACTATGAATAAAAAATGCAAAACATCTTACAGATAAAGCTACTATGTGCAGAAGCAGCACCAGTACAAAATTCACATCCTATTGAATCGACCGATCCTGAGACTGCAAGAATAAACAGAAGAGGTTCTGAGGAGAAGAAGAAATTGCAAGGGCCACTAGGCTCTGTTACTTAATGTGTACCTAAATGCCACGACAACAACATGCATTTGTTGCTCGATTTTGCCGGATGCAGGAGTCGAGTAGCCACTTCATTACATAGAGTACTGGTTTTCAGTATTGAATAGAAATCATTTTTAGAAAGCAACCGATAGTCCGAGATTGCTTGAGAACCAGAGTGAAACCTAGCATGTGGTACCAGAACCTATTCTTCCGCAGATGATGAGAGTAAGTGGGTACCTAAGCCCATGACACATCCTTGTTGCATGGCTATATAGGTGGCAGTTAAAAAGCCACTCACCTGGCAGAGAGCAAGAGAGAAATCTTTGGTGTATGTATTTAATCCGTAAACATAACATCATAATATAAAATGTCAAGAACGAGAAATCTTTGGTGTATGTATTTAATCCGTAAACATAACATCATAATATAAAATGTCAAGAACTAATGTTAACATTAGTTTGAAAGTATTTAAATAGATCCACATTTATCTAAGTATAAGGATATCTTGCCTCGATATATAAGGATATCTTGCCTCCCGCCTCGATATGAGGCCAAATAAGACGATAATTTTTTTGATTGGATGGCAGAGAATATTCGTTGGAATATAACATAAAAACATTGGTTATTTTCAATTGCGGGGACTAATGAGTAGCTTAAAGTAATGCTAACTCTCTCGTTCCGATTACTATAGTCCCTGCCATGCCGCAGGCGGCAGGGACTAATAATTTAGAGTTATCATCTCTATTATGTAACTAAAGGGCCTTGATTTTCAATCTCAATCATGCCTCCTTTTCTTCCATTAATTTCATGTTGGCATCTTCCATATACCGCAACCTTTGCTTATCATTTTCAGCTTGATGTAAAATTTTGATAATAAATATTTCTTATATCCTTCTCAATCTATATTAAAAAGTATATATTTATTTATTTTATAAAAATATCACTTTGTAATGACACATTTATTCTTTTGAAATTCATTCCCATATGGATTCCATCTAATTCTTGTGAAAAGGAATCATACCTTTCCCATTCCAAATTGACTAGATTAATAAACCCTTCATCCCTTAGCCATTGTCTATTAAATTTGAAAGGACCATTAAGTTTCCCATTTTCCCCTTTCATTTTAACAATTATCAAAAACGTGATATGAATTCCTCCTAATGCCAATTTTTTAAAACATTTTAACTCAAAATTAATGTCATTTTTTTTTAACATTTTAACTCATCATTAAAATGAACTAATATTTTTTGTTTTGACCACAAAGAAAATTAAGAATCATATTTCATTCAAATAGACATTTTTCTTATAAGTACACAACTTATGAATCTATTAACGTTCATCATAACTGAGTTTAAACATTTTATAAATTTTTATTGAAATTATAAATTTTAATTATTTATAATTTAAAACTTATATATATATATATATATAATAATTATGTTAAAAATTACAAAGTCACTACTAAAAATGTTTATAGTGATCCATTTAAATTATTGACCATAAAAAAAACCATGAAATGAAAGGTTTACACTAATCTATTTAAAATTGAATACATGCACTTCTTCTAAGAGATATCTTCTATATGTCATGTAGTTTTTTCAAAAGACATTCATTGCATATTTTGAATGTTATTAGTTCTTACTAAAGACCAAGGTACATTAGGGATCTATAAATACATGACTTCCCATTAATTTGTGTTAATAAACCGTTCATATTTACACTTATCTTAAATTTTGGAATTATTTAAACCATTATAAAATTCAAAAAAATTAAAAAATATTAAAATCTTCTTTCAACTTGATCATTAAAAAAATTGATTTCTTACTACTCCATGGATGAGATATATAGGATGAAGCCTTGTCACTCTGGTTATCAGGATTATTTTTAATGTTAAGTATGTCCTTTTCAACAATCATAGCTTCATACAATTTTGTGTAAAGGGTGGTCTTTCGGGCTCTTTTAACCCACATAGAAATATCAATAGAAAAAACCTTGACATAATATGCAATCACAAGGTTTTTAGCGGGCCTGGAATTGTTAGGAATTATTTTTTTCAATGCAAGAAACCTTACACTCAAATCCTTAATTATTTTTGTTGGGCCAGAATTGTAATCTACGAATAAACTACGCTTCCCTAGACCGGTGTCTAGTCTAGAACAACAAGTGAAAGACTGCACTACCCTTTTTCCTAACTCAGAACATATATATAGGTTGGATTGGATGCTTACTTGTTTTAGTCACTTCCAAATGGCTCCTTTCTATCGCTTCCACTACAGCCTCAACTTCAAGCGGTTTCAAATAGCTGAATGCTTCCTGCAAGAAAGAGCATTGAAACAACATAAGATACAATAATCTAGATATCTATTCAAGTTAATTAGCCAAATCAGTTAAGCATAAACTACATTCATCAACAAAGATTTTGCAACATGGAAAATCAAAGTAAACATGGATGCATGTAGGGAAAAAAAGAAGTACTCTTTATTGATGATAGAAGGAGATGTTAAAACCTAGTGATTGATTCATCGTGACCTTCCAGTAGAGTTCCTTAGTCTCATCACAACAAAAGTCTCTCCACCAGTAGCTCCACAAATAAAACTCTCTATTGAAAATTCTCCAACATTTCTCTACTCAAAATCTTCCTCCTTGAACGCTTACTTTGTGTTCAATTTATAGATGAACTGTAGGTATTTTTGTAATCAATAACATTCCAAAAATAGGCAAGACATGTTTCCATTCATGTAGATGTCAAATGGACACTTGGATCCGAAGCATGATACATGTGAACCCTTCTAGAAGACACTGGCTAAGTGGAGATTCCAGAACAATGAGAATTTCGCTCCCAATGTGACCAACACACCTTTGAATGTCGGGAAGTGCTTTGCAGAGCAGCCTTCAATGGGGCTACCTGCATATGCAATGCACTTAGGCCCCTTATAGCCTGCGTTGGTGAGCTCCCACGTGTTTCATAATAAGCTTCAAACCATGGAAAAGCCTTGCTTTGATGAAAATATTGTTTGATTCATGAATGTTTCCTGTCTTAGAGCATATAGCAACTGAGATGATAGGGAATGATAGAACCTTTGATCATCGGTCCTGGAGATGCTATCCAATTAACCAGGTCATTGGGAATGGTTCCCAAATTGACCTACAACAATTTCCCCCTAAAGCATGAGATCCAAATAATAAGAACATTTGATTGAGATGCTTTACACTGTGATGAGACTGGAAACAAAGCGGAATGGTCAACTGCATCAATATTACAATACATTACATCATGATAAATCCTCTATTGATAATAATTGTTGAGGGTAGGCATTCCCATAGTCAGCACATAAAACAATCTAATAACATGTACATAATTCATAAATTCGTCTACATTGGAATGTTTCCCAGATGCAGACATTGCCTACAAATATAGGCCCATGTTTGGGTGAAAATATGTATGTAAGGTCACCGTACAGATGATGTGTACAACAATCTTGAAATCGCAACCCGAATGGCTAAAACTATATTTGGGGTCTTCTTATCTCATTCACTCGATCATTCGGGTACAAGTCTAGCCATGCGAATATATGATTTTTCATCGAACATGGGAAGACATCGTTTGATTACCAGCCAATAATGAAAGATGTTAAAAAATGCGAGAGAACCATCATTAATGTCAATAGCCCTCAAGGCACTGCAGTACATTTCTTAAGGTGTGAATAGATGATTTGATGTCGAACACCAAACAAAATATTTCGGTCAAAAGTCCGGAAGCAAGGATCTTGTCGATGCTGTAACGAGCCTCATGGTATTGGAATATGATGTTTCTATGTGAACTTCCTGGATATTGATTTGTAGTCAACAGGAAGTCACCTTATTGAAAAAATGGAGTTACTGATTTCGGAGACAAGGGTATGACTTGATATAGCAATTGTCAGGGATGACGGTCATGAAAATGAAGGTTTATGAGTATTGCAAATGGATGAGTTCTAAATCACTCGATGACTTCTCTTGAACATATCGACGACACTGTGTTGAGTTGGAAGCATTGACCCAAAACCGAAGTGAAGGTATGATAAACCATAGGTGTGAATGAACCGTCAAGATGATTACCCAACCCAAACAATCACGGACATGGAGTGAAAGAAGTGTCATGTTCAAGAGCGACTTGCTACCAAAAAGAAGCTTTGCTTGCTTTTCCCAAATTTTCCCCGGTCATTTGTCAACCAGTGCCTCTTTATTTTTTAACAAGCTTGAGGAGGATAACATTTTCTTGATCTATAATTCAATCCTTCGGGTGAACAAATAATGAAGTATCGCTATTTAATAATTTAATGAGTCTAGCGATGAATGAAACTCGATTCTTGCCATGATCGACAAGTCCGTCACTATTTTATGTTTTAACGAGCTTAACGACAGTGATAGCCCGGTCCTTTTTCATGTTTAGGGAGTCTGAAAAAGAGGATGAAAGAGGAATCCAAAAAGTACTTTTTCGTAAATTTGTCTCTCAGATCTGAAAAAGTGTAAAATGATATCTGAAATAACCTCTTTGGTCATGTTTAACCAAGGTATTCCTTTTTCGTAGATAATCCATCTCAGTCCGGAAAAGGGTTAAATTTATACTGAGTGGATATCAATTCATTTACTTTAACGAGATCAAAATGACAAGTGCTCGGCAATCTTTTCACATTATCGGAGTCTGAAAAGAGCTAAAAGAAGACTCTAGGGGTTGCATGACTAACCTGTTCGTCAGTTGTATTTCCTATTCAAAACAACAGCAAATGGATTAAAAATACATGTTTCATGATAAAAAACATAATAAAACCATAGTCATAGCAATAAATTTATCTTGCAAGTAATTAAATGACTATATAAAGTAGTTTCACTATTCATTTTTACCATTCCATAGTTACCATTTGCATTTTGAAGCTTTGAACCTGATTTCCCCCCCGAACTTCAGTCATTGATTGCGGTCGTTTCAGTGGATGGATTTCATCGCCGTTTGATCCAGGTCAGTAGCAAAAACCTCCTCTTTCTTTCAGTAGTCATTTCATTTCCATTCTTTACAGATTTTTAGGGTTTTGAGGCCCCTAGGGTAAATTTTGCCCAAAATGAGGGAAACACACCCTTGTACATCGAAACTTGTGTTGCATAGCAGGTACAATGAAGGTTACCTACATATGCAACGCATTGTCTTCACCTAGGGAGTGCGTTGGACATAGTTCATGTTTTTTATTTTCAAGATGTGCTCAAAATCTACCTAGTTTTCTATAATGAATGGTATCTAATGGTTCTTGTGGTTTATTTTCAGGTTTCCATTGGATAATAATGATGATTACATGGAGAGAAAGAGAACATGAAGAACAAGATATGATTGCCTTGAATGATTCGGGTACTATAAGAGCTCTAAGAGATTGCGGGCTGCTTAAGTACTTCAAATTTTCTGGAATGAGGCAACAAATAGAACTCTTGGAGTTCCTTGTTCGACCATGAGATCCAAGGGTAGAGGCATTTCACATAAAAAATCAAGTATTTTCCATAACAGTTGAGGATGTGTATTTTCTCATAGGTTTGTCGAGGAGAGGTTTTCCCATTGCATTCACAGGATCTACTGTTGGAGGAGAAATAGTGAGGGATTATGTTATGCAGTATTACTATCCGGGGTCAGAACCTAGAAAATATGGAAAAATAAACATCTGTGATGTCAGGGATTTGCCTATGAGAACAATCATATTCACGATTTCTAAACTAGCTGGCACCGTTACACTCCATGTGGAAAACATATCATATATGCAGTATGCGTTGGAATGATTAGAGCCAACAGTTTTCAACTGGTCTGAAGCTGTTCTATCTCAGATAAAGGAACAACTAAATAAAGCAAAGGGAGGAAGGAAGACAATTTTTAGTTATGGTTCCATCCTTATCTCCTTCGCTTTGGAACAGGTTCCACTGATGCAGCCACAACATGTAACATTGGATATATCCCCTCCTAGAGATCCTCGAATGCAGAGATGGGTAGAACTCATGGGTCGGCATGTAGGCCAATTGACCATTGTGTTCTCGACTACATTCTTCGCCTGGTTCAGGTGACAGATCACTGCAATCGATGAGTATGCATATGCAAGCATTGACTTCCGAGGAGATCCAGATCTAGTTTTACTAGAAGGCGCTCAATGGGGTGCAATAGGTAAGATTGATTTGACCATGTTTTTTTATTTTTATAATTTTTATACAATTTTTTTTGTGTTTTGATTTATTTCCAAGACTAAACAAAATGTTTTAATGTAATGCAGATATTGGTCGCGTTCAACCAGTAGAGGAACCAGAGAGCGAAGCGCATGCGCCAGCAGAGAGGGTTGTCGAGAGAGTAGTCCTTCAGGACCTTGATATGGCCGAGACTCTTTCTGAGCTCTAGCAGCACATAGAGGGGTTGACCTTCAGGATTCCGGATTGCTGGATCGAAGAGCTTCCCATGCGACTACAGTGACACATAATTGGGGTTCCTAACCATTGGATGTGGTTGCTCTGTAGGATTGCTAGATCTATAGCGTGCTATCATGAGAACCACTAGTTTACTTATGAATTTTTGCATACATTTTGAGGTCAAATGACCAACGTGTCTTGGGCATAAATTTTGTAAAAAGCCTATAACTATCTATCTATATGTTTTCAGATTTTTTCCTATGTTTAATGCACAATCCTATTCAATGATGTGAATGTTTTCTTTATTTATGCCGCAAATGTCTGTCTAAAACTTGATTAGCTAATGAATCAATTAAAGTGTTCAGATTTTTGGAAATGTGTTGATATTGAATGAAATCAAAATGTCTCTCCAAAAGTCAAACTCTAAGGAACAATATAAGAAGTGTTGGATTTCTAACAGTATAAATACTAGTAAGTTGTAGTACCACAAGTTGTGAGTCTAACCTGATGATTATGCAGTTAATACCGAATGAAATGGCATCAGAGAGAATTTCGATCAACGCGCTATACTCAACAATATTGTTCGTTGATCTACCAATACAAATCCCTTGAAAACTCACTAACTCGCCGTTCGGAGCGAAAATGGCCCACGCTGCAGAGGATAGATTTTGCGTACTATGACTAGCACCATCAGCATATCCAGCAAATGGTTCTGAAGATTCAGACATCTGCCATAAAATGTAAAGCGGATTACTAACGTCAAGAAAAATCTAAAAGACAAATTAAGATAGTGAATACAAATCAACAACATATAAACAATATAATACAAAAAATTATCATGCTCATGATTAAGCATAATAACGTTTAAGATACAACCCATTTCTAGGCTGTGCCAATGGAATCCCATCGTAATCAACTAACTCGTAGGCACCTTTAGCAAGAACTCTTTTGACAATGTAGGGGCCATGCCATAATGGCTCAAATTTCCCTGTACCTAATTTATCAGCTTCCTGGTCATAAAGAAGGACCAATTCACCCTCTGAGTAGATGCGCGGCTGGATGTTTTTGTTGTATTGCGCCTTTATATGTCTCTTATGTGCTTCGTTGGCCAATTGGGCTTCATGACGCATTTCATCTAGATGGATGAGGTTAAGGAGACGCGCTTCTTCTTCAGAGGTGTCAGGTAACAAGTCTATCGTGAGTTTTAACGATGATATTTCACATTGGATTGGTAAGATAGCCTCCATACCATACACCAATTGAAAAGGAGTAAATCTGGTTGCATTTCTCACCGAGGTTCGATACGCCCACAAGGCAGAGTACAAGATCAAGTTCCAGTTCCTTTTACGGACTCCTATCATTCGCTGAAGCATTCGTTTAAGAATTTTTTTAAAAGCCTCAACTTGTCCATTCGATTGTAGATAATAAGGAGTAGAACTATCATGCGGAAATCCTAACTTGGCTGTCAATTCAGACATCATATGGTTGTGAAAATTATTCCCATGATCCGTAATTATAGCCTGTGGGACCCCAAACCATGCAATAACATGGTTGAAGAAAAACAATGTAGTTGTTTGTCCTGTGTTGTTGAATGTAGGCATCGCTTCGGCCCATTTGGTAAAATAATCAACTGCGACAATAATATAACCATGCCCCACGGACAAAGGAGGGTTACAGGTCATGAAATCGATACCCCATTTCGTAAATGGTCCAGCAGAGACAACATGATGCATTGGCGCTGGCAGTTTGCAGATTTTACGGTCATAAATCTGACATGCATGACAACTTCTGACTGCGAGGACACAATCTCGAAAAATAGTAGGCCAAAAGTAACCAGCGTGGAGTATCTTCTACGCAGTAGCATAACCAGATAAATTTCCACCACAAGCCCCAGCATGGTAATCATTTAAAACCTTTTCAACCTCCTCATGAGTGAGGCACCTCCTTAAAATGGTATCGACACCACGACGATAAAGTGTATCGCCGATGATCATATAATATTTGGCTTGGTATCGAATACGTCACTGATCAGAGCGAGAGGTATTAGGTCGAAAAGTTTGGGTTTGGAGATAAATGATGAAATCTCCATACCATGGATCATATGATCTGATCAGAAACAGAGACTTGTCTGGAATAGATGGTTCTGACGTAGTTGCAGTACTATAACAGGGAAGGTCATAGAGAAGCTCAGCCAAAACTAAAGACTTCTTTGACTTGGATTTGATGAATTCCAAATCAAATTCCTGCAAAATGACGATCCATTTTGAATATTTCCCCCCTAGCAATTGATGTGATAAGATGTAAGTCATGGGGTTGCAATTCGAAACTATTGTTTTTTTTCGGAGTAGGATATAATGGCGAAATATTTGGACATCTTGAACAGCTGCCAAGGCAAGATTTTCCATGTACGAGTACTTAACTTCTGTATCATTGAGATTACTACTCAAATAATAGATCAGATGTTCAATTCCATCTTCTACTTGAACCAAAACCATAGCGATGGTCGTTTCAACCGCGACGATATATAAGAAATAGTCATTTGAATAATTTTGAGGATACATTAATGACGCTCGGACAAGATGGTCTTTGACAACATCAAAAGTAGCTGGCCCAACTTGGTCCCAATGGATGGGAACTCCCTTTTTCAATAAACAAGTAAATCCTTTAGCCATTTTGGCGTAGTTTGGAATGAACCTTCTCAGGAAGTTAGCCTTTCCTTGAAGTTTCTATATCTGAAGTAATTTTGAGGGCACAGGAAAATCAAGAATGGCCTGTACCTTTAGTGGGTATATTCGAATTCCTTATTTTGAGACTACGAATCCAAGAAATTGACCATAACCAACACAAACACACATTTTTGCAGATTGAGGCGTATCTTGTAGTGTCGACAGCGTAAGAAAATGGCTCTCAAATGCATCGAGCGATCAACCCGTTTTCGTGAATGCGCTGGTAAATCATCTAGATATGGTTTAACAATGTGCTTGATGTCATTGAAAGCATAATCCATTTCTCTCTGAAAAGTTTCCCTAGCATTCTTTAAACCAAATGGAAGTTTCTGATATGCGAATGTGCCCCAGGGACAGATGAATGCTATCTTATGTTGATCATTTGGGCGGATATTGATTTGATTGTAGCCGAAAAATCCATCCATGAAAGAAAATATTTCGCATCCAGCGCAATCGTTAATAATCTGGTCGATAAAGGGTGTAGAATAGTTGTCTTTTGGACAAGCCTGATTAACATCTCGATAATTGACACACACTCTAATGGTTCCTTGTTTTTTCATAACAGGAATGATATTGGAAACCCACTCAGTTAGTGGAATAGGGTAAATGAAACCAGCACACAAAATTTTTTCAACTTCTATTTTGATGGCAACGACTTTCTTCGGATGAACAGGATGAAGCCGTTGACGCACCGATTTGACATCATGATACATATTAATAGTGTGTTCAACTATACTAGTATCTATGTATAGCATTTCCTCGTAAGACCAAGCGAATACGTCACAAAATTCACGAAAAAGAGAGCGATATGAATCAAGTTCTGATGGAGAACAATATATACTAACATGAATATTTTCTGCAACTCCAGGTTTAGTCGAAATATCGATAGAAATCATTTCTTCAATATTCGATAAATTTCACTCAGATTCAATTTCATTAATCGGAAAAGAATTCGAAAAGAAATTTTGAATGGTTCGGTGATACAGTTCACTAAGATTATTTTCTTCATAATCTGGAAGATTGGAACGATGATGATAATCTTCCCATGGTTCTCGTTCTGCCATCATAGCTTCCAAAATATTTTCATCTGTCAAAATTTCTGAGGAAAATGGATCAGATGAAGTTCCAAAATCTAATGAACGATCAACCCAAACACTCAGCGACGCTGATTTTGGATTTTTCGCCCAAGTGGAATAGATTGATTGCTATTGAAGCTCGATAGGGATTAGTGGTAAAAAATCATCCAACATAGAAATATCAGAATCACCCGTACTCTCCCTTAAGCTAGATAGAGTGGAAGAGATCATGTAGCAGGTCTCTATGTTTGCAATTTCTGCTGACGTCGCAAGTGGCGGTAATGCAAAGGTTCCCATAAGAGTGGAATCCTTTAAGAGTCCTACACCAATGTTCTAGATTTCTAGTTGGGGTAAGTGAACATACAGAACGCTTCCAGTTACCTGCGAAGCGGTGGAAAAGAAGGATAACTGATTAATGACTGTAATAATACCTTTATGAGGAAAGGAAACCATTCTAAAATATGTAGAAACAATTGCAGTCATCGCATATACCCATGGTCTTCCAAGTAAAATATTATAGTCAAGGGGTCCGTCAACAACCTCAACATCAATACTTATTGTTTTTCCCCCTAATTCAACTTGCATGTTATTGATAATACCACAAGGTTGATATGTTCTCCCATCAAAAGCCTTCAATGTCGTTGATGATTGTGATAATCACGGCGAGCCAAGTGACTTCTAACAGTTTAGAGACATAATGCACGTAGATGCTCCCTCATCAATAATAGTGCGATGAACAAGGTGATTGAGAACATTTACTTGGATGGAGAATGCCAATTCTGCTGGTAATTACGGCACATAACCCGTATGATTAAAGACGAAAAGATTAGAATCAGTCGGATCAATTCCACCAATGGCCGACAATAAAGCCTGTTTCTGGGAGGGACAATTTTGTAATACCTCAAGATTAGACATAGTTGAAGGGGATTGAGCCACGTCTTCAACTATATTATAATTTTTTGCAGCTCTTGCTTGAGGATTATATGTCGATTTATGAATTACTCCCTTCAGTGGCTTAATTGTCAATTCAGGAATAACTGGAGGTGGTACTGATTCAGTAGATGGATTCATTGTCGAGGTAGTAGGTTGATCAACCGGACTACCATAGTCTTTATTCCACGTCGACACCAAAATATCTTGTGAAGGTTTTGTACTGGATAACATTAACACTTGGGAACTAGGGGTTGGATCCGTAGCAACCAAATTTGTGTCTGGATTTGGAAATGGGTCTGTCAACACAGTTGATGCATGAGAAGTCTTGAAGATTTTTGAGACTTCAGCACGGTGAGGACAATCCCTAACAAAATTTTCCTCGTTACAGATTATGCATGGATAACAAGGTTTCCGTGGTCCTGACGGTTGATCAGATGATCGTTACCGTGGGTTAGAAGTTTTCTTTTTCTTTGATTTACCCTTTTTCTTACTTCCTGGTTGATTATCACTTTTGCCTTTGTCAAATTGGACGGTATTTATTTCAGAAGTAGGAGAAGCATCAGATGTAGTAGTGTTGTGTGTATTTACAGTGTCTATCAATTCATCTCTGGCATGAGAGTCCTTTATTTGAGGAGGAACATTGAAATTAGATCACGACGCATTTGTTATTTTCTCATAGAGCATGCCAGACTGAGTATAATTCAAGTCTAAATACTGGGCATGAGCGATGAATTTCTCTTATGTGATGATGCCACCTTTAGCCACATCCTCTGTTATAGATGGTAAAAAGGATTTGATGAACCATTCAGCAAGCAGTTGATCAGGAACAAATGTCTTAACCATTCGGCGACGACGACGCCACTCATGAATATGATCTGAAATGTGAGTAGCATTTCTCTATTTAAAGTTGGTCAAGAGTTCCGTTCTAGTTTTGTATCTGATCGATAACTGGAAATGGGTCAAAAATATAGTAGCCAAAGCAATGAAATTTTCAAGTGAAGCTCTAGGTAGTTCAATGTACCATTTAGCTACTGGACCTGTGAGCGTTCTCTGGAAAAGACGTAATCGAACAGAATCATCATTTAGGGAATTAGATGAACACCATAAATGATAATTCATAACATGAGTTTATGGGTCTTCTCTAGGGTTTCCATTGAATTTAGGAATGTCGGAGGGTAATTTATGTGGTATCACCGGCCACCAAGGAGCATAATTTATAGGATTATTAGTTAACAAATTTAAATCTAGTAATTCCAAAGTTGCAACAAAAGGAAATTGTCTATTAAGGCTAGGTTGAGCATAGCCAAGATAAGATGGAATTTCTTGGGCAATAGGTCTTTGAGCACCGGCATATGGGATTTGTTGCTGGTAACCCAGATAGGGGTTGTTTTTCATGGAAAACTCTTGAGAGTGTTGTTGACTAAAACCTGGATATGTTACTTGTTGAAATGAAGTTTGAGGAATTTGCGCCTATGGCTTCCAAGGGGTCTGTCCACCAAGATTATAACCCAAATTAGTATAAGTTGGATTTGGTTGGTATGTATAACCAGATTTTATTTGTGACATCCCATAAAATGGTGGACCAACTTGTGAATAAATGATTCCTGATGTAGGTTGTTGTAAATTAACCAAAGGATTTTGAGTTTTTGGACCCAATATTTGATGATATTGAGTTGAAGAACTCACCTGATAAGGTTGATGTACAAGATTTTGATTCTGCAACAGGGGTATAAATGTATTAACAAGTGGTATTGAAGTGGGTGTAACAGGTTGAATTGGTTGATACGATTGGACAACCGTTTGTGGTTGGATAGGCAGAGTGGGCTGCCATTGACAAACATTTAAATCAACATTAGTCTAACCAAAATGTGACTGACTACTGTCATATTGGGTAACCATAAGTTTCCCTCCAGCATAAGGAGGATAATAAGACAGAAAATATTGTTCACCGAATGCTGGGAGTCCAGTTGATATGGTATTTAAAGGAATTGACCCATAATGACCAGCTTGATATTTCCCTGATGATGGATTTATTGAATCAAGTCGTTCAGTACTAACTATAGGATTACTAGTTAAAACACCAAATGATGACATTGGAAAATACCATGAATGTGAAGGTGCATTAGAGAAAGTGCCAGATAATGATTTGTAGCCTGTTGGGACCGAAGGGCCACCATGAAAATATGACTCTGGTGATGTTGTGAACATCGACAGAGTAGCGAGGGTAGGAGCTAACGTAATTGGAACAACAGACTCAATCGAAGATGTTGGTTCAGGCATGGTAGTTTGACCAAGTGTATACTCTCTGAAATCAACGGATGATTGAATGGAAATGGGATCAACAAAAGTATATGGAAACGATTGAGGAAATGACTGGTACAGGTAAAGGTCTCCCCCAAAGTGGGTTTGACTTAAAGGTGTATCAGGTTGATGGATTTCTTCAATTGCGATTAAACCACGAGGAAGAACTTCACCGTCAGGCCCAAAATATATTTCAGACGGTTGACTGCGTGATATAGGAGTTTCAATGGTTACAGATATTTGTGGGATGACCAAGGTAGGAACAACTTCCGATTGTTCAGGAATCATATATTTTGGAAAAGAAGAGACAAGATCTGGATCAATTTGTGATTGAACAACGTCAGGTCCAAGAGGTATGGTTAGAACGACTAAATGGATCGTGACCATTGGTAACTGTGAAGGCTCCGTTTCGACAACAGTAAACGAACTGGGATGTGTGGAAACAATTTTAGCTAACTCTGGTTTGGATGGTGATGTTTCGCTAGAGGTACGAATTGTACTTGATTTGGAAGATCGTGATCGCCTTCGTCCACTAGAAATAACTTCTGGTGGTAAAGGTGGTTTTAAAGCTAATCTACGCGAACGACGGGGGGTAGGATTGTTTTCTTCCACGATTACTGATTTATTTTATCCAAAAAAAAAAAAAACTAAAAGAGGGTAATGCTAGGCAAAAAGGTTTAATAGGAAACTGTGAACTGCAGAATACCTCTCGGCGAACCAAGAAGTACAGGTAGGTAATCTCCCCAAATGCTGTGTTCGGTGTATCACAATTTCAAGGCGGCCGACTCGGTTCACTATGGATGGATAGCACCTAAAATTTTCCCTCCCAAATATACCTGAAGGTACGTGGAGGCCCAAGTCCGTATTAGCGTTGTCTGATGCGAAACCACACAGTGAGAGCACCCCTTTATACTTATCATACTGTAACACTACTTGATATACCTGAGAGTATGTGGACGAGCTACGATATACATACGTACGTGGAGTGAGGTATCACACTCGGAATGTATCGCATAAAAGTTAACGACAGCTGCTATGTTTTACGATGTCGGAATACGTCTCTAGCCTAGACCTCTAAATGTTATCGTTGATGTTACAAAGTGTTGTTAAGTTAATTGAGATTTATTTTATGTTGAACTTGCTTAACAGTTTTCCTTTCAGGTTCACCACGATGATGTATATAAAATTCCTAAAATGCAAGCTAAGAATGATAAACAAACTTTCACTTTTAGCTTTTTCAATGAAAGACCTAGCTACTAAGGGAAGAGAGCAAGTAATTTGAAAGCAAACAAATCAATGAACAAAGCAAATCAATGAATCCCAAACTAAATGCAGATTTCCTAATGTTCCTTTTGCAAAAAACACACAATCCTACATGCAAATGCAAGTTTTTATTTTCAGTTTCCTTAATGTTATGAATGCAAAAAGAAAACTGGGTGCACTAGATCAATAATCGAAATGATTTTTACTTTTGAGAAACGAAGAATACAAACAACAATTTATCTTTTGAAGGAAAAACGAAGATTTCAACAACAATTTCTCCTATCAAGGAAATGAATACTTTACGACAATTTCCTATTTTGAAAGCAAACGATTCTTAATGCGACAATAAAAAGTACTTTGAAATCAACTTGTCAATGATAATGAAAAACTTTTTAAAACAACATTGAAAAAATTTTTAGTCAAAGGAGAAGAAATATATAGAGTTACTGGTCAATAGAGCATCAAAATTTACAGAACAAATCAACAAACAGAACTGAAGCAAAATACAAAGTCAGATTCAAGGGGATTTGTTCCTTTCAGGAGCCAACACAGTCTACAAAGGGAGATAGTGCTCTGCAAAGCACCGTGCCCTGACCAAGGGTGCGTTGAGCGCAGTAAAAAAATAAAAAGCTACCTTTTGGCTCACTAACTTTGTAGATTAATGTCTGAAAAATTCTAAAATTTATGTGAAATAACTACTGGGTGGATTTAGAAAGAAGATGAGAGACTAAAACACCAATATTCAAGACAAATTATCCCTAGTGGATTTGCCAGTTTGTTGGGCCAGAATTGTAATCTATACGCTTCGCTAGACTGGTGTCTAGTCTAGAACAACAGGTGAAAGACTACACTACCCTTTTTCCAAACTTAGAATAGATATACAGAGAGGATTGGATGCTTACTTGTTTCAGTCTCTACCAAATGGCTCCTTTTTGTCGCTTCCACTACAGCCTCAACTTCAAGTGGTTTCAAATATTTGAATGCTTCCTGCAAGAAAGAGCACTGAAACAACAGAAGATACAATAATCTAGATATATATTCAAGTTAATTAGCCAAATTAGTTAAGCATAAACTACATTCATCAACAAATATTTTGTAACATGGAAAATCAAAGTAAACATGGATGCATGTAGGGAAAAACAAGAAGTATTCTTTATTGATGATAGAAGGAGAGGTTACAACCTAGTGACTGATTCATCGTGACCTTCCAGAAAATTTCCTTAGTCTCATCACAGCAAAAGTCTCTCCACCAGCAGCTCCACAAGTCAAACTCTCTATTGAAAATTCTCCAACATTTCTCTACTCAAAATATTCCTCCTTGAACACTTAACTTTGTGTTCAATTTATAGATGAATTGTAGGTAGTTTTGTAATCAATAACATTCCAAAAATAGACAAGACATGTTTCCATTCATGTAGATGTCAAATGGACACTTGGATCCGAAGCATGACACATGTGAACCCTTCTAGAAGACACTAGCCAAGTGGATATTCCGAAATAATGAGAATTTCGCTCCCAATGTGACCAACACACCTTTGAATGTCGGGAAGTGCATTTCAGAGTACCCTTGAATGGGGCTACCTGCATATGAAACGAAGTTAGGCCCCTTAGAGCCTGCGTTGGTGAGCTTCCACATGTTTAATAATAAGCTTCAAACCATGGAAAAGCCTTGCTTTGATGAAAATCTTGTTTGATTCATGAATGTTCCTATCTTAGAGCGTATAGCAACTGAGATGATAGGGAATGATAGACCCATTGATCATCGGTCCTGGAGATGCTACCCAGTTAACCAGGTCATTGGGAATGGTGCCCAAATTGACCTATAACAATTTCCTTACTTTCCATCTTCATGTTATATAACTCCATGATCAATACCTCTAGAGTTTTTTCATCCCCAAAATTTTCCAAGAAGGTAGTTTCAAACTAGCCCCAAGAAAAGATACTTTGAGGGGTTTGTGAAAAATACCAAGTTGTAGCTTTTCCCTCAAAAGTATATGGGAATAACCTATAGAATACATCTTCTTGAAAATACACATTCTTTTTCCTGGTGGCTAGCATCAAATCCTTTATGTGGTAATCTGTTGGTTGTTTAGAGTCGGGGTCAAAATTAGGAAGAAATTTGTGTGGATTTTTAGGTAAAGGATGTTGCACACCTGGCATAGCAACAACATCCTAGTCTAGCCATGGACTAATAGGGTTATTTCCCTAATTTCCTTAATTGTTTCCCTAGTTATTATCCATATAGGGTGAACCTTGAGAATTAGGTGACCTAGTTGGTGAGGAACTCTATTCACGAATGGAGAATTTATACAATTTTTTTTTTGCTCTAACCTAGGTCTGGACAAATTTGCCCCTGTTCTGACATCTGAGCTCCCTGCATCGCCCTGTGGCATTTTTTGCTGCCAGCCCTGCATGGGCTCCCCTCGAGGCCCCTCTTCGGAGCCGGATGGTGGTACATATGCCCCCTCATTCAGGGATTTGGTTGTCGGTAGATCACCCAAGAACGACGCCTCTTTCTTTACCCACCTCACTCATTTCTTCGTGTTTTCCTGCCCTGATATCACTATTGTGACCTATGAAAGCTAGCAGAACAAAGGTAAAGAGGTGTTAGACCTCTTAGTGAACCACATTGCAAACACTTCAGCTCCCAAAACTAAGGTTGTAGCAGAGGATGTTGCCATCAAGAAAACCAGACCTCTAGGGGCATCCAAGAAAACAAATTCATGCCACCCAAAATCTAAGAGGACACCAAAAGTAATCATACATGTAGGAATATGATGTGATATGAAATTTATGGGAAGCTGGCCAATAGAAAGAGTCCTCAAGGGATAAATCCATGCAAAATGGAAAACAAAGGGAGAAATCAACCTGCTACTAGGATACAAAGGCTTATTCATTGCAGTTTTTGGTCCCTTGGAAGATCGAGATAGAATCTTTGAAGGAGGCCCTTATTTCTTCAACTCGGCAGGCCTTTACATGAGTTTTTGGAAGGAAACCTTCACACCTGAAAAAGAGGATTTCACAAAAGTTCTAGTCCGGGTTAGGTTGTATTCGCTACCCATGGACTATTGGGTTCCCTCCGTCCTTGAAGCCATCAGAGATGAACTAGGAGAAGACATCCAAATGTCTGAGGGAACCAGAAATGGGCATTGCATCTCCTATGTAAGAATCTGTGTTTACATCGATGTTTCCGGGGCACTACCGAAAGCTATAAGGATCAACTATAGGGATGATATCTGGACGCAAAACATTGATTACGAGCATATACATTTCAGATCTCGAAAGTGCCATGAGAATGGGCACCTCTTCCGTGAATTCCCTCAAAACAAGGCATCAACAACTGAAGACCATACCAGCAAGAAGAAGGACGAGCAGGGATACACCAAAATCGGAAACAAAAACAAAAAAAATTAAAAGAGCATACAAAAAGAAAGATCAATTCAATATCTATCAACATAAAAAATATGAAGTTCTGAACTCCACATAGGAGGAACCATCCCATCACAACAATATGGAAGAACAAAAAAAATAAAAAGAACATTCCTCAGAAAACAACCATCTAGATGTCGAAGCCCCAAAACACAGCATGAATGAAAATGAAAAAAATCAGGAAGATATTATAGAGATGGAGCAGGCACAGGAAACACTCACCCCAGAGGAACATGTGATAGAAGAGGTTCTGGAGCGAGTCGACCTCCAAAAATTGCAAAATAATGGCAAAAAAATGGCATAGATGCCATTCCAAAGGATCATATCCAAAAAATAGAAGAGGCATTCTTGTTATAAGAGGGCATGAATCCAACCTCATAAAAAAAATCCATGGGAGTAGAATCAGGAAAAATAATTTTAGCTAATCTAAAGGTAGGACAATATTTCCCAAAGGGACCTAACATAAAGCATGGCTAGAAACCAACCAACCAGCTCCTGCGAGAGCTAGGGGCCCATCTCATCAATGAAGTAAAGGTAAGAGCCATAACCCTACCCCCCAAAATTTCTCAATGATTTTCATTTATTGGAATATAAGGGGACTCAATATTCCATGGGAAAAAAGGATTCTGAAAAATAGAATAGCATCTAACAAACCAGATATTATGTTTCTCCAAGAAACTAGTAGTGACCTAAAAAGCATGGAAATGATCAATAAAACATGCTTAAAAAACTACAGTCATGTAGTAATATCAGCGAGAGGCTCAGTGGGTAGCATAACCACACTTTGGAATAACTCTCTATTCAATTTCACTAACTCAGTTGCCACTAGAAATACCCTAACATCTGTCCTAAAAATCATAGGATATACAAATAGCTTATGTGTTACCAATGTCTATGCTCCCCACACAGTGGCTAAAAGACTTGAACTGTTAAGAAGTCTTAGTAGAATCCAAATATTCTTCAACCACCCTTACAAAATTATTGCAGGACATTTCAATATTATGGTCAACCTGAAGGAAAAGATAGGGGGTCTAAGGAAGCTGAATAAAGACTTAGAGGCTTTCAAAACAACCATAGATTATCTCAGCCTCATAGATATCCCCACCAAAAATGGCCCATTCACCTGGAATAACAGGCAAGGTGGTGATAGGCAGATAGCCTCAAAGTTGGACCACTTTCTCCTTTCAGAGGACATCTACCTCACCTCCTGGGAAACACAAGCCATAATTATTCCTCAGGTGGGATCAGATCACTGGTTTATCTCCCTGTCCATCTAGATCTCAGATGGACCCAAAAAAAATCCCTTCAAATTTGAAGCTTTCTGGCTTGATCACCCAGAATTCTTGGAAAAAATGAAAGAATGGTGGGAGACCCCTCGGCCCAACCATGTAAACAAAATGTACAGGTTCCAGAAAAAACAGAAGTTAATCAAGGCAGAGATAAGGACCTGGAACAAAAAAACTTTTGGCAATATCATCTTGGAGAAGAAACTTTTGGAACTAAAACAAGAAGCCCTGCAGAAACAAATCATCAAAAAAGGCCTCAACGAGCAGAGAAAACAGGAGGAAATCCATCTCTAGAAAAAATGGGAGGAAAGGGATGCCCAAGAGGAAAAAAATTGGCAACATAAATCCCACATCAACTGGTTGAAATTCAGGGAGAAAAATACTGCTTTTTTCCATCGCTCTATGGTCCAACATAGGAAAGCAACAGAATTCTCAGCCTCAAGACTAGATAGGGAGTTACAATACACACCCATGAAGAGCTACAAGAGGAACTAATTCAATACTTTATCTCACTCCTCACTGAAACCAACAATAACGGGTCTGAAGATATTAAAAAAATAACAGGTCACATCCCAACCCTCCTGACTCAGGAACACAATCAAATGCTGCTCAGAAAATTCTCAATGCAAGAGGTAGAGGAGGTGGTTATGTCCATGCCTAATGGAAAATCACCTTGCCCAGATGGCTTCACCACTAACTTCTACAAAGCTTGCTGGCCAATCTTGAAAATGGAGGTCCATGAATTAGTGGAGGAATATCGCATTCAAAGTTCAATCTTTAAAGCTCTGAATTCCACCTTCCTCACCTTGGTTCTGAAATCCAAAGATGTTGACTCCCTCAAAAAGTTCAAGTCTATTTCTCTCTGCAATGTTATCTATAAAATTATTTCCAAGGTCTTAGAAAATTGAATCAATACTATCCTACCCCTCCTCATTTCTCAGCATCAAACAGGTTATGTATAAGGTAGACATATCCTAGACAATATCATTCTCTCTTAGGAAATCATCCACTCTCACAAAGTTCAAAAGAAACCTGGCATGCTTATACAATTGGACATGTCCAAAGTTTTCGATAAAATTAGTTGGGAATATATAAGGAAAGTGTTGGAGGCTTTTGGATTTAACAAGGGCTACATCAAATGGATCATGGCTATGGTTTTGGGTGCTTTTTTCTCCATTATTCTCAATGGATCTCCCTCCCCTATCATCAACCCCACCCGAGGCATAAGGCAAGGGGACCCCTTATATCCCTTTCTCTCTTTGTCATCCTGGCTGAAGGGATAGACTGCTCCATTTCAGCTACCTCCTCCCAAAGATCAATCTCAGGCATCAATCTATACACCTCTACTCCCCAAACTACTCATCAGAAATTTGTAGATGACACCCTGCTCATGGGTTATCCCTTGATCAAAAAATCCCTTTCTTTCAAATCCATCCTGGCTGATTTATCTAATGCCTCGGGTACCACCATCAATGTGGAAAAATCCAAGCTATTCTTCCTTAATAGCTCCCCACCCATCCAACAAAACATAGCTAGAATTCTAGAATTTAGACTCATCTCCTTCCCCTTCAAATATCTGGGTGTCCGCCTCACGGAAAAACATCAAATCAAATCCAACTGGGAAAACCTAACTACCAAGATGGAAAAAAAAACTAGCCAACTGGACCTTTCGAACCCTAAAATATTCCTGTCAAATTAGTCCTGCAAACCATTTGTCTCTATCAGTATTTGGCCCTGGCTTCCCCCAAATCAATATCTTGTCACCTCAGAAACATCCAAAAAACTTTCGTTGGATAGGAAAAAAGGACAATAGAAAATGGGTGCTAGTGGCCTGGGACAAAGTCTGCAAATCAAACCAGAAAGGAGGTCTAGGACTCAAAGACCTAGAAATGATGGGAAAAGCCCTAGGGGCTAAAACTTGGTGGGATGGATAACCAACTCTCATTCCTCCTGGGCTAAATTATGGAAAGCAAAATATGCTCCCACTTATAGTCTTGATACCCTCATCCTCTTAATTGGCACCATCAAAGACTCCGCTACGTGGAATCAAGCTTGGGGAAAGAAGGACATTATCCAAAATCAATGCTTCTAGGAAATTGGCAATGGGGAAACAAATTTATTTTGGGATGATGAATGGAAACAGAGTCTTGGACTAAATCAAGACCAATATAGAAAAATTAAAACTCATATGCAGAAAAAAAAAACAAATTGCTGTTGAAACACTACTGGAAGATCAACAACGAAAAATACAATCTGGAGGGAGTGGCTTGAAGCTTTAGATTGGGATCACCTAATCTATCTGTTGTTCTGGAAGATTATTTCTGAAGAGCTCACTCACAGACAGATACAAATTGAAGGCGAGAATGAAAAACTCAGGTGGGGGAAGAACCTAGCAGGCCACTTCAATATCAAGGAAGCCTACAAATATGTGACTTCCCCCAATCCTATCCCCTTTGATCAAAAATGGAAAGACTTATGGGACCATAAGAATTGGCAAAAAATATCCATATTTCTCAGGTTAATAATGCATAATAAAATCCTAACTTGGGACAATCTCAAAAAGAAGGGCTTCACTAGCCCCTTCAGATGCACACTTTGCAGAAATGCGGAGGAAATGACCAATCACCTACTAAATGATTGCACCTTCGCCTCCTATATATGGAATTGGGCCTCCCTAGTATTCATAGCTATTGAGAGGGACCCCTCGTCCATTCTCCTAACCATTGAATTATGGCACTCCTCCTTCTCCTCCCATCTGCAGATCAACTGTGCATGGATCCTTCTCCCAGGAATTATATGCTGGTCTCTACAGAAAGAAAGAAACGCCAGAATATTCAAAGACTTGCAGAGGCTGGAAGAAAAAATCATATCCTCTATCAAGCAAATCCTCCGTGAATCAGTTTCCCTCTCACAATCTACCATTCCTTCCAATCCAAATTCTCAGGAGGACCTTCGAATTCTGCAAATGTTGGACTTCTCTATCCCTGTCCCTCCCCAGATATACCATGCCCCTCCCTCCCCAACATTCATATATTTTATGGCTGCCTCTGGAGGCTGGTTTTGTTAAGCTAAATTATGATGGCGCCACCAAGGGAAACCCAGGTAATCCGAGCTTCAGGGGAGATTTTAGAAATCACACAGGGAAAATCATATGACTTTATGATGACAACCTAGGCTATTCAACAAATAATGCAGCTGAACTTCAAGCTTTGGAACACGGTTTGGCGATTGCAAGGGACCAAAACTTGTGGCCTCTAATTGTGGAAGGGGATTCGGTGGTTGTCGCCCATGTGTGTCGAAAACTCCAACAAGGCTGAAGCGATGCATAGGTTTTAGACAGTTGGCATCTCAACAAGACTCTTCATCAAATAGAAATGTTATGAAAAAAACTCCAAAAATAGAAGAAAAGAGAGATCAATGCCTTAGAAATCAACCACTTCGAGGGGGCAACCTCCAATACATTACATAAATGAAAATTATTTGATGATACAAATGACTAAAACCTCCTTCTGTATATAGGAGTCCATGGGGCCACAATATAATCCTAGCCGACCTAAAAATAATAATGTAAGGGCACAATAATAACAATATTGGGGATACAGGGGTACAACAATAACAATAAGGGGGCTACACTGATAACAATAAGGGACTAAACTAGTAATATGGGGACCTAACATACCCCTCTCCTTCAAAAAAGAGTTGTACTCAATTCTTGAGTAGCTCTAGATGCTTTTGTATAAAATTCTCATCCTTGCATGTAGAATATTCAGCAGGTAAATTCTTCCACTTGATGAGATACTCTAAAATTGATCGATTTCGTAGCTATCAAGTTCTTGTTTCCGTGACCACTTTAGGTTCCAATATGATTTTTCCTTCCTCATCAGGTTCTGGCAATATTGTTTGAACTGTAATATTTTCACTTATAACCTTCTTTAAGCATAAAACATGGAAAACGAGATGTACTCGCGAAGAAGCAGGAAGCTCCAATTTGTATGCCATAGTACCAATCTTTTGAAACACCTTGTAAGGACCATATTACTTTGGTGATAATTTATTATCCTTCTTAGCTTGCTTGAGGGACATTTTTTTGTATGGTTGTAGCTGTAAAAACCCAGTCTCCTACATCAAAACTTCTCTCGCTGCGATGTTGATTTGCCTATTGTTTCATTCGATTTTGTGCCAAATTTAGGTTATCCTTTAATAGTTATAGAACTTATTTTTGATGCTCGATGTGATCTGCCACTGCTTGAACCTTATAATTTTCTATTAAATATGATGTGATGGACAGTGGATGATATCCATAAAGTGCCATAAATGGGGTCATTTTTGCTGCAGTATGGAAGGAAGTGTTATACCACCATTCAACGAGAGGTAACCACTTGACCCATTTTGTTCGTTTATTAGATACAAAACAACAAAGATATCCTTCCAGAAATTTATTCATTATCTCAGTTTGACCATCGGATTGAGGATGATAAGATGAGCTATGAGCTAGTTAAGTACCTAAACAAGAAAATAACTCCGTCCAAAAATTTCCAGTAAAAATGGGATCTCTTTCGCTCACAATAATATTTGGGTTTCCATGTAGCTTTTTAATTGTGTCCATAAATGTAGTAGCAACTATACTTGCTTTAAATGGATGAGATAATGCACAAAAGTGTGCGTACTTGGTAAGTCTATCAACTACCACCATGATGAAACTCTTTCCTTCGGACTTAGGTAAACCTGTGATAAAATCCATTGAAATCTCCTCCCAATGTTGACTTGGAATGGGTAAAGGTTGTAGAAGACCCAGGGTCTTAATTGTCTCAAATTTATTTTGCTGGCAAACCAAACATTCTGCTACAAAATTTTGAATATCAAATTTAAGGCCATCCCAAAAAATTCTTTCTTCACCCTGTGGTAATTTTTTAAAAATCCTAAGTGTCCTCCTAAAGGAGAACTGTGTAATTCCAAAATAATATTTTGTTTTAGTTGGGAATTCTTATAAGGATATAAGCGATCTTTGTACCATAAGCAATCATTTTTCCAACTAAATGTATCATATGTACTAGGATCTTGCTGCAACTTTTGAATGAGTGTCCACACTTCTTCGTCCTTCTTCCATTCATCCCTTGCTTCGGTTATCCAATCTGGTTGGATAATAGAGATGGAACAAAGTAATTCTTCCACCTCTTCATTATTTCTTAAGAGTGCATTTGCAACAACATTTAATTCCCTTTTTTGTAGATTATTTAAAAGTCATAACCCAACATCTTTGAGACCCATTTTTATTGCTCTTCTGAAGAGAGTCTTTGTTCCAAAATTTTTTTAAGACTATCATGATCAGGTTTTACCTTGAAGTGTCTTCCCATTAGGTAAGGTCTCCATTTCTTTAGTGCATGTAGTATTGCTAACATTTCCTTCTCATAAATAGCTTTCTGTAAATAATTTCCTTTCATTGGACGACTTTCAAAAGCAATGGGTCTTCCTTCTTGCATTAAAACAACACCATTTTGATTTCCTAAGGCATCACATTCCATAATAAAGGTTTTTGTGAAGTCTGGCGTAGCTAAGACTGGTGCTAGGCACATTGCCTCGTTAAGATGTTGAAAGGCCTTAGTTGCTTCACGACTCTATGAAAATGCATCTTTCTTCAATAATGTTGTTATAGGTGCTACTATTCTCCCATAATTCTTAACAAAATTGTGATAATACCCTATTAACCCGAGAAATCCTCGCAACTACTTTATGGTTGTGGGGACTTTCCATTCATTAATGGCTTTAATTTTGTTAGGGTCTACCTTAACACCCTCGTGAGATACAATATGACCCAGATATTTCACTTCTTTTACTCCAAGAAAACATTTGGATGATTTTTCATATAATTTTTTCTCCTACAATAGTTTGAGCACCTTGTCAACATGTTGAACATGATCCTTACAAGACCTACTGTAGATTAGTATATCATCAAAAAATACTAGCACAAATTTTCTAAGGAAGGGTTTGAAAATGGAATTCATCAACCCTTGAAATGTATAAGGTGCATTGTGAAGGCCAAAAGGCATGACCAAAAAATTCATAATGACCCTCATGAGTTTGAAATGTTGTTTTTGGAATATATTTAGTCTTCATTTTGATTTGATGATGACTTGAACGAAGATCCAACTTGGTAAAATAAATTTCTCCATGTAATTCATCCAATAATTCATCAATCACAGGAATGGGAAATTTATCTTTAATAGTGAGCTCATTGAGCTTCCTATAATATAGACACATGTGCCATGATCCATCCTTCTTGTGCACCAATACTACTAGAGCAGAGAAGTAACTTTGACCAGGTTTAATTATACTAGCCTCTAACATTTCTGCAATCATACTTTCAATTTCACTCTTTTGGACATAAGGATATCTATAAGGCCTAATGTTTGGAGGAACACTTGTTGGAATCACATGAATAGCATGATCATGATGATGAAGAGGTGGGAGTCCTTTGGGAGTTTCAAACACCTTGGAATGATTGTCCAAGACTTTTTGGAGATTTGCATAAATAGATGATTTTGATGTTGGAACTTCTAGTGAGCATAATTGTGCAATTACGCCTCGTTGTTCTTTCTTGAGAAGATTTTTCATGACATTAGAGCTTATTATCTTTCCTGGCTTCCTTGTGATACCCCGTAATTCGACTTCCTTTCCTTCTGAAAAAAATTTCAAGAAAATTTCTTGAAAATTAAAATCTACCATCCCCAAAGATTGTAACCATTGTACTCCTAGTACAACATCAGCACCTCCCATTGAATGGAAAGCATTGGACTATTCAATACATATTCCCCCATGGTTAGCTTGATATTATGGAATTTTCTAGAGCAATTTATAGTTCATCCATTTGCAACCATCACTTGAGATTCTAGTGTTGGGTATAGGAAACAATTCAATTCCTTGGCTACCTTACAATGAATAAAATTATGGGTACTACCCGAATCAATAAACACTATTACCTTTTTCTTCTTGATATGTCCTTCTATCTTGAGAGTTTGAGGAGTGGTAATTCCTACCAATGCATTACACGATATGGCCGGACTCATTTCTTCCTCTTATAGGATTAGTTCATGCTGTATATCCTCTTCTTTTGAATATTTTTGTTCATTTTTTTCTTCCTCTTCATAATCTATGTAAAATAATTTCTTCTCAACACACTTATGACCTTTAGTATATTTTCTATCAAAAATGTAGAAAATTCCTTTGGCTCTTTTTTATTCCAATTGTTGTGGTGTCAACCTTGTAGGTTGTGGAAGTCTAGGAGTTGCAACACTTCCATCTTTATATATGTGAGTGGTAGGCTTCCTTGTCCCCATAATTTTACATTCAATTTTTTTTTCCAACCTGAATGCATTTTCCAATGAATTAGGTTCCCAAACACGAACTTCATGTTGGATGTTATCCTTTAAAGCCCCTATGAAGAAATAAATCATGTTTTCCTCAAGAATATCAGTTACCCTTATATTCAATTTTTGGAAGTCCTCAATGTGCTCCAACACTGAACCCTTTTGTTTGAGATTTATCAATTAGCTAAAGAAGGTGTTTCTTTTTGTATCCTCATAATGTGCTATCAGTTCCTCCGTAAAAATTGACCAAGTGACAATTTTTTTATGAGAGTAAAGCCATCGATACCATACAAATGTAATTTTTTCTAAATGTAAAGTTGCAATGTGTACCTTTTGTGTGTTTTGCACATTATTGAGATCAAAATATTGCTCCATCTGTAGTATCCATGTTACGGGATCCTTGCCATCAAAATTCATGATATCCATATTTGGAATATGGTGGTTATTCCATCCAACATTAGATTTTATGAAATCGTGATTAATATTTATTTTTTTCTCATCATGAGTTTCCTCTACTATCTTTTCGCCATTAGGAAACATTTCATGTATCAATTTTTTTTAAACTTCCATGTCTGCTTTTAGATCATTCTTCACGTTTTCCATGTTGTCTTTCATTTTTCATCGATCTTAGCTTCCATGTCATCCATCTTAGCTTCCATGCCAGCTTCCATGCCATCCATCTTAGCTTCCATGTCTTTCTTCAAAACTTCCATTTCATTTTTTGTTTCTCTTTGCGAGAGCAAAATTTGGTGCACTTGCTCTTGTAATCTTGATATGTCATGTTGCCATTCTTCATCTTCATGAGTCATAGTAGAGCCTTCAGAAGGCTTAATGGGTGATGAATTTTTTTTAGGAGGCATTTTTAGAACCCAATATTGATATACATTCTACAATATGCACTTGGAATCAATTCAATCTGATTTTTCACACAAGACTTATGCAATTTGAAAAAAAATACACACCTTTTTCTTACATTTGAGGAGCTCGATATTGAAATTGAATTATCTTTGTGATTTCGGATCTTCAATATCTAAAAATTTTCCCTATAGTAGCCCTCTGAAGCTTCTTTCAAATGCCACAGTTCTGTGCTGATTTGGATTCTTCAAGGAAAATTTATGCCCAATCTCCCACATGACCTAATTATGGACTGGTTTTGTATAGCGAACTTGTACGACGTGCCACGTGTCACTGTTTCCTCCTTTCGCTCTGAAATTGATATACAGGAAACTACAGTCTATGTACTTACGACCACTATTTACATAATTCCAATATGATGCTCATAGAGAGTGTTATGATGGTTTTCCCATGGTCACCTCTTTGAGATGAAATTCAGAAGCTTGAAACGACACAAAATTCCACAAATCATATCTTTGAAAATATTGTGAATAAAGCTCTGAAATGTTTCCATGGCCTTCCTTAGTCTTTTAGCTTCACTTTGTAGAAATTTCAGCTTCTGAACCCTCGTAGAAAAAAAATTATTGCGAAAATTCCATAATGACCTGTTAAGGTTAAATTCAGGAGCTTGCAAAAAGCCCTAACTTCAACAGATCATATTTCCGAAAATATTGCAAACCAAGATCTGAAATTTTTCCATGACGTTCCTTAGGATTTTGGATTTGTGCTTTAAAATTTTTAGCTTCTGAACCTTCATAGAAAAAAAGTTATAGAGAAAATTCCACGATGACCTTTTTGGAGCAGTGAAACCCTAGAATCCAAAGCTCTGATACCAAATGTTATGAAACTAGCTCCAAAAATAGAAGAAAAGAGAGATCAATGCCTTAGAAATCATCCACTTCAAGGGGGAAAACTCCAATACATTACATAAATGAAAATTCTTGGATGGTACAAATGACCAAAACCTCCTTCTATATATAGGAGTCCATGGGGCCATAATATAATCCTAGCTGACCTAACAATAATAATGTAAGGGCATAATAATAACAATATTGGGGTTACATGGGTACAAAAATAACAATAAGGGGGCTACACTAATAAAAATAAGGGACTAAACTAGTAATATAGGGACCTAACAAGAAATCCCTATCAACCATGCCAAGGGGGTCTCCTTCCAAGCAGTCCGACAAAGAGTGAACCAGTTGGCAGACCGATTATCCAATGCTGGGGTGGAAGGAAATCTTCACCTCCTTTCCCAAGCATGGGATGATTTTGGGCAATCCACGATTAAAGAGGAGTGTGCCATAATTATGAGGAAAGAGAGGCCAGACAGGTACAACTCAGATCAAACGTCACCTGATCCTCCCTCAAATGTATCATGATCTCAACATCCACTAACCTCCTTCTCATTATTCCCCTCCCCCCAATTTCCAATCATCCTACCTCGCCTGCGGCCTATGTATACCTGGCCTCCAGGCTCTCTGTTACATTCTCCTGCGAGATTTATCCCAAGTGCCTTCCCTCTCCCTTCTCGCCAAGGTTTTGCACTACTTCTTAGCCCAGCGGAAGTCTTCCCTCCACACCCATTCAGCCCAGCTCCCAACACAATTTTCCCCGCAGCTCTATGTTATCAAAACCCTCCATCATCATGCCTCCTCGCAAATTTGTTGCACCTACCCTTGGGAGACAAGTCTGTGGTTTCAGCTTGCGATGATCTTCCCCTAACAGACCTCCAACAACAAGAGTGGCCACCGCTGTATGCAATGCAACCATAATGCATGAGAATATTAGCACGCAGGAATCTAAGGACCACATCCTTAATCTTGAAGATAGAGTCAGGAAAGTCCACCAATGAGTTTCCACAGAAGAGGTAGACACAGCCATCAATTGGACCCTATATCCCGGCCTAACCAGGGTTAGAGAAAACATTTTTAGCAGAGCCATTGAGCTCCACTGGCAAACTAAGACCATGTTGGCTCTGGCTTTCCAGGAGCAGCGGGATAGCAACAATGTTGTAGAAAATAAAATCAATGCCCTCATGAAAAATTTCTTGATTTATGTGGGTGAGGTCCATCGCCGACGTTTTGTTGACAAGAATTTTCCCCATTACACTATGCTCAAGAGTGGCACAACAAATCGACACGGTATACTTGAAATCAATGGGGAGGCAGTAGGCCCCTCAACGTCTCTGAAATCCCAACACTTCATTCATGAAGGGAGCACCCTGGAGCGCCCCATCAACCTTGACGATTACTTGGGGGAAGATACTGCTTAATGGCCTTCTCAATCCTTTGAAGTTTCTAGGTCCCCTTTTTTCTCATGACAGGTTTTCTCATGTTCTATTCGAGCCATAGTTCTGTACAGTTTCTCAACATGTTTTTCCCTTCTCTCTATGTGAGGCAAGGATGGAATTTTTTGTTCTGGGCTATGCTCCCACTCTTTTGTAAATATTTCACCCTCTCAGCTAATTCCAATGTAAATTGCCTCCTAAGGGGGTCTGCTCTTCTGCATTAGTTCTCTGTTCAGGGTGCTAAAGCTTCTTCTCTCACCCGATTTCTTATTATGTAATCTTATTTTCCATATGTTAATAAAAAAATTTACAAAAAAAAAAACAAACTATCCACGAGAGGAATCCTCAGTGGAAGAAGATGAATATGTGCTAGGTGAGGAAGGAGGTGGACTAGATCCTCTTAGGAGAGTAGGTTGTGTAGATTCACCGAAAATTGTTTCAGAAAATGAGTCATTGATGTAAAATATAGTAGTTATAATATTATGTAATCTATCATTAAACGTGCTACTAGTTTGAGAATTTCCTACTTCACGATCCAACACAGTAGGATCTTCTAGAGGAAGTTCGATGGGTAAAAAAATGTTAATACAACTTCCTTTCAATAGATCTAGCTCTCTCAAATTTAACTTGAGTTCTTGATAGTGCTTCCTGAGATTTTTGGAGGCATTCAAAAATTTCAAATCAAATTTGAGAATGGGTAGGAGTTGTAGGTTCGCTGGCAAGTTTTTTTGTTTGAAAAGGTGGTGATGGAATAGAATTAGGTTGAGACCTAGAGGCAATTTCAACAGTAGTAGGGTTTGAGTGACTTATGGTGACAATAGGGGAGCGAATGGTTTTCTTTTTATGACTACCCTTAGCCATTTAAATTTTGATTGGCCCTTCTTCTAACACTATTTGTTGATGAGCCTTTTGGAGCATATGTTAATAAGGGGATGTGACCCAGACTGAAGTTCTTGAAATAAAGTAATTCGTTTAAGTAGCCACTCATGATGGGTTTAGAGGCTCTATGAGCCTGTGAAACTCTTCATCTTGCAAAGAAAACAAAGTATGAGAATCCTAATGATATCCTAAGGTTATATGTACATGAACTTAGAGTCAATGTTTTATGCTACAGGTTAAAATAACTAGCATATGATACCATAATAGAGTTAGTAGTTATACTACTTATGTACAATGAATAATATAAAACACAAATTATAAAAATATAATTTACACATAATACAAAAGGAAGTAGCCAGAAACATACGTAACCAGAAAATAATATGGATGAATGATTTATATTCTATTAATATAATGTTGTGTATTGTGAATGAATATTGAACAACTAATTTCAATTATAAATGCAATTGTAATTTACATGACAATAAAATCTTGATGTGATATCTCATAAAAGAGATAAAACTACAAACAATGTAATCCCAATATCTTTTAAACAAATGAATAAAAGTATGAACTTTGTTTTCCTATTTCACCTCAAGAATCAACACAAATATAGATGTATAAGATTATCTAATACTATCATGGCAATCATGGCTAAGGAAAATTAGAAGACTATAATAATTCCTTTTAAAAATGAATATTTCACCACTTAAAATCTTGAAATCGTTCATCAAGTAAGAACTAAATATTATATAAAATAGAGAAATTATTATAGTTAGAGTATTAATCCCATTTACATATAGACCACATACTCAGACTACTTGAATTCCCAAAGTACGCTCTAAGAATTTGGATCTAAGTCATGCATAGATCATATTTACCTTTTAAGACAACATTCATAGAAGATTTATGTGATCCAATATATTTAAAACATAATACTATAAGGAAAGATGCAATAAATTATTATTTATTTCTGAATCATAGTAAGAAAATAACATAATTAAACCTTTCATATTTTCCCAAGATATAGCTGAAAAAATCCAGAAAGATTCACCAACAATTATGGATTTTAAATATCATATATGATTAAGTCTTAATTTGTTGAAATCATTCAAAAAAAAACCAACACTTATGGATTTTAAATATCATATATGATTAAGTTTTAATTTTTTGAAATCATTAAAAAAAACCAACACTTATAGTAACCAGAGTTTATATAAAGGCTCCACAATCATCAAAATTTAATTATCATCCTCCCTTACCCTTTCTCTCAAAAATTGAGGCTCTATAGATATGTCAATGAGTGCTCGATATACAAAACTAAATCTCAGAAATAAGACAATTTCCAAAAAATAAGTACTATAATCTTACTGTCATGACCACTCGGGGTCTAGTCATAATTTTTTTAAAAGAAAATTTCATAAATAACTACCATGATACACAAAGATGATTTGAAACAACCAAGCCATATCCACAACAACTTGTGTCGTCATAACCAAGACCAACTTCCAAAAGATGAGGGATACCTTTTGCAAATTAAGGAAATGGAAATAAATAATTGACATTATTTACAAAATAATGAGGCTACAAAATTTGAGATTCAGTAACCACCTTTAAAAATGATAAACTAAATCAAATATGTAGGCATATCTTGACAATCGTTAACCTTGAAAATAGACAGTTGACAATATTTATTTAACATAATTTTGAATTTGAGAATCTGATCTACTAACAAATTTAACATTGACACATTTAATGATTATCTGGTTGTCCGAAGATTATGGTTTCTTCTCTAATCCATAAGTCTTCTTATCACTTTGATTTACCATAAGCTAGTTCAACATCCAAAGTTGGTCATCTTCCTGTTGGAGATGATGGATTTTATGTTTAAGGAAAGGAATCATAATTGAGTATCTTTGCTGACCGTACATGATTTGTGTACATCTACCATAATCAACCTTGTATTTATAGTGGTCATCACAATTATTATCACCAGCCTCAGCATGAACATTATCATCCACAAATTCAAACATGGGATCAGATTGAGGGTTTTACTTTTTTAACACAAGTTCCTTTAGAGAGACTACATCAAATTTTTTTTTTTTGAAAGGGACATGTTTAATTTTTTTTCAGTGATACTTGGATATTTTATGAGCCAATTGTTTACTTTTCATTCGATATTGAAGGTCCGTACTCAACTAATTATTTTCCTTCTTGTGCGTAGGTCAAGAATGGCCAGTGTGGTTCGACAGACTAGGCTCAATATCATCCTTAAACTCAGGTTGCAATTCAACATGTTGAAACCCTACCTTCTTTGCCATGCTACAGGTTATGCGAGAATGTGTAGAATTGGGGTGTTTACCCTTTGATTCCTCACATAAATATGATTTATCTTAATGAAAGAGGTTATTAGTACCCGGATTATCATGGTCGTGAGACATAAATGGTTTTGGAGCAGCTTCATGATAATTAGGTGAAATCCTAGGAGTGATTTGTAACATACACCGATAACCTCACATGGAAATGCAAGGAGTTAAATTTTTTATACAAATTACCCATGGGTAACTATCCAAATCACTATTAAATATTTCTCACTAATAATTAGATAGAATGTTCACCAGTTCATAGTGTAACCTTAGTATAAGAATAGTAAGTTGCTTAACCATTAACAACCACTATTGCAGTACATTAACATAAAACTGTATGATGTAACCTTGCATTCATTTCATTATTCATGTAGTCATCACATACTTGACATTATGAACATCACAACAAGAAAGGAATCAACATCATCAATCTGACACAGTAATCAATCACATCATTGAACACCAATATACCCTGGAAACCTCGTAGGGTGAAAACTAGCAAATGTTTAATTTTATTATTAAACGCTTGTGAGGGTGTTCACCCCTCACTCAATGGCTTATAAGGGAGACCATCCCTTAACCATTGTTGTAAATCTTACAAGGAAATATACAAAGATCTAGCTTAAAGCCATTACAGTAATTATGATAGAATTTACCCACTAATTTTCATATCTTCATATCTTGATGGCATGGATGTACCTACAATGGACCATCGTATAATGGACCATCCTGTAGCTCGCACTCATCTGCATGAACCAATAGTAATTTACCTACCACCATGTTAAGCAAAATATTTCCTTTGTACAAGTTAACATCATTTCCTACTAATGTTGTCTTCAACATACATTGATGTCAAGATTCATAAAGTATTAATCAAACCATTCATAAATATATACTAGTGATGCTTCTCAATCTACTCATGTACATTCATAACATACAAGTAAAATATATTGACATGCTTCCTTTAACAACACTGCTTATGTGCTAGTTATAAGCATTCACATTAACTAATATTTCCCTTGCATAAGCACACATTCCTGCAAGACAATAGCTACATCTGCCAAGAATTTCTTTCAATGAAACCGATACATCAGTTACAAACTTAGTGCATGCGATTTACATAAATTTAATCAAAATAACTAACCCCTAATATATTACTTTTGGTGTATGAAAGGAAAGCTAACACAACAAATGTTGTTCCCATGCATGAAAATTCATATAGATTCCAAAAGAACCTTCCCAACGGAATGCTTGACACAACAGAGCACATAGCTTCCAAAAGAGTCTTCCCAAAGGAATGCTTAACACAACAAATCATGCAAACACATGTTTTCTTTTCTGTAAGACTAATGTAATAAAGCATGCAAATACATGTCTTCTTTTTCAAAGGTTATACTAACAATCTTTTGCAATGTAGTCTAACACAACATGTTATCTTTTCCCACATACAAATATGTATATTCTTGGGCCAACGAAATCTAATACAAAAAATGCATGCATATGCATGATATTATTCCAAAAGTAACTAACATAATAGTTATATGATAGCATAAAGTACTCACATATAATTCTTCGTAAAGAAATATTATAACTCAATATTTCTTCTATCCATGCAAAGAACATATCTCTATAAAACAATGACTATTATTTACACATGCAAGAGCTTATCATAATAGCTCTTCGTTAATGTATGCAAAAGATATTTCCTTCTTTAGAATTCCACCGCCATTATTATTTTCATGTAAACAAATACTTACTCCTTCTTCAAAAAGAAGCTAATAAAACCTAGTTTCTTTGTCTTTCTACATGTAGTTTCTCATGCTTCCCTTTCAAGAAATTATTGTAGATAACCTTCTTTTATGCATAACACTATGAAACAATAAAAAGTTTAGCTTAACCTTGTATAGACCTAAATCAAGAGGTTGACACAATTCATCTAGCCATGCAGTCTTTTCAAGAAGTTATTATTTTCAAGTAAGAAAAACATATATAAAATAACATAATATTTTCCCCAAGTAGAAATTATTCTTTTCACACAAGGTCCAACATGATCTTTCCCAAAGAGAGAAATATGTGAAACTAATATGGGTTCTTCATGACTTCTCTTCCAAGAAAAACTCATTAACTTATCTCTGAACCCATGAAATATATTCAAGAATTACCCTCTTTAATCTATATTCATTTTCAAGAAAATAACTTGGATTTAGTTATAATTTCATACACACGTACCAAATCCCTTTTAAAATAAAACAAGCATCCTATCTTATTTACATAAGATGCATATATATATATATATATATATATATATATATATATATATATATATATATATATATATATATATAGAGCGAGATAAATTATTTATCTTTTACTATGCTTAAACTGAACAATAACGTTAATATGCATCTTTTCCAACACCATAATAAAATTGGTAAGCAAACTCTTCTTTCCAGAAAAAAATGATAAGAATACTTATCGCTTGAAACACAATGGTCAAACTTGTATTAGAGATGCATTTCTTTCCTTCACGGTATCCATACTCTATTGAGTTGGGGGTAAGTATACAATGAACGATAGGTTCAAGGAAGGAACTGCCTCAGTGATCGCCTGAATCTAGGACACGCATTTCAGGTTTAGATTAACATTATTGTAGCCATTAAAATCCAAAAAATAGAGGATGATGATCTACCCTTTCTTCTCTTATTGGATCTCCCCCATCGTAGAAACTTTTGCTCTATGTTTTGACCCTTAAGATTTTCCAACCATTTTGGAGTTGGCTTCCGACCATTTTGTTAACCAGTCATCCATAAATCTCAGAAAAACAAACTGAGTAAAGGATGAGTTTATGGTGGGAGTCGACGCCCCTCCATGGCCATCACATTTGTACCCACCCGCAAGTTGTGGAAATAAAAATGTAGGTGGCTTATCTTGTCCCGTGCTAATTTTGATTTTTCCTCCACCTCCGCTGTATGAAGGCATGGCTACAACATAATAATGGATACTATAATAGTTACTGCACAATAACTCATATTGGCCATCTCTGGAAATAGAATACCTTAGTGCACAGAAGGAGAGGAGAGAAACATGAGCTCCCTCCAGCCGTAAGATTTTTGGTTTTCCACTCTTTTTTTATAATTTCCCAGTTCTTACCTATTATCACCGATCTATGATAAGAATCAATACATAGTTATCAAGAGTTCGTTTTTACATCCAACCGAATCTTGATTCTAGCTATTCTTGGTTGAAACGGTAATAAAATTTAAACTGGTAATTATATCATTTTTATCGAAGCTTCTAAGGTAGGTGTGTTACATACTCCCCCCCTTGAAGACAACACCATCCTCGGTGTGCTTCTCTCACTGAAACTTAAACTTATATTCATGATATAATAATATAAACAACCTAAAGGGGGTCCTTCCCCTTCACAGTGAAACACTTTCTTTTCCTTAAATGCCATTAATTGAACCAATAATGTTTTTATCCATAGTCATAAGCATGTATAGCTAAAAAAAAATATTCCATTTCCATTTTTAACCACTTATCCATTATTCAAATTCATAAAATTATAGAAAAATATCTATACCAACTTACCATTACGTATCAATTACTATTGGAAGTAATGATGACTTTCACACAAGATCTTTGAGAATTGTTGAACAACCCATCAACACTCCATGGAAAGTAGCCTGTAATGTATGACTAAAAAATTCAATCACATTAGTCACACCATTTCCAATCAAATGAAATACTTTAAACTATCATTCATTCATGAAATTTCAAGTGATGTTTTAGTCACAGTACTCTTCCTAGTCTTCAGAGAGCACCAACCCTCTATTCATGATAAATCATAAAAATTATAAATTACTACACCACATGCAAATTGTCTTAGCTTCCGCTAAAGACATTCGCATAGTACTTCAAAAATTACTTAGAGAGCACCTAGATCTCTAATCGTACAAATGGTCAATCAATGCACCATGTGCATATTTTTCTAGCCCCTGCTAAGACATTCAAAAGAATAGTAATAAAATAAAGGAACTTATACTTTCAGTAATTCCTTTTCAAGCTCTAGGCTCCTTTCCTCTCAATATCTACATAAGATATTTACATAATCATATAAAAGTTCATTTTAATATAACACATAACCGATTACTTAACTTTTTCTACTATGAGAACCACAATGGTAAACAAAATTCTCCTCCCAACCCATGGGAGTTGGTTTCCACAACCAAATCGAGTCATTTTCACATCCAGAAATTTATTTGACAAAAAACCATTCTAGGTCCAATATGGAATTCCACTGGAAAACTAGCTCAAGAATTCCAATGATCACTCAAGGTCCAGTATAGGATTCCTCTTGGAAACATCATGCCTATTCCTTTGACAACGTCTCGTCTATGAGGAATTTTGGGCCACCTCCAACAGGCTCCAAAATCAATAGAGTTTCCTCAGGTTTTTGCTCTTCAACATCTTAGCCAACTCTTTTCCCTTACTGAGATCATCTATCTCTAGGGAGAGGAAATTCGGGCAGGTAAGCGCCATCAACCCCTCCGGACAGGCAACCACCATCAACCCAAGGCCATCTAACCTTTCATAATTGTTCACAACTGTCTGGCATGTTAAATTTCTCTTTTAGCATTATTTTCCATAGTAATTTACATAATGAACTATATGCACATTATATATAAAGAAAAAAGAAACTTTATGTACATCATACATCATACTTGGCCCTCAACATGGGTCCAATGATATTTAGATTAAGAGGGAACATGAATAGCATACATGTGTTATACATTATTATTTCCAAAATAACACAATCAAGCACATTATAACATGATACTTTATCAATTACTGTTGCAATTTTCACTGCAACATTTTTCTTTCACAGGTTTTCTTGTTTCCATTAAGATAACAATGATTAATCTCATCAACAACACTAATAATAAATATGCATTGTCAAAAAAAAGTATTCACTTTCAAAATAATTATAGTTTCATGCATACAATGTTGTCATGCATACGATTATATACAAATGTTCATTAATGTGTATATATCAATAATGATTAGGGTAACAATCCCATAGGTAACAGTCCAAAATTTTCCAATTCCAATAGTGTACTGTTACCAACAGTATAACACATGAAGTAACTATTTATTCACAACTTGTAATAATATTTAATCAAAACCAATTCAAGCATATAGGTTTTATTAGTTAGTCATACAACACTAACTAATCAATCCCACTAATAATCTTAATGCATCCATGACACGACTCATTCAAAAACTAGTTATTCAACAACTAGTCATTATAGTCAAGTCTCACTACTTGACCCATTGTGTATTTTTAACATCTGAAAGGGTTCATTCAATTTCATTTTAAAACACTCTATCATCCTCTTCAAGGATTTTCCTCATATTTTGCAGTCATGCATTAGTTTCATACACCATCACTATACATATTCATCTTTTTCAAGTAGTGCATGGTAACTTTAGTTATGTTCATTAAATGTATGAGTAATATGTCATATACCCAAATGTTAATAGTCAACTCTCACTTTCACTAGTGAGTACTCAGGTTGTCCATAAGTAAAACAAAGGTTTTATTGTCTTTTATCCTGAACAAGATTCCAATGTTATGAAAACTATTTTGCAACAACATTTATTACTTATTACTCTTCAATGTAGTTATAAACATGAATCACACATATCATGTCAAAAGTAGACTACTGCATCTATCAATCAGTATGTAGATTTCTAGAATCATACCTTAACCGATGTCCATTAGTAGCATACCTCAATTTATTTTTGCTTAACAAATCCCAAAGGCGCCAGTGCTGCAACCTTTAGCTCTGATACCACTTGTAACATACACTGATAACCTCACATGGAAATTCAAGGAGCTAATTTTTTTTATACAAATTACCCATGGGTAACTATCCAAATCACTATCAAATATTCCTCACTAATCATTAGATAGAATGATCAGCAGTTCATAGTGTAACCTTAGAATAAGAATAGTAAGTTTCTTAACGATTAACAAGCACTATTGTAGTACATTAACATAAAAATGTATGATGTAACCTTGCATTCATTTCATTATTCATGTAGTCATCACATACTTGACATTATGAACATCACAACAAGAAAGGAATCAACATCATCAATCTGAGACAATAATCAATCACATCATTGAACACCAATATACCGGCCTGGAAAACCCGTAGGGTGAAAACCAGCAAACGTTTAATTTTATTATTAAATGCTCATGAGAGTGTTCACCCCTCACTCAATGGATTATAAGGGATACCATCCCTTAACCATTGTTATAAATCTTACAAGGAAATATATACAAAGATCTAGCTTAAAGCCATTACAATAATTATGATAGAATTTACCCACTAATCTTCATATCTTCATATCTTGGTGGCATGGATGTAATTACAATGGACCATCGTACAATGGACCTTCCTGCAACTCACACTCATTTGCATGAACCAATAGTAATTTACCTGCCACCATGTTAAGCATAATATTTCCTTTGTACAAGTTAACATCATTTCCTGCTAATGTTGTCTTCAACATACATTGATGTCAAGATTCATAAAGTATTAATCAACCCATTCATAAATATATACTAGTGATGCTTCTCAATCCACTCATGTACATTCATGACATGCAAGTAAAATATCTTGACATGCTTCCTTTAACAACACTACTTATGTGCTAGTTATAAGCATTCACATTAACCAATATTTCCCTTGCATAAGCACACATTCCTAAAAGACAATGGCTACATCTACCAAGCATTTCTTTCAAAGAAACTGATACATCAGTTACGAACTTAGTGCATGCAATTTACATAAATTTAATCAAAATAACTAACCCTTAAGCTCTTACTTTTTGTGCATGAAAGGAAAGTTAACACAACAAATGTTTTTCCCATGCATGCAAATGCATATAGATTCCAAAAGAGCCTTCCTAACAGAATGCTTAACACAACAGAGAACATAGCTTCCAAAAGAGTCTTCCCAAAGGAATTTTTAACACAAAAGAGAATGAAAATGCATGTTTTATTTTATGTAAGACTAATGTAATAAAGCATGAAAATACATGTCTTCTTTTTCAAATATTATACTAACAATATTTTCCAATGTAGTCAAACACAACATGCTATCTTTTCCCACATACAAATATGTATATTCTTTCCAACGAAAGCTAATACAAGTATTGCATGCATATGCATGATATTATTCCAAAAGTAACTAACATAATAGTTATGATAGCATAAAGTACTCACATATAATTCTTCCTAAAGAAATATTATAACTCAATATTTCTTCTATCCATGCAAAGAACATATCTCTATAACACAATGACAATTATTTACACATGCAAGAGCTTGTCATAATAGCTCTTCTTTAATGTACGCACAACATATTGCCTTCTTTAGAATTCTACCATCATTATTATTTTCATGTAAACAAATACTTACTCCTTCTTCAAAAAGAAGCTAATATAACCTAGTTTCTATGTTTTTCTACATGTAGTTTCTCATGCATCCCTTTCATGAAATTATTGTAGATAACTTTCTTTTATGCATAACACTATGAAACAATAAAGATTTTAGCTTAACCTTATATACACCTAAATCAAGAGGTTGACACAATTCATATAGCCATGCAATCTTTTCAAGAAGTTATTATTTTCAAGTAAGAACAACATATATAAAATAACATAATCTTTTCCCCAAGTAGAAATTATTCTTTTCACACAAGATCCAACATGATCTTTCCCAGAGAGAAAAATATGTGAAACTAATATGGGTTCTTCATGACTTCTCTTCCAAGAAAAACTCATTAACTTATCTCCCAACCCATGAAATATATTCAGGAATTACCCTCTTTAATCTATATTCATTTTCAAGAAAATAACTTGGATTTAGTTATCATTTCATACACATGTACCAAATCCCTTTTAAAAGAAAACAAGCATCCTATATTTTTTACAGAAGATGCATATATATACATACATATATATATATATATATATATATATATATATATATATATATATATATATATATATATATATATATATATATATATATATATATATATATATACATACATATATATATATATATATATATATATATATAATATATATATATATATATATATATATATATATATATATATATATATATATATATATATATATATATATATATATATATATATATATATATATATATAAGATAAATTACTTATCTTTTACTATGCTTAAACTAAACAATAATGTTAATATGCATCCTTTCCAACACCATAATAAAATTGGTAAGCAAACTCTTCTTTCAAGAAAAAAAATGATAAGAATACTTATCTCTTGAAACATAATGGTCAAACCTAGATTAGAGATGTGTTGCTTTCCTTGACGGTATCCATACTCTATTGAGTTGGGGGTAAGTATACAATGAACGAGAGGTTCAAGGAAGGAACTACCTCAGTGATCGCCTGAATCTAGGACGTGCATTTCAGGTTTAGATTAACATTATTGCAACCATTAAAATCCACAAAATAGAGCATGATGATCTACCCTTTCTTCTCTTCTCAGATTTCCCCCATCATAGAAACTTTTCCTCTATGTTTTGACCCTTAAGCTTTTCCAACCATTTTGGAGTTGGCTTCTGGCCATTTTGTCAACCAGTCATCCATAACTCTTAGAAAACCAAACTAAGTAAAGGATGAGTTTATGGTGGGAGTCGATGCCACTCCATAGCCATTACATTTTTACCCACCCGCAAGTCGTGGAAATAGAAATGTAGGTGGCTTATCTTCTCCCGTGCTAATTTTGATTTTTCCTCCACCTCTACTGTATGAAGGCATGGCTACAAAATTACAGTGGTGACTGTAACAGTTACCGCCCAATAACCCATATTGGCCATCTCTGGAAATAGAATACCTTAGTGCACAGAAGGAGAGGAGAAAAACGTGAGCGCCCTCCAGCCGTAAGATTTTTGGTTTTACACTCTTTTTTTATAATATCCCATCTCTTACCTATTTTCACTGATCTATGGCAAGAATCAATACACAATTATCAAGAGTTCGTTTTTACATCTAACTAAATCTTGATTCTAGTTATTCTTGGTGGAAATGGTAATAAAATTTAAACTGGTAATTATATCATTTTTACCTAAGCTTCTAAGGTAGGTGTGTTACAAATTTCTTCTCTTTTACTAGAATGAGGGTTTTCAAAACCATTCCAACAAAGGAATGAATCCTAGGAGTCCCAGACTTGGCCAAATGATGTTTAACAAGAATGGATAGTGACCCATGATGAAACAAGTTACATTTAAGGTTTTTGTGGTCTCTTTGATAAAAATTGGCCACTTTAGAAATTCTTTTATGCAAATAAAATGAAAGGTTTAATTTAAAACCAGAAAATATCATCAAAAGCTGTATATGATACAAAATGATGAGTCCATATCTATCCTCACGGGTAATAAAACAACTAATGAAGTAAAGTAAATCCTTCCATTTCATTTTGATAAAAATGAATAGGTGCATACCTTTCACACTTTAGGTGCAATCCTTTGAAACCATAAATTCTCGCGAGGGGATATCCTACACTAGGAAATTTTTGGGCCAATTTTCGACATCAGTGGAAAGATGTGTTGTCTCAGCAATGAATTTTTCATCAACCAACATTTATAAGTTACCAAATTTGACTTTACAACCATTGTCTAAATAAAACTCCACCATTCAAATTCCTGGAACAAAGTGAGTTACTCTTCATAAGCCTAAATAATTTCGCCTTTGATAAGCTTTGTTCTAAAGATAGGGGTCATCATAGGAGATTAGAGACGAATCAATAGTGGTTTCGTGCATAATGAAGGTCATACAAGCTAGACAAGGTTTCAAGGACTAAACCCTAATCTCACATAACAACATGCAAAGGCAAAAACTCCACACTCGAATGGAGAGTATGAGGGAATAAAACACTAGGTTTGTAAATGACCAACTGACATCTAGTACTTTCAGTATTGGATTATATTGATATTGTTTCAGAGTAGTAACAAAACAATAAGATTCTAGATGTATCGATCACATGCCAAATGTCCAGGTGTTAAAACATACGCTTGCCAATTCAGATGAGTTGGTCCATATCATCAAACAAACCCATCATTCATTCAGCACTTAGCCTGCCACATGGATATATATGCCCAATTGTTGTCGAGTTTCCGCTATACAAATTATGACTTTTCCATCGCACAAGTGTATACTGATTTTCTTCATTACAAATTTAATTATGAAAAGAACGAATATACATAGTGTTAGGTTACACCACCTTTTCCAATAATAACAATCACCAAAGCAACATGAGTATTGGGATAAATAACGCAAGGTGATGTTAAATAGTTTAAGGCTGAACCCTTTCGATATAGTATGGAATATGAGAAGCATTGTTAACTACTATAATAAAGCCCAAAAAAGATAATCAAATTATTCACATTCCAAAACCATATGATACTGCATGAGGATGATGTTGCATTGTCCAAGAAACAAAAGACATATAAGAATCCATATATGTTAAGATTCAAGATCTACTTCAAATTCTTTTGAGGTCACCATCATAATCTTAGAACCAATAAAAAGAGGATAACGTCAGAATTTATAACAAAACTAACACAATTATGACAAAGGAATCAAATATCCTAGTTATCATTCTAGACATCTAAGGAGGGACTACGAGGGTTTCCTTGGGACCAATACCATACCACATGGGTTCATATTGGGAGATATATATTGAGGAAAAAATGAATTAATATATTGGGAGATATATAGGGATACAGATTTTTATATTGGCAAGTATAAAAAATGGAGCTCAAAGTTAATGAAAAAATATAAAGGGGTATAAAAAATGTCAATGAAACAATGGATACCAACAATATCTAGTGAAAGTAGGGGTTTTTTAAATTGGGGAGGTGTATTGGGTTCATATTGGTAGGGGGTTAATAATGTCATTTTTGAGATTTTGTCCAATATATAGTCAAATTAAGGGTATTGTTTAGTATGCCATGAACACACGCTATATGTCGAGGTTCATTAAGTGAAAGCCCCGTAGGAGAGACCCATTTCATTCAAATAATATAAGGGGTTTTTAGATGGCCAACACACCCTTAATAGATATAATCTTAAGATTGATCTATATTAATTATTAATAATATTACTTGATAAATAAGAAATTAAGATTCATCTATAATTCTTATATAGGTAATTTCAAAACTTCATAATTTTTTTTTAATTGTATTAAACCTCTAATATTACATATAATACAATATGTGTTTTGTATTTAATTAATATATTTTATTATTTTTTAATTTAATATTTTAATATAATATATCTAATATTAATTTTATATATATAAAAATTCTATATTTTAAAATATTATAATTATAAATAAAAATTCTCATTTTATATATATAACTTTTAACCTAATAAATATTAAATATTAAAAATTCTTCGAACTTTTATTTCTAATGGTAATAAATGTTGTATAAAGATTTGGTAATTTCAACTGCAAATATTAAAATTTATGAAACTTGTGACCGGACTATTCTAATTGTACAATCTGTGTGCACCAAAACTTGGTGAGCTGGAGTGAAATTTGATTTGAACTTATTTAACATTCTGGTAATATTATATTTATAAAGCTTATCAAAGCATCGCAATAGAATTATTGAAGTGCTTAGTTTAACCATTCAAATAAATTAAATTAAAATAGATAACATTGAAATTGAATTGATTTTGATATTTTTATATATATAAATAAAATAAAAAACTAATATATAAAATAATTGTAAAATTTAAAGGTAATAAAAAATATTATAATTTTTTTTCAAATATAACTATGAATAACCAAAATAATTACAAGGAATTGAAATTTTACTTATGGAAAGTTTTCATAACCTTGTGAGTTCCATAACAACCAAAAAGCACCATTTGAAATTAAAAAAAAAGGCCATTTTAACCATTAATATTGACCCGGAAAGTAAGATGCCACACAAACATTATCAAATTCAATTTGACTCAGTGCAATAGCATTACCATATTAGATTTAAAACATTTCAATGTATAATAAATAACATTATGCGTTGAAGCATGAATAATGACCAGTCAGAGAGTGGAAGTTTCTGTGGTTTTTCTAGGACACTACTGCGCCTACCACCTATTATCATAGTAATACTAAATAACTTTCTGCAAGTTAATGAAAATACTGCTATCTCTTATTGTCCACGAACTTGGCGTAAGTGAAAACAATACTTGTCCACGAATTTCTTCAAGTCGGCGATAAATCTTTCTTCAACTATATGATTATTTTGATGAAGAAGAGACACGTAAGAATGGAGAGATGTGTTCATGAATCATGGTGTTCTACGTGTTTGTTCCACGTGTACTGGTGATTTTACGTGGCAAAATTAAATTGCTCAACGTTTTGACCCGATTTAAGATGGAATTTCTTTTTCATATGCAGAAATGAAGGTATAATAGACCCTCAAATATGATTATACTCTGCTGTCATGTTTTTCCATATGCAAAAATCTTGTGTGTAGGTGGTTCCACGTGGAAAACATTCTGAACGGGTGGACCAAATGTGAGATGGACCCCCCTTTTCATAAGAAAAATCAAGAGATAAGAGACTCTAGAAGGGTGGACCAAATGTGAGATGGACCCCTCTTTTCATAAGAAAAATCAAGAGACTTGAGACTTTAGAACTATAGTTGTATCTATGGTCACGTGATGGATTCGCTCTCATATAGGGAAAACATTTTATATATATAAAAAATTGAATACATTAATCCGGGTCATTGCCGATTCTCCTAATATTCTGGGATTAGAGCAATCACATGGATATGGGCTAATTGACTCAGTCCATGAATATTTAGGGAATCCACTATCGGCATAAGTTTAGGGCATTAGAATCGCCTAATATTCTGCAATAAGATGAACATGGATTAATTGATTGAGTCAATCAACTATCGACATAAGTTTAGGGTATTAGAATCGAGGCATGTAATAGACTGAAGTATCATAAAGGGAACCGAGGCATAGATCACAAAGGGAATTGAGGCATAGAGGACACTGCAATCACGACACCGACACTACCAGATGTTAGTAGGAGACCGGGAGCAAAACCTCCACCATGTGACCCCAAGCGCTACCTCCGTTGGCAAATGGTTTGGTGGGTGGATCGCTTAATGAACCACCCAATTCTCAAGGCTGCAACTAATGTGAGATTATTACAACACACACACGATGGAGAGAGAAGTATTAATGTGGAACGAAATTCACACAAACGGGAATATACAAATGTTTTATTCATGATGAAATTCACATTTGGTGGGTGAAGGGCCTAATGAACCACCCAATTCTCAAGGCTGCAACCAATGTGGGATTATTACACACACACACACACGTGCACGATGGAGAGGGAAGTATTAATATGGAACGAAATGCACACAAACTACCACTGTTTTATTCAGGACAAAATTCAAATTTGGTGGGTGAAGGGCTTAATGAACCACTCAATTCTCAAGGCTGCAACCAATGTGGGATTATTACACACACACACACACACGCGATGGCGAGGGAAGTATCAATGTAGAACATAATTCACACAAACGAGAATATGCCACTGTTAATTCACATAAACGGGGGGGGTTATTACACAAACACACAGAGGATGGAGAGGAAGTATTAATGTGGAACGAAATTCACACAAACGAGAATATGCCACTGTTAATTCACACAAACAGGGGGATTATTGCACACAGACACACACACACGATGGAGAGGGAAGTATTAATGTGGAACATAATTCACATAAATGAGAATATGTCACTGTTAATGCACACAAATGAGAATATTCCCACTGTAGTTCACACAAATGGGAATATGTCATTGTTTTATTCAAGACGAAATTCACACAAACGGGAATATGGCATTGCCATTTAGGATTACAGTAATGGACTGAAGCATCACAAAAGGGAACCGAGGCACGGGGAAAAACACCACAATCACAACACCAACACCACATGTTAGTAGGAGACCGAGAGCAAACCTTCACCAGGTGGCCCCAAGGGTTGCCTCTGTTGGAAAATGGTTTGGTGGGTGAATGGCTTAATGAACTACCCAATTCTCAACACTGCAACCAATGTGGGATTATTACACACACACATACACACACAATGGAGAGGGAAGTATTAATGGGAAGTATTGAAGGGTCCCAATAATATTGCAAAGTAAGTAAAAATCATCAAGTATTTTTGTTCCTGTATAGATATGACTATTAACATTAACAAATTGAAGTTTATGATTTTAAATCTAAAAAGAAACACTAATGAACTTTCATAAATTCAAAAATGACAACTTGAAGGAAGTACATTCATACAAATCTCTCAAAATCCATATTCATAACATGTTCAAATATAACTATAACACTGTGAAAAAGATAAATAGAAAATAGAAAACTTATTATAGGTTTGAAAACAATGATAAATTTATAGATTTTTAACTATATTTATAGGACAAGAAAAACTTTCTCTTGAATTTGTCACTTCTATTATTTTTATAAATGTGAAATTTGAAGATAAAATATCTTTAAAAAATCTTTAAAAATATAATGCAAATTCTAAAAAAATTTTATAAACTATAATATTAAAAGTAAAAATAATATGTCTATCTTTATAAAAATGAGCCATGCAATCCCTTGATATACAAAAACTAACTAAAAAAAGTTTTCATATAAGATACCACAAATAAATTTGCAACTGATTAATTCTATGAGAGATTTAAGTTCAATATCACCTCGATGCAACAATTAACACTTTGCAAAATTCTCCAATATTCCAGGTACACCATAGTGAGATTGATTAAGAAGCATCAGAGGTTTATGTTAGGTTTTGATCTATTAAGTACAAAGAGACATCAAATATTAAGTACAAAGAGACATCAAATTTCTGTAGGTGCAAATTTTTCCTAAATTTTACTCAAAAAATTGTTTACACATTCTTAATAAATAAAAAATTTAAACCCTCTTAATAAATAAAAAATTTAATCTCCCTTAATAAATATGAGATTAAGATAAATTCAAACTAATATAAATAATATTACACAATATATTTTCATTTATTATACTATTTCTTTATTGTTTACTATTAAATTAGAAATGAATGTTTTCTAATCACCGTTAACAAAACCTAAGTAACTTTTGTAAATCTTTATTATTTTTTTAATTAATAGTTCAATAATTTTTGTATTTCGCCCTTAATTTTTAGGGGCAGCCAAGATAAATAATGACTAACAGGGTTGGAATTTTTATCCGTAATCTCAAGTTACTTAAAAGTTAACTTTTACAGCATGGATCTACCCACCTCCTTTACTGTGGACATGCCATTTACTGTTGTCAGTGAATTGAAAGTTCATCTAGTTGACATTTCAAAAAGCATTCAACAAATCCATTATTCCTATATAATTCTTTTCACCTATTCCCTGCCATTCGTACCATTTAATATTCCTTTCATAATATTGCATTTGTACGTATTGCCTTAATATATTGATATATATCATGAGTGGGTTGCTATACAATTCAGTCATACGTAACTTTTCACATGAAGGTACAATATCTCGGATATAGATCAGTGTTAATATTAATATTTAATTCATATATTACATTAGAAAACATAGATAAAGATTATTATTATATAGTGGTTCACGTTCCTATATGTCTACACACTTGTGGGCATTTAAGAGATTTGATCTTGTGATCTTTCAATCTGGGAGTACTTCCAAGCGAAGACTCAACCAATTGAGCTAACTCTTGGAGCTTTGATAAAGATTATTATTATTATTATTATTATTATTATTATTTTTAATTATTGTAAAAATAATTTTCTATTTTATTTTAATATTAAAAATTATTATTATAGAACATAAATAAATATTAATAAAAATTGATTTTTTTTTAATATATATATATATATATATATATATATATATATATTCCAATTTTTTTTATAACTTACTGTACAATATCAAGTTTATACTGTGTAAAGTTAGGCTGGTGGACGAACATTGATCATTGGTATATTCTATTATGGAATATATATATATATATATATATATATATATATATATATATATAATTGTGCATTTTGTTTTATTCCAAAATTGATAAAACTGACTACATAATATTATATCTATATTATCTAAAACTAGGTTGCTCTACCATTCAACTATGTGTAAACTTTTTGAACTTTTTGATCATTGGGTTATTATACTATGGGAAAACTTTGATGATTATCTATATTTTATACAACCAAATTTCATAATCAATCCCAATTTTATCTGTGATATATATTTATTGCTATAGCAATATAAAATAAATACAAATTTAAATTCATCGTATATCTTACCATTAAAGCACTTAAATATATCATTATAATAAATTAAAGTTAATATGGATTTATTTTATACTATTTTTCTATATGTCTAATTGATTTTGGGTTGTGTGTATAATATATCAATATTAATTATGTGTTATGTGTGTAATATATATGAATTATTTTAATAAGTAATAAATAATAAATAAATATAAATTTATTTTAACTTTGGATTTTATATATTTAAATTTTTATTTTTTAAATATTTAATTAATTTTAGGTTAAAAATTTAAAAGTTTTAATTTGAGTTTCAATTTAATTTATTTTGGATTAAGAAATTAAGATTTGTTCCATTTGATATTTAATTGATAGTGTTTGATTTTTTTTAGTTGTTCCATGATTAAAAATATATGGATGCTAATTATTTAGCCATCTAAACTTATTGCTACACAAATGTGACTTGATGTATAACTTAAGGTTGATATTATATTCTCATTTTTCTTATTAATTTGTATGATGTTTTGTGGATTACATTAGGTTAAATGGGTAAACTCAATATATACATCAACAAATTCTTATTTTTAGTTATTGATAAAAATGATATATGGAATACTTTACAATTTTTGACAAGTTAACTTGTTTTTTTTTAAATATATGATACTTTATAATATTTTATAAGTAAAAAATTGTTTGTTGAAAATTGTATTTAGAATTTTTTTTTAATATAAGTTATAGGTTTTTGTGTAAAGAAAATGAAACCAAATTTCTAGTCTTTATCCTACACATCATTGAGATTCCTTAACAAGTGTTCTAGTCGTGTCCTATAACCAAGTGTTCAAGTTTGTGAGTCTTGTGATCCTTTTATTCATAGTCAACCACTTGGGCATAGGGTATGACTAAAACATTTGATAGCACTAGATCTCAAAAAAGTCACAACCTTGAATACTATGATCAAAGGTCGAAGTTATGGTATGACCCCAATGGGGGGGCATATATAGGGTTAAATGGACACATAATGTGTAAATATACATGTATTAGGGTCGTCCTAGTGATGAAGAGGTTGCATACACAATGTGTGTGTGTGTGTGTGTGTGTCTATATATATATATATATATATATATATATATATATATATATATATATATATATATATATATAGATATATAACCTTGAATACTATGATCAAAGGTCGAAGTTATGGTATGACCCCAATGGGGGGCATATAGAGGGTTAAATGGACACATAATGTGTAAATATACATGTATTAGGGTCGTCCTAGTGATGAAGAGGTTGCATGCGCAATGTGTGTGTGTGTGTGTGTATATATATATATATATATATAGTCATTGTTGAGGAGATGTAATTTGGATACATACATGTACTTGAGTATTGTAGGAGGTTCTCCTATTATTTAAATATTTATTGTGTAACTTATGTCTCTTATGTATACTGGAGTTCTGCTCCACATGCGTACTGGTGTATATGGTGTGTATTTCTAGTTTCTTATCATATTTTGAGTATTTCTACCATAACATAATCATATGTAATTCTAAATTCACTATTGATGCTAACATGTGTCTTCTCCTTGCACCTTATGAGGGTCTAGTTGCAACTTATGGGTGACTTTCTATATTGTTTCACTTAGTAATTTATCCTTGAGAATAGAAAAGTTTGAGGCTATATTTATCATTTATCTAGAATGTTGGAAGTCCTCATTGAAGGGGATTGTAATGTAATGCCATATCTTCCAAATGTGTTCATAAAAATTTGATGTTTTGATTGTGTAGTTGATGTCATATAGTCTATGATTATGATGAGTATGAGAACATTATTATGGGGAATTTGTACACACAATGAGGCATCAATATACTTGTGAGATATTATATATAAAAAATTATTGGTCTATTATTCTTATGTAACATAACTCCATCCTCAAATCGAGTGCTCATTCCTCTACTAATTAGCATTACGAGAAAAGTTGGAATGTCTTTTAATCTTGTCTAGTGGTTTGATGTAATCTTGTTTTTATAGGTCATTTTAGGCACCATTCCTAATGACCTGGTTGAACTGGACATCATCCCCAGAACCAATGAATAGGGTCTATCATCCCCTATCATTTCAGTTCCTAAGACAAAGAATAAGAATAAATCATCCATGACTTCCATTGCAAGGTTTCCAAGATTTGAAGTACATGTTATATCACCTATGAGCTCACAAACACGGTATCTCAAGGGAGTAACTGCTTTGCATATGTAAGCACCTTCATTCAAGGCCGGTGATCTGCAAAGCACTTCCTGACACTCAAGGGTGAGTTGGTCAATTGGGACTGAAATTCTCATTGTTCCAGAATCTCCACATGCCCAGTGCCTTCTAGAAGAGTGCATATGTATCAAACTTCGAATCATGTGTCTATTCAACACCTTTGAGCTTGGGAACATGTATTGCCTATTATTAGAAAGTCATTGATTGTGAAACTACCTTCAGCTAATCTATAAATTGAGCACAGATCCTAGTGCTTGAGAGATGTTCATTGTGATTAGGCTGGGATGATGCTGGAGTTGGTGACATAAAATCAATCGTTGGTTGTAACCTCCCCCTTCTATCCATTAATAAAGATTGCTTCTCATTTTACCACATATGTATTTGTATAAGCTTCTATCTTTCATATTATGGATTCTTAGTTGATGTATAGGTTTCATGTTTCATTGATTTAACTGATTAATATAAATAGCCATATTTATATTGCAATCTCTTTTCTGTTTAGTGTTCATACTTGCAAGAACTAGTCTGGTGATCAAAGTTGGATTGGAAGCTACAACATGAGCGATATAAGGAGAATAGGAAGCGCTTGGACCCCAAGTAGGTTTCTTAATCTTTTTGTGTGTCTATTTACTCTTAGGAAAAGTGTCTGAAAAGTATTTAATCTATTTTTCTAAATGAGCACCACATTTAGGGAATGTGGAATGTTCCTTTTTCAGGATTGCTCATAAATCTAGCATCAAAAATGCATTTCCAGCAACAAATGCAATAAAACAGTAAAATGGACTCTTGGATCCCATAGATTAGTAAATATACATTCTAAATCAAAGAATAGAGCTGAAACAAAGAAAAATATGTGGGTTAAACAGATCTCCCACACCTAGAATTGCCAAAAAGTGCTAAACCCCAAGACTGCAAAATGCCGGAGCAACTGCTTAAGGGACTGCACAGTCTAAGAGAGGGTTTACACATAAAATGATAGGATAACAATAGATCTACTCATGTATTGATAAATAACACTGAAGAATAGAGATCTAAGCTCCTTATACAAAATACAAAAGAAACCGACAAGGGTTTCTTGTCAAACACTCTGCATACAAATGTGATCTTTAGAAAATAACTGAATAATCACTGCAAAAATGAAGTACATGAGTGTAGAAGGCTGAAAGATGTTTGATATGATGTAGAACCCTCAAAGGCTTCCTCCCATGAAAGGATGAACCTCTCAATCACAAGCAAACACTGCAACGGAGCCACTAAACCATGCAATGAATACTGCCTCCAAAATAACGCACTCCCTACCAGAAACAACACTTGGAGGGTATGAGAAATGTGTGGTCTGATCCCACAGATATGAAATAAGCTCTGGAGCTCTCCAAACAGATCTCTCAAGTGAAGGAAAGTTTCCTCCAATGAGAAATTAGCTCAGAAGTCAGGATTCCAATCCCTTCCACTGTTGCACCCAGCAACACTACACAGTCTCCAGCAAAGTTGTGTTGGTGAAGATGGCTGAAGCTTGGCCTAAAAACCTAATGTGGAATGATGAATACAAACTCTCCCAATGAGCTCCTCAAAGGAAAGAGGTGGGATTCCTGCTCGGGAACACCCAGTGCTAAACAACACTGTAGCTTTGCTAAGTAGCAAAGCAACAACAACTCTTGGCTGCCAAGAATAATAATCTACAACATGATGAGTAATGCTGCCATCCTTTTCCTTAAATAAGATATGAGTTTTCTTGCCCTTGGCCCCACTCACTTAGGTTGCTTCTAACCCAAGTTACATTTCCCTCCAAAATTGCATTATCCATCCTAGGATTCTTCCTCCACTAAAATTGCGATGTTGACTTAGTCAAAGCAGCTTCAATTTAACCTTGTTCACACATGGAGGTGTCTTATTGAGCTAGAAAGAGTGTCTTATTTCACACTTGGATTTTTTTTATCCTCCTTAGGAGACTTATGGGCTTTTCTACCCATTTTTTTACTGGCTACAGCTCTTGCTAACTCTAATGTTCTAGAAGCTAAAATTTTGGGAACATTATAGTCCTCCCCTCCAAAATATTTGCTTGTCCTCCAGCAAATGTATAAGGAGAGAATTATATCTCCCCTCCTCCTCATGTGGCCTCCCATCAACAGCCTCCATCACTGCATCAAGAGAATCTGTAAATATACTGTCATCCAATGCTCCCTCCCAAGTGTGCAAAACCAAAGTGTCTGCATCAATCAAAGGTGGAAAGTGTGAATGGAAACCTACCAGCTGTCTCATGGCCTCCATGAAATAGGAGTGATGACCAACATGGTGAATGAGTGCCTCCCTCACCCATGCTATCATCCAAATGAGGTGAGTCACCCTCCAACATGGTAACTCATGAAAAGTCTCCTCCACCTTGTGCTCCTGAAATGAAAGTGGGCTGAATGAATGTACATGATAGGCAAGAAGGCCTATCCCACGCTGTCCTCCTCTCCAATCATGATAAGTGTAGAAGGCATGCTGATCTTGGGCTGAAACATGATTTCCCTCCAATGGTAAGAAGAAGATTGAGCCTCCAAGGACTCTTCCCCAAAAATCATGGGTCATGCCAACCCAAACCATCCCATTCAAGATGAATGGCACATCATCACCACATGGCATCCAAATAAGAAAATGGATGAAGGTTATGTGAAAGTTTGGATGATACATATGGTCTCTCTGGTGGATACAGCACAGTTCTCCCAACTGTTGGTTGAGAATGTCATAAGGCAAGTGGTCTTGAAACAAGTTACAAGCTGTATATGTTTGTTCTCCCAACATGGGGAAGTGAGCATCAATGTATATCAGCTGTACATATATAAGATAACAATACACTTTCCCAAATTCATGTATAGATGGGCTACTATCATCATAAAAATTGGCCCTAAAGTGACCACGAAACCAAAAAATACTCCTACTCTTTTGAGGAGCAATGCACTGTTCAAACATGGTGGGAAAGTACAAATACTCAATGGAGTAATCAACAAGTACAAGAATGCATTTCCTACCATACATAGTGAGTAGGCTAAAAGTGAGGTCCATGTATAAGCTCCCCCATGAGGATTCCCTCACAAAAATCTGCATGAAGAAGGGATACACATACTCTTTGGAACACTCCATCAATAAGAACACACTCCCATGTGACAAAATTGTAGGCCTTAAGAATAAGGCTCCATGACTTCTCCCTTTGACATTCCACATGCCAAAGCTATCCACCATCATGCTGCTATGTGAGAAGATCATCTTCTGGCATGGAAGTCTCTCATGATCCTCCAATACTGAAGGGTATCCTCCTTGCACCACGAATGTGTCTTTCTTCTCTTCAGAAATATCATGAAAAGTATGGGAAGAATTTTGCCTAGACTCTCCCAAGTGCAACCATAGAAACAATAAATTTTGCTGCAGCCTCATCTCTCCCTCAAACAAGCTTCCCTTGAAAAAAACACATCAATAGTACATGGAAGCAAGATACAATAAAAACAAGTTGCCAATTGACAATCGGAGAGTGAACCATGGTCCCTCTCATGGAACCAGCATAGTGCATCCTTTGCTTGCATCAAAATAAGAAGTAACAATTTCTTTTCCAGCCACTTGTTTGCTGCCACAGTCATCTCATGAGATGAAAACATGAAGTTACAATATGGTGTCAATGGTGCACACCAAGAAACATGTGGTTTCTCCCACAACTCATTAAAAGGATAGCCAAAGTCACTGATACAAGTAGCTGTAAGTACATTATCATACAATATGCAAGAAGAAGCAACTCCTCTTGATACATCATGCTGCTCAAATAAGGAAAAGAAGTACAATACAAACTGTAAAATGATACCTCTTCCATCATGTACTTGAGGTCTTGAGCTGAAATGGCTCCACTAGAAATTCTCCCTCACTCCCAATGAGTAGGAAGGTGGCTGTGACGTCCTATCTATCACCATCTGGGTTATGCATCACTCCATATGCTAATATATGTCCTGCTGGATGCCCTCCCAAGTGAACTCCTCCATCAAATGGAAATATGCATCAAAGTGCATAAAAGAGAAGTCCTCATGTGTTGCATGTAACAGCTTCTCCTTGAGACTAGAAGATCTAGTAAAGAAGATCCTGCCATAGGAATAGATGACCACATCATCTACCATGTATCTGTCATCTCCATCAGGGTCATCAAGAATCATGCATGCACCAAGATCCTTGGAGTACTCTACCAAGAACTGAGATCTCCAATAAGGATCAATCCTCCTCAAAGACAACACTGGTGATCTAGCATGTGAAGCTCTCCTCATGCTGCTGCCTGCTACTTTGACATCCCCCATGCCAAAATCTTCCTCCAAAATCTTCAACTCTCCAAAATCCAACAGTGGTGAACCCAAAGACAAGATATCTCTCATCAACAGAAGATCAGGTGGCCTCCTAGGTGGAATGCCTCCATGTAGTGAGACATCAATGTCAAGAGTAGACTGCATATATGATTGGGAAACCTTGCCCTTTCCCTCACTGCGCAAATCAGTCTACCTCTTCCTTGCATTAGCCTTCTGAAACATAGAAGGGTGTGTGCTCCTCATCAACTGATGCTGCTCTTCCTCCTGTTATTCTCCTTCCAGCTGCAATGCTGCAAAATCACGCTGCTCACTGATTGTTCTTGGACCTCTATGTATGAGAACCTGGGGAAATTACTGCATAGATACAAGAATCCCTCCTATGGGAGCATGTGCTCCTTTTCCCTCTGCATGAGGTACCGGATGTGCTCTAGATATGACAACGTTGTTTCCCTCTTCTTCATCAATGTCTGTAGGCAACATCTCAACAATTGGATCCCTTTGTGAAAGAGTGATCCCCATGCCCTCTGGTTCAAGGATATGAACTGGAAATTTTGCTTCCGGCAATGTGTAATGCAAGACATCAGCTCCTCCCATGGTTTACTTAAATGGAGTTTCCCACCATCACATGCAAGGGTTTTGTTTTCTCTAGTTTTCCTTGCTCATGTGTCTTAGGAAGTTTTTCACCAAACCTCTCCATTAATGTTTTTATGAATATTGCATAAGAGAAAGTATTGGCATTTTTAAAGGAACAAGATTAAAAAATCCACCATGCATGAGCCTTACCTCTAAAATGCAACACTGCAACTCTGATAGTTTCATCTTCGGAAATATGGTGCAGCTGCAAATAGGAGTTTAGCTCCTTCACCCAAGCTCCAACTGAACATGTAGGTGATCCGGAAAAAGTAGATAGAAGAAATATATCTGTGTCCTTCTGCTGGCTCTTCTCCATTTGGATCTTGCAAAACTCTTGGAAATTGGTATGATCTCTAAAACTCTCAGTTTGAGATTCATACTCCCGCAACAAATCATTAAGAGTCATTATCTTAGGCATTCTTCCTCCTCCCATCCATCTCAGGATAGCTCTAGGAATTTGACTGTGCTATGCATCATGGAGTGTAGCTGCATGCTCACACTCACCATGTGAAAATCTAGATTCATCTCTAGAATCAACCTCCTTTTGAGATTTCATCTCCAATCTTATTTTCCTCAGCTCTCCTTGAAAGCTCTTCATAGATTTCGGAAGAAGCTTTGCAAGCTTGTCTTCCTTCCTTTCTGCACATACTGAAGCTTCCTGGCTTCTTTCCATCTCTCCTTCTCTTGATAGCTAGATCTCATAGGCTGGGCCAAAGATCATGCTCCGATACCACTGTAATGTTCCAAAATTGAATACCATATACTATTGGGAAGGACTTGAGTTATTACCAATGTGGAGCTTCAACAAATTATGAGCTTGAAATGTAGAGTAGCTAAATATATGTATAATAACATCATACCAAAGAGATGTAATAACCTCAAGAAGATATCGACAAATATTCTCCTTCCCTAGTGTAGGGAAATGCAAAGAATATAGGGCATAAAATGCTTGTCTTCAAAGAAATAACGCTATATAAGTTGGGAATGGGACTTGGATCCATTAGAAGACATGATATAAAACTTATATGCAGAATTATAGGTGAATGAAATGATTCTAGCTCATATAAACATATCTCCCCGAATCTATGCAGCTAAAATAAGCCAAAACCCTATAGTCTAGCTCTTGCAACAACTATTGAAACAAGGAATGCATTATTCTAATGAGGGTTTCTGAAAAAAAAATGATGGAAGAACTCTAATATGAGATTTATATTAACCAAACAACAGAGAAATGGAGGTTTACCCTCTTATACAAAAAAACAATATAACTGGAAAAGGATTCCGGCAAAATGCATGAAGAACAACAACACTGCAGAAATAATGTAGTTACTGCCTCTTTGTACTATAAATGGCTGAGTATGACATGAAAGAGATGAATAATAAAGAAATATGGCCAATGGCCTCTCTAACAAAACTCCCGGAGGGAAATGAGCACCTCCTCCTCAAAGATTTGCATTAAATCAAAGGGTGCGGTTGTGCTGCTGCTGCTACTGCATAAAGGACGCAGTTTTCTGAAGGAGACTGCACTGTGGATGAATGTGGATGAATGGACCCAAGAAAAATACTGAAATGAAGCTCAAATCCTTCTCTCTTGAACCCTTAAGCAAGCTGATCCAAAGAGAGGATGAAATTCCCGCACAAGAATTCTTTGCACTAAGCAGTGCAGCAACTCCGGCTAAACAACTGAAGTATGCAATTGGTCTCTAGACGAAGAAATATTAATACATGAATGATCTCCCTTTGATGCTATGCCTTCCTTTTATCTTTGGTGAGCCTCCTCACCCCGGACCCCACACAATGTTGAGGTGACTTCTTCATGAAACTTCCTCTTTCAAAACTGCGCTGCCCTAGCTTGCTTCCCTCCTTTTGTGGCTGCGCTGTTGACTTGGTCAACTAATCCACCTCTAATGCATGTTTTAACACTATGGATCTTCAATCTAGTTTACATATGTGTCTTAGGCTGATCCTTGTTCACATTGAACTGGTTTTCTTAGGTGATCTCTTCCTCCTCAAGAATGCATGTTGACTTAGTCAAACTTGACTATGTCCTTATCTATTTTGCCAATGTTCACACTTGTAAGTGTAAATTTCAGCCTCCGTTACTTCCCTCTCTTATAGGGTGTGAAATTATCAATACTATTATTCATAGCTCACCATTATATTAAAAAAAAAAAAGTAATTAAAATCTAATGTTCCAAATTGCTATGTGCGATTTTGGGAACATTACAGAATGTGTTTTATTCGTAATCCATAATTCCGCATAACAAATTGGAGAATCTGTTGGGGAGTTTACCCTTCATCCTTGGTGTGTTTGCCTTTTTTTATCCACCCAGTAGCATATACTCTTAAATATTAGGCTTTTTTAAAATTTAATATTGCATTAGAAGTGTGTCAACAACTTCAGTTTTTGTTCTCTACTGCGCCCAATTCACCGTTGGTCAAGACACTTTGCTTTGCATAGCATTGTCTCCCACTCAGGGGTGATTTGCAACGCACTGTCTCCCCTTAGAGACTCTGTTGCCCCCTAAGACAACCAAATTCCCTTTGAATTTTCATTGCCATTTCTTTTGTTGATCATAATTCATTCCCCATAAAATTTCACAGGCAATCTGGTTCAGAGCTCTCAAATTCCCCTCTTTCAGCCTTGGAAAATCATTCTTACGCCTATCGTTACCATTTCCCGCTTCCAAATCACATCATCAAAGGCTGGATATTCATATTTGAAAATATTCGAGGCATAGCTCCTTCAGCCCTAGCCCCTCTATTCTTTTTCTCCATGTAACTTGGGCACCAGACCGAGTGCTAAAACCGGGGGCGCTTATCACGTATGTATATCGGGCGCGCCCTCGGCCGTTGATCTGTATAGATCGAACGACATTCGTGATCCTCCATTCATCGCCCAAAACCGCATCTCAGTCGTCCGATCTAACTGTGAAAATCAACGTTTCGCGATGCGCCTGTCTTGGTGGTCCCCACGCCCAAAACACTGTTCAAAACCGGGTGGTATGTATCGCACCGCCTTTCGGCGGTAGGCGGTAATTCTCCTTGGGCCAACGATTCCATACATCGCTCACCACGTGTCCTCGCGTACGGCCTGAATACTGCCCTCCATCGCACAATATTGTTCGGACCAAGACGCGCAGCGATATTCATCATAGCCGTCCGATCTGAGAGCCTTCATCCGACGGTCATCGCGCTCCGAAGCTGCACGGGATTTAATGCAGGCAAATCACACCCCGGGCCCACTGTCCATCGTCCCCGATGCTCTTTCAACCGTCGATCTCCTCCTGGGATCGGGCGGCCAATATTTCATCACCCCCGCTGTTGACCCGGTCTTCCTCCACGTCATCATCACCCCCGCATATGTAAGCACCTCCATTCAAGGCCGGTGATCTGCAAAGCACTTCCTGACACTCAAGGGTGAGTTGGTCAATTGGGACTGAAATTCTCATTGTTCCAGAATATCCACATGCCCAGTGCCTTCTAGAAGAGTGCATATGTGTCAAACTTCGAATCATGTGTCTATTCAACACCTTTGAGCTTGGGAACATGTATTGCTTATTATTAGAAAGTCATTGATTGTGAAACTACCTTCAGCTCATATATAAATTGAGCACAGATCCTAGTGCTTGAGAGATGTTCATTGTGATGATGCTGGGATGATGCTGGAGTTGGTGACATAAAATCAATCGTTGGTTGTAACCTCTCCCTTCTATCCATTAATAAAGATTGCTGCTCATTTTCCCACATATGTATCTGTATAAGCTTCTATCTTTCATATTATGGATTCTTAGTTGATGTATATGTTTCATGTTTCATTGATTTAACTGATTAAGATAAATAGCCATATTTATATTGCAATCTCTTTTCTTTTTAGTGTTCATACTTGCAAGAACTAGTCTGGCGATCAAAGTTGGATTGGAAGCTACAACATGAGCGATATAAGGAGAATAGGAAGTTCTTGGACCCCAAGTAGGTTTCTTAATATTTTTGTGTGTCTATTTACTCTTAGGAAAAGTGTCTGCAAAGTATTTAATCTATTTTTCTAAATGAGCACCACATTTAGGGAATGTGGAATGTTCCTTTTTCAGGATTGCTCATAAATCTAGCATCAAAAATGCATTTCCAGCAACAGATGCAATAAAACAGTAAAATGGACTCTTGGATCCCATATATTAGTAAATATACATTCTAAATCAAAGAATAGAGCTGAAACAAAGAAAACTAGGTGGGTTAAACAGATCTCCCACACCTAGAATTGCCAAAAAGTGCTAAACCCCAAGACTGCAAAATGCCGGAGCATCTGCTTAAGGGAATGCGCAGTCTAAGAGAGGTTTTACACATAAAATTATAGGAGAACAATATATATACTCATGTATTTATAAATAACACTGAAGAATAGAGATCTAAGCTCCTTATACAAAATACAAATGAAACCGACAAGGGTTTCTTGTCAAACACTCTGCATACAAATGTGATCTTTAGAAAATAACTGAATAATCACTGCAAAAATGAAGTACATGAGTGTAGAAGGCTGAAATATTTTTTATCTGATTTAGAACCCTCAAAGGCTTCCTCCCATGAAAGGATGAACCTATCAATCACAAGGAAACACTGCAACGGAGCCACCAAACCATGCAATGAATACTGCCTCCAAAATAAAGCACTCCCTACCAGAAAAAAACTTGGAGGGTATGAGAAATGTGTGGTATGATACCATAGATCTGAAATAAGCTCTGGAGCTCTCTAAACAGATCTCTCAAGTGAAGGAAAGTTTCCTCCAATGAGAAATTAGCTCAGAAGTTAGGATTCCAATCCCTTCCACTGTTGCACCCAGCAACACTACACAGTCTCCAGCAAAGTTGTGCTGGTGAAGATGGCTGAAGCTTGGCCTGAAAACCTGATGTGGAATGATGAATACAAATTCTCCCAATGAGCTCCTCAAAGGAAAGAGGTGGGATTCCTTCCCGGGAACACCCAGTGCTAAACAACACTGCAGCTTTGCTAAGTAGCAAAGCAACAACAAATCTTGGCTGCCAAGAATAATAATCTACAACATGATGAGTAATGCTGCCATCCTTTTCCTTAAATAAGATATGATTTTTCTTTCCCTTGGCCCCACTCACTTAGGTTACTTCTAACCCAAGTTACATTTCCCTCCAAAATTGCATTATCCATCCTAGGATTCTTCCTCCACTAAAAATGCGATGTTGACTTAGTCAAAGCAGCTTCAATTTAACCCTGTTCACACATGGAGGTATCTTATTAAGCTAGAAAGAGTGTCTTATTTCACACTTGGAGTTTTTTAATCCTCTTTAGGAGACTTATGGGCTTTTCTACCCATTTATTTACTGGCTACAGCTGCTGCTAACTCTAATGTTCCAGAAGCTAAAATTTTGGGAACATTATAGTCCTCCCCTCCAAAATATTTTCTTGTCCTCCAGAAAATGTATAAGGAGATAAAAATATCTCCCCTCCTCCTCATGTGGCCTCCCATCAATAGCCTCCATCACTGCATCAAGAGAATCTGTAAATATACTGTCATCCAATGCTCCCTCCCAAGCGTGCAAAACCAAAGTGTCTGCATCAATCAAAGGTGGAAAGTGTGAATGGAAACCTACCAGCTATCTCATGGCCTCCATGAAATATGAGTGATGACCAACATGGTGAATAAGTGCCTCCCTCACCCATGCTATCATCCAAATGAAGTGAGTCACCCTCCAACATGGTAACTCATGAAAAGTCTCCTCCACCTTGTGCTACTGAAATGAAAGTGGGCTGAATGAATGTACATGATAGGCAAGAAGGCCTATCCCACGCTGTCCTCCTCTCCACTCATGATAAGTGTAGAGGGCATGATGATCTTTGGCTGAAACATGATTTCCCTCCAATGGAAAGAAGAAGATTGAGCCTCCAAGGACTCTTCCCCAAAAATCATGGGTCATGCCAACCCAAACCATCCCATTCAAGATGAATGGCACATCATCACCACATGGAATCCAAATAAGAAAATGGCTGAAGGTTATGTGAAAGTTTGTATGATACATATGGTCTCTCAGGTGGATACAGCGTAGTTCTCCCAACTATTGGTTGAGAATGTCATAAGGCAAGTGGTCTTGAAACAAGTTACAAGCTGTATATGTTTGTTCTCCCAACATGGGGAAGTGAGCATCAATGTATATCAGCTGTACATATATAAGATAACAATACAATTGCCCAAATTCATGTATAGATGGGCTACTATCATCATAAAAATTGGCCCTAAAGTGACCACGAAACCCAAAAATACTCCTGCTCTTTTGAGGAGCAATGCACTGTTCAAACATGGTGGGAAAGTACAAATACTCAATGGAGTAATCAACAAGTACAAGAATGCATTTCCTACCATACATAGTGAGTAGGCTAAAAGTGAGGTCCATGTATAAGCTCCCCCATGAGGATTCCCTCACAAAAATCTGCATGAAGAAGGGATACACATACTCTTTAGAACACTCCATCAATAAGAACACACTCCCATGTGACAACATTGCAGGCCTTAAGAATAAGGCACCATGACTTCTCCCTTTGACATTCCACATGCCAAAGCCATCCACCATCATGCTGCTATGTGAGAAGATTATCTTCTAGCATGGAAGTCTCTCATGATCCTCCAATACTGAAGGGTAGCCTCCTTGCACCACAAATGTGTCTTTCTTCTCTTCAGAAATATCATGAAAAGTATGGGAAGATTTTTTCCCAGACTCTCCCAAGTGCAACCATAGAAACAAAAATTTTTGCTGCTGCCTCATCTCTCCCTCAGACAAGCTTCCTTTGAAAAAAACACATCAATAGTACATGGAAGCAAGATACAATAAAAACAAGTTGCCAATTGACAATCGAAGAGTGAACCATGGTCCCTCTCATGGAACCAACATAGTGCATCCTTTGCTTGCATCAAAATAAGAAGTAACAAGTGCTTTGCCAGCCACTTGTTTGCTGCCACAGTCATCTCATGAGATGAAAACATGAAGTTACAATATGGTGTCAATGGTGCACACCAAGAAACATGTGGCTTCTCCCACAACTCATTAAAAGGATATCCAAAGTCACTGCTACAAGTAGCTGCAAGTACATTATCATACAATACGCAAGAAGAAGCAACTCCTCTTGATACATCATGCTGCTCAAATAAGGAAAAGAAGTACAATAAAAATTGTAAAATGATACCTCCTCCATCATGTACTTGAGGTCTTGAGCTGAAATGGCTCCACTAGAAATTCTCCCTCACTCCCAATGAGTAGGAAGGTGGCTGTGACGTCCTCTCTATCACCATCTGGGCTATGCATCACTCCATATGCTAATATATGTCCTGCTGGATGCCCTCCCAAGTGAACTCCTCCATAAAATGGAAATATGCATCAAAGTGCATAAAAGAGAAGTCCTCATGTGCTGCATGTAACAGCTTCTCCTTCAGACTAGAAGATCTAGTAAAGAAGATCCTTCCATAGGAATATATGACCACATCATCTACCATGTATCTGTCATCTCCATCAGGGTCATCAAGAATCATGCATGCACCAAGATCCTTGGAGTACTCTACCAAGAACTGAGATCTCCAATAAGGATCAATCCTCCTCAAAGACAACACTGGTGATCTAGCATGTGAAGCTATCCTCATGCTGCTGCCTGCTACTTTGACATCCCCCATGCCAAAATATTCCTCCAAACTCTTCAACTCTCCAAAATCCAAGAGTGGTGAACCCAAAGACAAGATATGTCTCATCAATGGAAGATCAGGTGGCCTCCTAGGTGGAATGCCTCCATGTAGTGAGACATCAATGTCAAGAGTAGACTGCATATATGATTGGGCAACCTTGCCCTTTCCCTCACTGTGCAAATCAGTCTACCTCTTCCTTGCATTAGCCTTCTGAAACAGAGAAGGGTGTGTGCTCCTCATAAACTGATGCTGCTCTTCCTCCTGTTATTCTCCTTCCAGCTGCAATGCTGCACAATCATGCTGCTCACTGATTGTGCTTGGACCTCTATGTATGAGATCCTGGGGAAATTCTTGCATAGATACAAGAATCCCTCCTATGGGAGCATGTGCTCCTTCTCCCTCTGCATGAGGTACCGGATGTGCTCTAGATATGACAACGTTGTTGCCCTCTTCTTCATGAATGTCTGTAGGCAACATCTCAACAATTGGATCCCTTTGTGAAAGAGTGATCCCCATGCCCTCTGGTTCAAGGATATGAACTGGAAGTTTTGCTTCCGGCAATGTGTAATGCAAGACATCAGCTCCTCCCATGGTTTACTTAAATGTTTCCCCCATCACATGCAAGGGTTTTGTTTTCTCTAGTTTTCCTTGCTCATATGTCTTAGGAATTTTTTCACCAAACCTCTCCATTAATGTTTTTATGAATATTGCATAAGAGAAAGTATTGGCATTTTTAAAGGAACAATATTAAAAAATCCACCATGCATGAGCCTTACCTCTAAAATGCAGCACTGCAACTCTGATAGTTTCATCTTCAGAAATATGGTGCAGCTGCAAATAGGAGTTTAGCTCCTTCACCCAAGCTCCAACTGAACATGTAGGTGATCCAGAAAAAGTAGATAGAAGAAATATATCTGCATCCTGCTGCTAGTTCTTCTCCATCTGGATCTTGCAAAACTCTTGGAAATTGGTATGATCTCTAAAACTCTCAGTTTGAGATTCATACTCCCGCAACAAATCATTAAGAGTCATTCTCTTAGGCATTCTTCCTCCTCCCATCCATCTCAGGATAGATCTAGGAATTTGACTGCGCTATGCATCATGGAGTGTAGCTGCATGCTCACACTCACCATGTGAAAATATAGATTCATCTCTGGAATCAACCTCCTTTCGAGATTTCATCTCCAATCTTATTTTCCTCAGCTCTCCTTGAAAGCTCTTCATATATTTCGGAAGAAGCTTTGCAAGCTTGTCTTCCTTCCTTTCTACACATACTGAAGCTTCCTAGCTTATTTCCATCTCTCCTTCTTTTGATAGTTGGATCTCATAGGCTGGGCCATAGATCATGCTCCGATACCACTGTAATGTTCCAAAATTGGAACAACTATACTATTGGGAATAATTTGAGTTATTACCAATGTGGAGCTTCAACAAATTATGAGCTTGGAAATGTAGAGTAGCTCAATAGATGTATAATAACATAATACCAGCATATGTAATAACCTCAGCAAGATATTGACCAATATTCTCCTTCCCGGGTAGGGAAATGCAACAATATCGGGCATAAAATAGTTGTCTTTAGAAAATAACGCTATATAAGTTGGGAATGGGACTTGGATCCCTTAGAAGACATGATATACAACTTATATGCATAATTATAGGTGAATGAAATGATTCTAGCTCATATAAACATATCTCCCCGAATCTATGCAGCTAAAATAAGCCAAAACCCTATAGTCTAGCTCTTGCAACAACTGTTGAAACAAGGAATGCGTTACTCTAATGAGGGTTTCTACAAAAAAATGATGGAAGAACTCTGATATGAGATTTATATTAACCAAACAACAGAGAAATGGAGGTTTACCCTCTTATACAAAAAAACAAGATAACTGGCAAAGGATTTCGGCAAAATGCATGAAGAACAACAGCACTGCAGAAATAATGCAGTTACTGCCTCTTTGTAATATACATGGCTAAGTATGACATGAAAGAGATGAATAATAAAGAAATATGGCCAGTTGCCTCTCTAACAAAACTCCCGGAGGGAAATGAGCACCTCCTCCTCAAAGATTTGCATTAAATCAAAGGGTGCAGTTGTGCTGCTGCTGCTACTGCATAAAGGACACAGTTTTCTGAAGGAGACTGTGCTGTGGATGAATGGCCCCAAGAAAAATACTGACATGAAGCTCAAATCCTTCTCTCTTGAACCCTTAAGCAAGCTGATCCAAAGAGAGGATGGAATTCCCGCACAGGAATTCTTTGCACTAAGCAGTGCAACAACTCCGGCTAAACAACTGAAGTATGCAATTGGTCTCTAGAACAAGAAATATGAATACATGAATGATCTCCCTTTGATGCTATGCCTTCCTTTTATCTTTGGTGAGCCTCCTCACCCCGGACCCCACACAATGTTGAGGTGACTTCTTCATGAAACTTCCTCTTTCAAAACTGCGCTGCCCTAGCTTGCTTCCCTCCTTTTGTGGCTGCGCTGTTGATTTCGTCAACTAATCCACCTCTAATGCATATTTTCACACTATGGATCTTCAATATAGTTTACATATGTGTCTTAGGCTGATCCTTGTTCACATTGAACTGGTTTTCTTAGGTGATCTCTTCCTCCTCAAGAATGCATGTTGACTTAGTCAAACTTGACTATGTCCTTATCTATTTTGCCCATGTTCACACTTGTAAGTGTAAATTTCAGCTCCTGAAGTGATTCCCTTCCTTCTTAGGGTGGAAATTATTCACATTTTTATTATTCATAGGCTCCCTTACCCATTTATTCCTCTCCTAGGTGAAAGTACCAAAATCTAATGTTCCAAATTGCTATGTGAAATTTTGGGAACATTACAGAATGTGTTTTATTCGTAATCCATAATTCCGCATAACAAACTGGCGACTCTGTTGGGGAGTTTACCCTTCATCCTTGGTGTGTTTTCCTTTTTTTAACCACCCAGTAGAATATACTCTTAAATATTAGGCTTTTTAAAAATTTAATATTGCATTAGAAGTGTGTCAACAACTTCAGTTTTTGTTCTCTACTGCGCCCAATGCACCGTTGGTCAAGACACGTTGCTTTGCATAGCATTGTCTCCCACTCAGGGGTGATTTGCAATGCACTGTCTCCCCTTAGAGACTGTGTTTCCCCCTAAGCCAACCAAATTCCCTTTGAATTTTCATTGCCATTTATTTTTTTGATCATAATTCATTCCCCATAAAATTTCACAGGCAATTTGGTTCAGAGCTCTCAAATTCCCCTCTTTCAGCCTTGGAAAATCATTCTTACGCCTATCGTTACCATTTCCCACTTCCAAATCACATCATAAAATGTCGGAGATTCATATTTGAAAATATTCGGGGCATAGCTCCTTCGGCCCTAGCCCATCTGTTCTTTTTATCCATGTAACCTGGCCACCAGACCAAGTGCTAAAACCGGGGGTGCTTATCACGTATGTATATCGGGCGCGCCCTCGGCCATTGATCTGTACAGATCGAACGACATTCGTGATCCTCCATTCATCGCCCAAAACCGCATCTCAGCCGTCCGATCTAACTGTGAAAATCAACGGTTTGCGATGTGCCTGTCCTTGTGGTCCCTGCGCCCAAAACACTGTTCAAAACCGGGTGGTATGTATCGCACCGCCTTTCGGCGGTAGGCGGTAATTCTCCTTGGGCCAATGATTCCATACAATGCTCATCACGTGTCCTTGCGTACAGCCCGAATATTTCCCTCCATCACACAGTATTGTTCGAACCAAGACGCGCAACGATATTCATCATAGCCGTCCGATCTGAGAGCCTTCATCCGACGGTCATCGCGCTTCGAAGCTGCACGAGATTTAATGCATGAAAATCACACCCCGGGCCCACTGTCCATCGTCCCCGATGCTCTTTCAACCGTCGATCTCCTCCTGGGATCGGGCGGCCAAGATTTCATCACCCCCGCTGTTGACCCAGTCTTCCTCCACGTCATCATCCCGCATGTTTATCGAATTTTTCCCCTCCGCCATTTATACATTACATTCATATGTTTATTTTATTGTTCCTCATTACAAACTCTGGCCAGCCCTTCCGCTATTATTTCCACTGCATTTTCTTCGTCACCACCCTGCATGTTTCCACCACTTCATCATGTCTCTCTATTACACAGTCGCCTCCATTGCATTGCCGTCCCCCATGCATTTGTTTTCTTCACAGTTTTGTGTGTTTTGCAGGTTGACAGCGGCGGAGAATTATCATAATTTGCAGCATCCATTACAAGATCCGAGCACACATCAAAGGACCATTTTTCAGAGAAGAATTATGAAGAAAGTCCTTGGAAGCCAAATCGACAAGACTCCAATTTAAGAGGCAGGGTCCAAATTTGTCAAACCCTATAGGGACATTCAAGGCGCCGATTTCACAGATGGAGATATCAATGGGGAAGATAAAGAATATTAGTGATCAGCAGAGAATTAAAGGAAGGTAGCTGAAGATTTTGGGGGCCTTGTTCTAGCCTTTAGAGGCAGAGTACCAAATTGAAGATCTTGCATATAATTCGAAAGATCTATACACAAAAAACAATATCCTCAAGGCTTTATTTCAACAGAGTTTTCTTTCCAGGCAAGGACAGATATTTGTGTGATTTTACTGCTTTATCGTGTCCCTGGAGAGATTTTTACCCAGTGCATTTATTTCAGTTAGCAAGCCACAGAGTACGAACAACACAGCATAGTCATTCAGCAGCATGGGTGCAAGTGTTTCCGCCATTTTTTTTTAATTATGCAAATTAAATGTTCATCACCTACCTCTTTTACTAGGTTTTGGTTTCTCCTATAAAAACCATGAATAAACGCATTGTGAAGGTTCCATATTTTTATCAGAAAATTATGCAGTGAAAGGCTTTTTGCATACATTTTGTAAAATTCTTGTATGAAGTTTCAGAGCCCATAGGGTCTCAGTGAGGAGGAGTTCTATCTGCCAAAGAGGATTCTGGTCTTTGGTATTTCACAGTCTGTAACTCTCTTTATTGTGTTATATTAATAGAACATTTCATTTCATCCATATTTCTTGTATCATGTTTTGGAATGCGAGTGGCTCACTGATTTCTGGTATGGATTCATCCTAGTTGATGCCCATGCTCGGATCAGTCAAGCGCTTTAAATATGGATCATGCATGATATTCTATTCCATTACTCATCAAAACCATACTTCTGCTATATTAGTTTCTTTGAGAGGGTGCTTTTAAAATTCTATTATCATGTATGGATTCTTAGACTAGTAAGCCCATGCATGGTGGTATTGTATATCTGGGTATCAACTCAATGTTAACTAGTATCTTCTTAATACTTCTTTCACTACATACACCTTCTGATAATTTATGTCTGTGAAGTATTTCTGAATCGGCCCACTTTGCAGTAAACTGTCTCTAAATTGTCTGTTGTTTTCATATTATAGTTCCGCATCTTGCCTCTGCAGTATCTCTTTTCCCTGTGTCAGTTTCTGAGAGTTTGGTCCCATTCTATTCCGTTTCCTTGTTTACAGGAGATAACATGTTAGCTGAAGCTGACAACTTCCTACATTATATTATATGCTCCTTTCTATGCTAAGATGTCCTAGGCACTGGTCTATCACAACTCTAGACTATCTCTAGGAGCGGCAACAGGTTTCTGGTGCTGTTTCCGGGGATGAATTTAAGAAAATCAGAATCCCTGGGCCTCGACAAAATTTTATTCACTCTTCAAGTAGGTGAGCATGGAGAGTTGAGAGTTGTAGGTCCCTCACCTTGGCGACTCCACATTTGTTATTTGATAAATCTATTTGCAGTCCTGGCTCCTCGCAAGCCACACCTGAGGTCAGATACGTCTAAGCCAAAGACACCTTCAGTGTCTGACCCTGACCAGATTATACATAGAAGAAATTGGAGGGAAAGGAAATCAGCCTGTTCTAGAATTCCTGAAGTGTCTACAGAATACTTTCCATCCTCTTCTTCTCAAGAAGCTCAAATACCAGATCCCGAATCCACTATGGGAGATACTGATTATTATTACTCAGATAGTCCACCCCGAGAGGGTATCAGAAATAAAAACAGTCTTCATCCTACTCCTGAGGTTGAAGAGGTCAAGGAAGTAACCGAAGTATCTGTTGTTAATAGACCTTTGTTCCCCTCAACCGCTCAAGCTGCAGTTGAGTATATTCCTATTATTATTCATACTCCACTTCCTCCTCCTCCTCCTCCTCCTACTCATCAAACTATTGCACTACCTCCACCTCCTCCAATGGCTAATGTTCCAGCCTTCTTGATGAATAAATATGCTCCCCTGGCATTACCCCAAGTGTTGAATGATATGCCCCACAATTATCTGAAGATCTTGCCCAGATTCAACGGGGAAAACGAGATTGATGCCCAAAAACACCTTGAGAATTTCTACTCCTTTGCAGAGAACTTTAATGTTGAACATTTAGATGTGGTCTTAAGACTGTTTGTGCAATATTTAGATGGTGAAGCTCGAAAATGGTTTAAGACATTGGCTGGCCGTTCTATTACCACTTGGGATAACATGGAAGACACTTTTCTTAGGAAATGGGGAGAGAAAAAGATCATGGAAACTGTTTCATTGAGTTCAATACACTAAATAAAAGACATAATGAAGGAGTATCAGAATTTATCAAGAGATTTAATAAGTTGTATCTGAGTCTCCCTGCTGATATGAAACCCCATCAAACTACTGCTAAAGTTGTTTTTGTAGCAGCCTTTGATTCAGAATTTGGTTTCTCTCTTAGAGAAAGAAAGCCTGCTACTCTGGATGATGCTCAGGCAGATGCACTAGAGTTGGAAGCAAATTTTTCCTCCACTGGAAAATCAAAAGGAAGAGCTGAGTAGGATACCAGAAGAAGGGGCAAAGAGGAGGTGTCCACTTCTAGTCAAGACAGGGACTCAGCTAATGAAAAAATGGAAGAAATGAGCAAATTAGTTAAGAAAATGGTCAAGCTTGAATTGGAAGCCAAGAATTCAACCTTCAGGAATTTCCAGAATGCTCCAAACAGAGGTTACAATCCTCAATATAGGAAACCACCCTTGCAAATATTGCCAAGGGAAGCAAAGGAGCAACAGAATCAAGTACCACACCCATTGTACCTGGAAGGTCCAGTAGATGACTCCACTGAAGATGCTGCCTATGGACTGGAGGATGAAAATATTGCCTTTTCAAATAGTGATGGAGAGGATTTCCCTTTACAAGGGAATGACAAAGTTGGGTGCTCATTGCAAAAAGAAGAAAAGATTAGAGACGTTGAAGAAGAAAAATTTGACCATTATTGTAAACAATTTGATGATTTCATGCAAGCGCATTTCAATAGAAGATATGATCTCAGATCTTCTAGGAAGAGGACTCATACCCAAGAGCAAGAAGAAGAGCTACCCCAGAAGGAAGCACTTGCTCAGGAGGAATCAACAATGCAGAAAGCTACAGACAAAGGTAAGCAACCTCTAAACAAACCTTTGCAATCTAATGATCAAATTCCTTCCGCTCCAAAGGTAGTCATTCCTCCTAATACTGAGTCTATGTCAAAAGAAGTCAAGCCCCCAGTTGAAAACAAAGAGTCAAAAGAGGTTGCGATAGAAAATTCCCCCCCTACTTTCAGTCTGCAAAAGGAACTTGAAAAGGTCAAAATCCCAGTCCCCTTGACAGAACTGTTGAAACAGCCAGCACATCAATCTCAAGTCACCTCTTTCATGCTCCCTCCAGAAGCACCAATCATCCCAGATAGTCTCAACCTTCAAGAAGAGAGACCCATGGTAGTTTTTGGCCCACATGTCGAGGAGATAGATACCTCTACTCCCCCCTTCTATGTATCTCTAGTAATCCACAACCTGCTATTACATAACTGTATGCTAGATTCTGGAGCTTCCCATAGTCTTATGCCTCTATCAGTCATGGAACAACTAGGTTTACAAATCACTCATCCATATAAAGACCTCTATTCCTTTGATTCCAAAAGAGTTAAATGCTTGGGGATGATCAAGGATTTGGTGGTTAATTTGGCCCAAATCCTAGCAAAAAGTGTGGTAATGGACATCGTGGTGGCTGACATCCCAGCTCGTTTTGGTATGTTGCTATCAAGGTCCTGGGAGAAAAATATTGGTGGGTCAATCAAGTTGGATTTAACATATGCCATATCCCAGTTTTCAGTGGCCAAGAGAGGAGGTTAAACAGGGAGACTAGATTTGTCAAGATGGTGACTAAGGCTGACAATTCTGTAAATTCACCAGTCTATAGTAAGGAAGGAGATTTTTCATGCTTGATGCTGGAAGAAGATCAAGGTTATGCTTATGAACCATCCTTCTTCCAGATCAAGAGTGAGAAGCCCTCAGAGGTCATGGAAGCAGGAATATGGACACTACATTTTGATGGAGCAAATTCAAAAGAAGGAAATGGAGCTGGAGTGCTATTGATTTCTCCTACAGGCAATGGATCCCACTGTCTTTCAAATTAGAATATGAAGCCACCAATAATGTGGCTGAATATGAGGCACTCCTGTTAGGATTACAAACAACCAAGAGCATGGGTATACAAAGTTTAAAAGTACTAGGAGATTCTGAGTTGGTGGTTAGACAAGTCAGAAATCAATGTCAAACCAAACATCCTAGGCTAAGGGCTTATAGAAATGAAGTTTGGGACATGGTAGAGAAATTATTCTTGGCATTCAATATACAGTTCATGCCTCGAGAATAGAATAGGATGGCTGATTCCCTTGCTGTGGCTGCTAGCACATTTCGACCACCTCGGAACCTTCTTTTAAGATATGAAGTAGAGGTGCGTTATTGGCCTTCAATCCCAGATAACATCAAGCACTGGAAGGTATTTGAAGATGAATAACAGATGAAGAGATTCCTGGAAACGGTGGGAGAATTCTCCAATATGGAGATTGATGATGAAGAAGAGGTAGAATCCGAGGATATTTCAAAAAGAAATTGGGAGGAGAAAATGGCAGGAAATAAAGTGTTGCAGTTAAAGGGAAACATAATACCTAGAGGACTGGTGCCTCTAGAAAGATTATTTGACAAGAATGATGTCTCATTGCAGCCGAGCAAAGTGGCGGAGGAAAATCAGGTAGAAGACCTAAATTTGGGTACTATGGCTGATCCCAAAATCGTAAAATTTTCCAAGAAGATCCTTGGAGAATATAAAGAGCTATATCAGAAATTATTTCAGTCTTACAGAGATGTGTTTGCATGGTCCTATCAGGATTTGAAAACTTTTGATATCAATGTTATGCAGCACAAAATTCCACTGAAAATAGATGCAAATCCCCATAAGCAGAAGCTCAGACAAATAAACCCCCTGCTGCTGCCTTCTATTGAGAAAGAAATTAAAAAGCTGCTGAAGGCCAAAATAATTGTGCCATTGAGGTACTCTGAATGGGTGGAAAACCTTGTCCCTGTACGCAGGAATAATCGATAAATAAGGCTTTGTGTGGATTTCAGAAATTTAAACAGAGCATCCTTAAAGGATAATTATCCACTTCCCAAAATGGATTACATCCTGCAGAAAGTGGTTGGATCTTCTAGGATGTCAATTATGGATGGACTCTCTTGTTATAACCAGGTGGCTGTACTTCCAGAGGATCAAAAGAAGACTGCTTTCACCACACCATGGGGTACATTTATGTATGCCAGGATGCCTTTTGGGCTGATTAATGCAGGGGCCACTTTTCAGAGGGCAGTGGATATTGCTTTTGTTGGGGAGCAGGATAAATTCCTGGTGGACTACCTCGTTGATATCACTGTGTTTTCCAAGAACGTTACTGAGCACATTGAACATCTGCAGAGAAATTTTGAAAAATGTAGAAGGTATGGTCTCTCTCTGAATCCTCAAAAGTATTTATTTGCATTAGAAGAGGGAAAGCTTTTGGGCCATATCGTGACTACGGAGGGGGTGAAAATAGACCCTAAGAGGGTAGAGGTTATAAATGGTATTGCTTTTCCCAGGAATAAGAAAGAGGTGCAAGTATTTCTAGGGCGCATTAATTTCTTGAGAAGGTTTATCCCTAACTATGTTGAGATAGTTAGGCATATAACAGATATGCTAAAGAAGGATAAGGAGGTAAAGTGGTCACAAGAATCACGAGTCATTTACCAGGGATAAGAATGCTGCGAAGCCTGTCTTTGTTGGTCAGTTATGAAATAAACGCCTGAAACTCATGCCATACACTCATACAATAGCAGGAGTTTTACTACAGAAAAATGAGGAGGAGTATGAGCAGAATATTGCCTTTTTCAGTCAGGTGCTCCATGATGCAGAATTAAAATACAACATATTGGAAAAGCAAGCATACGCTCTAGTGAAATCCCTCGAAGATTTCCGTGTATATATCTTACAGTCCCACATCACTGCATTTGTGCCTGCAGCTGCCGTAAAAGATATCCTTATTCAGGGAGATAGTGAAGGAAAAAGGGGCAAGTGGATTGCTAAAATATAGGAGTATGACTTAGACATCCACCCCACAAAGCTGATTAAAGGATAGGGCCTTGCCAAAATTCTATCTGAATCAAACTATCAAGCTCTGGGAATAAATTTGTCCATTATAGCAGGAGAGGAATCTGAAGAAAAAGAAGAACGACAGGGAATTGGAGTAGCTACTCCAGAAACGCATATAAATTACGTCACCAGTCTGTGGTACAAAGAGATAGTAGAATATATCCTTAGTACACTCAGCTGCCCTCCAATTTGTGACAAAACTAAATACAGAGCGCTGAGATTGAAATCACAGAATTATATAGTCACCAATGGCCAGCTATACTGGCGAGATCCCTCAGGCATCTTACTCATGTGTCTCACAGAGAATGAAGTCGAGAGTATTATAGCAGAATTCCATGAAGGGATCTGTGGAGGTCATTACAGCTGGAGGGCGACAACTCATAAAATTCTGAAAGCTGGCTTCTATTGGCCAAAGATTTTTGGACATGTTTTTGCCAGGGTAAGAGCATGTGATAAATGTCAGAAATTTGCTAAGTGACAGAAATCTGCACCGTTTCCCCTGATTCTAGTGCATGTAGATGAACCATTCAAACAATGGGGTATTGATTTTATAGGTGAAATACATCCTCCATCAAGTGGATAGCATAAATGGATATTAACAGCCACATATTATTTTACTAAATGGGTGGAAGCCATACTTGCCAGGAATGCTACAGATACTGTGATCATAAAGTTCATGGAGGAGAATATCATATCTAGGTTTGGCTGTCCTGCTAGGATAGTGACTGATAATGCACAGGCCTTCAAGTCTGCAAAATTTGTGAATTTCTGCCAACAATACAATATCACACTGAGTCACTCTACAGCTTACTATCCACAAGGGAATTGCTTGGTGGAGTCTTCAAATAAAACTTTGGTGAGGGCCTTGAAGAAGACTATCAATGAAAATCAGAAGAACTGGGATTCCCAATTGAAATTTTCTCTATGGGCTAATAGAATCACCAACAAAAGAGCAACTAGGAAATCTCCCTATGAATTGGTATATGGACGAGCAACAATTTTTCCTGTACAGCTGGCTTTACCAGTGGCCCACTTCATGCAAGAAAGCCAGGAGGAACCTGATGATATGATCAGGAGAATCAATCATTTAGTGGAATTAGAAGAAACACGGGGCCAGGTGAATCAGAGGTTAATAGAATATCAAGAGAAAATGAAACACATTTTTGATCAGCATGCAAAAGACAGGAAGCTGCAGATTGGTGATTTGGTGCTCAGATGAGATATCCGGAGAGCTGAGAAGGGAAAACATGGTAAATTCGACCCCCTCTGGTTTGGTCCTTTTAAAATTGTGGAACAAGGGGGAAATAACACCTTCAGGTTGGAAAATTTACAGGGCGACTTGCTGGATGCCCCTGTAAATGGTCAATTCCTTAAACCCTATTTCTAGTTCTCACTCAGGCTGAGAGAGCCTAATGTATTATATTGTATATTAGTTTGCTGTCTCATTTTTGTTTGAATAATGCGGGTGTTGTGATGAAGTATAAAGTGAAAAATGGAGGTGCTGAAGAGCAGAGTCTACATACATGATGATCAGAAGGTCTGCAAGTTCTCGACACGTTCAGGGATGAACGTGCCGTCCCCAGGTGGAGCCGATGTTGATCATAATTCATTCCCCATAAAATTTCACAGGCAATCTGGTTCAAAGCTCTCAAATTCCCCTCTTTCAGCCTTGGAAAATCATTCTTACGCCTATTGTTACCATTTCCCGCTTCCAAATCACATCATAAAAGGCTGGAGATTCATATTTGAAAATATTTGAGGCATAGCTCCTTCGGCCCTAGCCCCTCTGTTCTTTTTCTCCATGTAACCTTGGCACCAGACCGAGTGCTAAAACTGGGGGCGCTTATCATGTATGTATATCGGGTGCGCCCTCGGCCGTTGATCTGTACAGATCGAACGACATTCGTGATCCTCCATTCATCGCCCAAAACCGCATCTGAGCCGTCCGATCTAACTGTGAAAATCAACGGTTCGCGATGCGCCTGTCTTGGTGGTCCCCGCGCCCAAAACACTGTTCAAAATCGGGTGGTATGTATCGCACCGCCTTTCGGCGGTAGGCGGTAATTCTCCTTGGGCTAGCGATTCCATACAGCACTCACCATGTGTCCTCGCGTATGGCCCGAATACCGCCCTCCATCGCGCGTTATTGTTCGGACCAAGACATGCAGCGATATTCATCATAGCCATCCGATCTGAGAGCCTTCATCCAACGGTCATCGCGCTCCGAAGCTGCATGGGATTTAATGCAGGAAAATCACACCCCGGGTCCAATATCCATTGTCCCCGATGCTCTTTCAACCATCGATCTCCTCCTGGGATCGAGCGGCCAAGATTTCATCACCCCCGCTGTTGACCCAGTCTTCCTCCACGTCATCATCCCATGTGTTTATCAAATTCTTCCCCTCCGCCATTTATACATTACAGTCATATGTTTATTTTATTGTTCTGCATTAAAAACTCTGGCCAGCCCTTTCGCCATTATTTCCACTGCATTTTCTTCGTCACCACCCTGCATGTTTCTGCCACTTCATCACGTCGCTCTGTTACACAATCACCTCCATTGCATTACCGTCCCCCATGCATTTGTTTTCTTCACAGTTTTGTGTGTTTTGCAGGTTGACAACAGCGGAGAATTATCATAATTTGTAGCATCCATTACAAGAGCTGAGCACACGTCAAAGGACCATTTTTCAGAGCATAATTATGAAGAAAGTCCTCAGAAGCCAAATTGACAAGACTCCAATTTAAGAGGCAGGGTCCAAATTTCTCAAACCTTGCAGGGACATTCAAGGCGCTGATTTCACAGATGGAGATATCAATAGGGAAGATAAAGAATATAAGTGATCAGCAGAGAATTAAAGGCAGGTAGCTGAAGATTTTGGGGGCCTTGTTCTAGCCTTCAGAGGTAGAGTACCAAATTGAAGATCCTGCATATAATTCGAAAGATCTATACACAAAACACAATATCCTCAAGGCTTTATTTCAACAGAGTTTTCTTTCCAGGAAAGGATGGATATTTGTGTGATTTTACTGCTTTACCGTGTCCCTGGAGAGATTTTTACCCAGTGCATTTATTTCAGTTAGTAGGCCACAGAGTAAAAACAACACAACATAGTCATTCAGCAGCATGGGCGCAAGTGTTTCCGCCATTTTTTTTAATTATGCAAATTAAATGTTCATCACCTACCTCTTTTACTAGGTTTTGGTTTCTCCTATAAAAACCATGAAGAAACGCATTGTAAAGGTTCCAGATTTTTATCAGAAAATTATGCAGTGAAAGGCTTTTTTCATACATTTTGTAAAATTCATGTATGAAGGCTCAGAGCCCATAGGGTCTCAGTGAGGAGGAGTTCTATCTACCAAAGAGGATTCTGGTCTTTGGTATTTCACAGTCTGTAACTCTCTTTATTGTGTTATATTAATAGAACATTTAATTTCATCCATCTTTCTTGTATCATGTTTTGGAATGCGAGTGGCTCACTGATTTCTGGTATGGATTCATCCTAGTTGATACCCATGCTCGGATCAGTCAAGCACTTTAAATATGGCTCATGCATGATATTCTGTTCCATTACTCATCAAAACCATACTTCTGCTATATTAGTTGCTTTGGGAGGGTGCTTTTAAAATGCTATTATCATGTATGGATTCTTAGACTGGTAAGCCCATGCATGGTGGTATTGTATATCTGGGTATCAGCTCAATGTTAACTAGTATCTTCTTAATACTTATTTCACTACATACACCTTCTGATAATTTATGTCTGTGAAGTATTTCTGAATCGGCCTGCTTTGCAGTAAACTGTCTCTGAATTGTCTATTGTTTTCGTATTAGAGTTCTGCATCTTACCTTTGCAATATCTCTTTTCCCTGTGTCAGTTTCTGAGAGTTTGGTCCCATTCTATTCCGTTTCCCTATTTACAGGAGATAGCATGTGAGCTGAAGCTGACAACTTCCTACATTATATTATATGCTCCTTGCTATGCTAAGATGTCCTAGGCATTGGTCTATCACAACTCTAGACTGTCTCTAGGAGCGACAACATCTTTCAACCTTTTTAATTTTCTATGTTTTCAATTTCCTGATGCCTCATAGAGACCAATGACTTTACCTAAATCTTAATCCTTTGAAAAATAAGTTTGTTTAATGTCTCTTTAAAGTGTTTTTCTTTATTATTGACAAATCAATTTAAAATTATTTTTATTTCTGCATTAGATCCATTTGATTTTGTAAAGGAAATTGTTGTTAAATTCTTCATTTCCTATAGGATAAATTCTAGTTCTATTCTTCGCTTTTCCTAAAAGATAAATTGTTGTTAAATTCATCGTTTCTCAAAGAAAAAAGCATTTGTTTTTATTTATTTGATGCATTTAGTTTCCTTTTTGCATTTACATTAAGGGGACTGAAAAGAAAAACCTGCATTTGCATGTAGTGGATTGTGTATTTTACATAGGAACAAATTAGGAAATATGCATATTAGTTTGTGCTCTTTATTGTTTTCTCTCAAAACTGATTGCTCTCTCCCTCTAGTAGCTAAGATTTTCATTGAAAAGACTAAAATAAAAAAAGTTTACTTATCATTTTAGTTTGCATTTTAGGAATTTCGATCACATCATCGTAGTGAAGCTTGAAAGGAAAATTGATAAACAAGATCAAATTAAAATTTACATCAATTTACCTAACAAAGCATTGGAACCATAATGTTAACATTTAGAAGGTCTAGGATAGAGATGTGTTCCAGCATCGTAAAACATAGCAGTTGTCGTTAATTTTCTGCGATACATTCTGAGTGTGATACCTCACTTCACGTACATAAGTATATCGTAGCTCGTCCATGTACCTTGGGGTATATTAGGTGTTGTTATAGTATGAAAAGTATAAAGGGGTGCTCTCACTGTGTGGTTTCACATTAGATAGCGTTATTATGGACTTGGGCTTCCACGTACCTTCAGGTATATTTGGGAGGAAAAATTTAGGTTTCTATCCATCGATAGTGAACTGAGTCGGTTGCCTTATAAATTGTGATACATCGAACACAATGTTTGGAGAGATTGCCTGCCCGTACTTCTTGGTTCGCCAAGAGGTATTCTGCAGTTCACAGTTTCTTGGTAAACCTTTTGCGTAACATTACCCTTTTTTTGTTTTTGTTTTTTTGGTCATAAAATAAATCAGACATCGTGGAAGAAGAAAATCCCTTTCCCCATCGTTCGCGTAGACTTGCATTGAAACCACCTTTACCACCAGAAATTACTTCTGGTCGGTGAAGGTGACATTAGTCTACCGAAACTAGTACTATCAATACCTTTGGTGAAGAATCATATTCCCATATACCAGAGTCGACATAAGTTGTTTCTACAAATCTTGGTTCATCTACTGTTGTCGAAACGGAGTCCTCACAACTACCCGTGGTCACGATCCACCCAATCAGTGAGACCATACCTCCTGAACCTGACATTATTCGACTGGAAGTTGATCCAGATCCTATCTCTTCTTTGCAAGAACATCTGAATCCCTAATTTGAAAGACTGGAAGTTGTTCCTGTATTGGTCACCCCAAATTTAGTGTAGCCATTGAGTCTCCCATATCGTGCAGTCAACTTCCATAAATATATTTTGGGCCATCTATTCCAACTGCGTCAACACGTGCTCTCGCTACCCCATCGATGTTCACAACTTCTCCAGAGTCATATTTACATGAACTACCGTATTATGGGATGCCACAACAACAACCAGGTTATACCTATCCTCAACCGAATCTAAGTTATCCTAATTTGGGTTATAACATTGGTGGATAGACCCCTTGGCAGCCTCAGGTGCAAGCACCTCAACCTTCATATCATCAAGTATCGTACCCAAGTTTTGGTCAACATAATCCTCAAGAATTTTATTATCAAAACAACCCCTATCTTGCTACTAGCAAAGATATTACGATGAGTGTGCTCAAGGCCTATTGCCCGAGAATACGATCATACCTTCAAATATGCTCAACCCGACCTTAATCGACAATTTTCGTTGCAACTTTAGAGTTACCGTATTTAAATCACTACCAATGATCCCGTTGTCGGGCCCTAGAGACAAACTTCAGAGTTGTGATAGACCAGTGCCTAGGACATCTTATCATAGCAAGGAGCATATAATATAATGTATGAAGTTGTCAGCTTCAGCTCACATGCTATCTCCTGTAAACAGGGAAATAAAATACAATGGGACCAAACTCTTAGAAACCGACACAGGAAAATAGATACTGCAGAGGCAAGATGCAGAACTCTAATACAAAAGCAATAGACAGTTCAGAGACAGTTTACTGCAAAGCGGGCCGATTCATAAATACTTCACAGACATAAACTATCAGAAGGTGTATGTAGTGAAAGAAATATTTAGAATATATTAGTTAACATTGAGCTGATACCCAGATATACAATACCACCATGCATGGGCTTGCCAATCTAAGAATCCATACATGATAATAGCATTTTAAAAGCACCCTCCCAAAGCAACTAATATAGTAGAAGTATGGTTAGCTGAATAATGGAATATAATATCATGCATGAGCCATATTTAAAGCACTTGAATGATCCGGGCATGGGCATCAAATAGGATGAATCCATACCAGAAATCAGTGAGCCACTTGCATTCCAAAACATGATACAAGAAATATGGATGAAATGAAATGTTCTATTAATATAACACAATAAAGAGAGCTACAGACTATGAAATACCAAAGACCAAAATCCTCCTTGACGGATAGAACTCCTCCTCACTGAGACCCTATGGGCTCTGAGCCTTCATACAAGAATTTTACAAAATGTATGCAAAAATCCTTTCAATGCATAATTTTCTGATAAAAATCTGGAACCCTTACAATGCGTTTCTTCATGGTTTTTATAGGAGAAACCAAAACCTAGTAAAAGAGGTAGGCGGTGAACATTTAATTTGCATAATTAAGGAAAAATGGAGGGAACATTCGTGCCCATACTGTTGAATGACTGTGCTGTGTTGTTTGTACTCTGTCGCCTGCTCTCTGAAATAAATGCACTAGGTAGAAATCTCTCCAGGGACACGGTAAAGCAATAAAATCACACAAATATCCGTCCTTGCCTGGAAAGAAAACTCTGTTGAAATAAAGCCTTGAGGACATTTTTTTCTATGTATAGATCTTCCGAATGATGTGCAGGATCTTCAATTTGGTACTCTACTTCAAAAGGCTAGGACAAGGCCCCCAAAATCTTCAGCTACCTGCCTTTAATTCTCTGCTGATCACTGATATTATTTATCTGCCCCATTGATATCTCCATCTGTGAAATCGGTGCCTTGAATTTCCTTGCAGGGTTTGACAAATTTGAACCCTGCCTCTTAAATTGGAGTCTTGTCGATTTGGCTTCCGAGGACTTTCTTCATAATTCTGCTCTGAAAAATGGTCCTTTGACGTGTGCTCGGCTCTTGTAATGGATGCTGCAAATTATGATAATTTTCCGCCGCTATCAACCTGCAAAACACACAAAAAAAATGCATGGGGGACGACAATGCAATGGAGGCAACTGTGTAATAGAGTGACGTGATGAAGTGGCGGAAACATGCAGGGTGGTGACGAAGAAAATGCAGTGGAAATAATGGCGGAAGGGCTGGCTAGAGTTTGTAATGCGGAACAATAAAATAAACATATGAATGTAATGTATAAATGGCGGAGGGGAAAAATTCGATAAACACGTGGGATGATGACGTGGAGGAAGACTGGGTCAACAGCGGGGGTGATGAAATCTTGGCCGCCCGATCCGAGGAGGAGATTGACGGTTGAAAGAGCGTCGGGGATGATGGACAGTGGGCCTGGGGTGTGATTTTCCTGCATTAAATCTCGTGCAGCTTTGGAGCGCGATGAGCGTCGGATGAAGGTTCTCAAATCGGACGGCTATGATGAATATCGCTACCCGTCTTGGTCCGAACAATAATGCGCGATGGAGGGCGGTATTTGGGCCGTACGCGAGGACACGTGGTGAGCGCTGTATGGAATCGCTGGCCCAAGGAGAATTACCGCCTACCGCCGAAAGGTGGTGCGATACATACCACCCAGTTTTGAACAGTGTTTTGGGCCCAGGGACCACTAGGACAGGTGCATCGCGAACCGTTGATTTTCACAGTTAGATCGGATGGCTGAGATGCGGTTTTGGGAAATGAATGGAGGATCACGAATGCCATTCGATCTGTACAGATCAACAGCCGAGGGCGGGCCCAATATACATAAGTGATAAGCGCCCCCGATTTTAGCACTCGGTCTGGTGCCCAGGTTACATGGAGAAAAAGAACAGAGGGGCTAGGGCCGAAGGAGCTAGGGCCGAAGGAGCTATACCTCTAATATTTTCAAATATGAATCTCCAGCCTTTTATGATGTGATTTGGAGGTGGGAAATGGTAACGATAGGCGTAAGAATGATTTTCCAAGGCTGAAAGAGGGGAATTTGAGAGCTCTGAACCAGATTGCCTGTGAAATTTTATGGGGAATGAATTATGATCAACATCGGCTCCACCTGGGGACGACATGTTCATCCCTGAACGTGTCGAGAACTCGCAGACCTTCTGATCATCATGTATGCAGACTCTGCTCTTCAGCACCTCCATTTTTCACTTTATACTTCATCACAACACCCGCATTATTAAAAAAAAATGAGACAACAAACTAATATACAATATAATACATCAGGCTCTCTCAGCCCGAGTCAGAACTGGAAATAGGGTTTAAGGAATTGACCATTTACAAGGGCATCCAGCAAGTCGCCCTGTAAATTCTCCAACCTGAAGTTGTTATTTCCCCCTTGTTCCACAATTTTAAAAGGACCAAACCAGAGGGGGTCGAATTTACCATGTTTTCCCTTCTCAGCTCTCCGGATATCCCATCTGAGCACCAATTCACCAATCTGCAGCTTCCTATCTTTTGCGTGTAGATAAAAAATGTGTTTCATTTTCTCTTGATATTCTATTAACCTCTAATTCACCTGGCCCCGTGTTTCTTCTAATTCCAATAATTGATTGATTCTCCTAATCATATCATCAGGTTCCTCCTGGCTTTCTTGCATGAAGCGGGTCACTGGTAAAGCCAGCTATACAGGAAAAATTGCTGCTCGTCCATATACCAATTCATAGGGAGATTTCCCAGTTGCTATTTTGCTGGTGATTCTATTAGCCCATAGAGAAAATTTCAATTGGGAATCCTAGTTCTTCTGATTTTCATTGATAGTCTTCTTCAAGGCCCTCACCAGAGTTTTATTTGAAGACTCTGCCAAGCCATTCCCTTGTGGATAGTAAGCTGTAGAGTGACTCAGTGTGATATTGTATTGCTGGCAGAAATTCAAAAATTTTGCAGACTTGAAGGCATGTGCATTATCAGTCACTATCCTAGCAGGACAGCCAAACCTAGATATGATATTCTCCTCCATGAACTTTATGATCACAGTATCTGTAGCATTCCTGGTAGGTATGGCTTCCACCCATTTAGTAAAATAATCTGTGGTTGTTAATATCCATTTATGTTGTCCACTTGATGGAGGATGTATTTCACCTATAAAATCAATACCCCATTGTTTGAATGGTTCATCTACATGCACTGGAATCAGGGGAAATGGTGTAGATTTCTGTCTCTTAGCAAATTTCTGACATTTATCACATGCTCTTACCCTGGAAAAAACATCTCCAAAAAGCTTTGGCCAATAGAAGCCAGCTTTCAGAATTTTATCTGCTGTGGCCCTCCAGCTGTAATGACCTCCACAGATCCCTTCATGGAATTCTTCTATAATACTCTCGACTTCATTCTCTATGAGACATAGGAGTAAGATGCCTGAGGGATCTCACCAGTATAGCCAACCATTGGCGACTATATACTTCTGTGATTTTAATCTCAGCGCTCTGTATTTAGCTTTGTCACAACTTGGAGGGCAGCTGAGTGTAAGGAGATATTCTACTATCTCTTTGTACCACAGACTGGTGAGGTACTTTATATGTGTTTCTGGAGTAGCTACTCCAATTCCCTGTCGTTCTTCTTTTTCTTTAGATTCCTCTCCTGCTATAATGGAAAAATTTATGCCCATAGCTTGATAGTTTGATTCAGATAGCATTTTGGCAAGGCCCTGTCCTTTAATCAGCTTTGTGGGGTGGATGTCTAAGTCATACTCCTATATTTTAGCAATCCACTTGCCCCTTTTTCCTTCACTATATCCCTGAATAAGGATATCTTTTACGGTAGCTGCAGGCACAAATGCAGTGATGTGGGACTATAAGATATATACATGGAAAGCTTTGAGGGATTTCACTAGAGCGTATGATTGCTTTTCCAATATGTTGTATTTTAATTCTGCATCACGGAGCACCTCACTGAAAAAGGCAATAGGCTGCTCATACTCCTCATTTTTCTGCAGTAAAACTCCTGCTATTGTATGAGGTGATGAAAAAGAAAAAATCATGAAAGGTTTATCATAATCTAGTCCAACCAGCACAAGGGCTTCTGCAAAATAATTCTTTATCCTGGTAAATGCCTCCCGTGATTCTTGTGACCACTTTACCTCCTTATCCTTCTTTAGCATATCTGTTATATGCCTAACTATCTCAACATAGTTAGGGATAAACCTTCTCAAGAAATTAATGCGCCCTAGAAATACTTGCACCTCTTTCTTATTCCTGGGAAAAGCAATACCATTTATAACCTCTACCCTCTTAGGGTCTATTTTCACCCCCTCCTTAGTCACGATATGGCCCAAAAGCTTTCCCTCTTCTAATGCAAATAAAGACTTTTGAGGATTCAGAGAGAGACCATACCTTCTGCATTTTTCAAAAGTTCTCCGCAGATGTTCAATGTGCTCAGTATCATTCTTGGAAAACACGGTGATATCATCGAGGTAGACCACCAGGAATTTATCCTGCTCCCCAACAAAAGCAATATCCATTTCCCTCTGAAAAGTGGCCCCTACATTAATAAACCCAAAAGGCATCCTAGCATACATAAATGTACCCCATGGTGTGGTGAAAGCAGTCTTCTTTTGATCCTCTGGAAGTAAAACCACCTGGTTATAACCAGAAAATCCATCCATCATTGACATCCTAGAAGATCCAACCACTTTCTGCAGGATGTAATCCATTTTGGGAAGTGGATAATTATCCTTTAAGGATGTTTTGTTTAAATTTCTGAAATCCACACACAGCCTTATTTCTCCATTCTTCTTGCGTACAGGGACAAGGTTTGCCACCCATTCAGAGTACCTCAATGGCACAATTATTTTGGCCTTCAGCAGCTTTTTAATTTCTTTCTCAATAGAAGGTAGCAGCAGGGGGTTTATTTGTTTGAGCTTCTTCTTATGGGGCTTTGCATCTGTTTTCAGTGGAATTTTGTGCTGCATAACATTGATATCAAAAGTTTTCAAATCTTGATAGGACCATGCAAACACATCTCTGTAATACTGAAATAATTTCTGATATAGCTCTTTATATTCTCTAGGGATCTTCTTGGACAATTTTACGATTTTGGGATCAGCCACAGTACCCAAATTCAGGTCTTCTACCTGATTTTCCTACGCCACTTTTCTTGGCTGCAATGAGACATCATTCTTGTCAAATAATATTTCTAGAGGCACCAGTCCTCTAGGTATTATGTTTCCCTTTAACCGCAACACTTTATTTTCTGCCATTTTCTCCTCCCAATTTCTTTTTGAAATATCCTCGGATTCTACCTCTTCTTCATCATCAATCTACATATTGGAGAATTCTCCCACTGTTTCCAGGAATATCTTCATCTGTTCTTCATCTTCAAATACCTGCCAGTGCTTGACGTTATCTGGGATTGAAGGACGATAACACACCTCTACTTCATATCTTAAAAGAAGGTTCTGAGGTGGTCGAAATGTGCTAGCAACCACAGCAAGGGAATCATCCATCCTATTCTTCTCCCGGGGCATGAACTGTATATTGAATGCCAAGAAGAAGTTCTATACCATGTCCCAAACTTCATTTCTATAAGCCCTTAGCCTAGGATGTTTGGTTTGACATTGATTTCTGACTTGTCTAACCACCAACTCAGAATCTCCCAGTACTTTTAAACTTTGTATACCCATGCTCTTGGCTGTTTGTAATCCTAACAGGAGTGCCTCATATTCAGCCACATTATTGGTGGTTTCATATTCTAATTTGAAGGACAGTGGAATCCATTTGCCTGCAGGAGAAATCAATAGCACTCCAGCTCCATTTCCTTCTTTTGAATTTGCTCCATCAAAATGTAGTGTCCATATTCCTGCTTCCATGTTCTCTGAGGGCTGCTCACTCTTGATCTGGCAGAAGGATGGTTCATGAGCATAACCTTGATCTTCTTCCAGCATCAAGCATGAAAATCCTCCTTCCTTATTGTAGACTGGTGAATTTACAGAATTGTCAGCCTTAGTCACCATCTTGAAAAATATAGTCTCCCTGTATAACCTCCTCTCTTGGCCACTGAAAACTGGGATAGTGGCATATGTTAAATACAACTTGATTGACCCGCCAATATTTTTCCCCCAGGACCTTGACAACAACATACCAAAACGAGCTGGGATGTCAGCCACCACGATGTCCATTACCACACATTTTGCTAGGATTTGGGCCAAATTAACCACCAAATCCTTGATCATCCCCAAGCATTTAACTCTTTTGGAATCAAAGGAATAGAGGTATTTATATGGATGAGTGATTTGTAAACCTAGTTGTTCCATGACTGATAGATGCATAAGATTATGGGAAGCTACAGAATCTAGCATACAGTTATGTAATAGCAGGTCGTGGATTACTGGAGATACATAGAAGGGGGGAGTAGAGGGATCTATCTCCTCGACATGTGTGCCAAAAAATACCATGGGTATATCTTCTTGAAGGTTTAGACTATCTGGGATGATTGGTGCTTCTGGAGGGAGCATGAAAGAGGTGACTTGAGATTGATATGTTGGCTGTTTCAACAGTTCAGTCAAGGGGACTGGGATTTTGACCTTTTCAAGTTCCTTTTGCAGACTGAAAGTAGGGGGGGACTTTTCTATCACAACCTCTTTTGACTCTTTGTTTTCAACTGGGGGCTTGACTTCTTTTGACACAGACTCGGTATTAGGAGGAATTACTACCTTTGGAGTGGAAGGAATTTGATCATTAGATTGCAAAGGTTTGTTTAGAGGTTGCTTACCTTTGTCTGTAGCTTTCTGCATTATTGATTCCTCCTGAGTAGGTGCTTCCTTCTGGGGTATCTCTTCTTCTTCCTCTTGGGTACGAGTCCTCTTCTTAGAAGATATGAGATCATATCTTCTATTGAAATTTTCTTGCATGAAATCATCAAATTGTTTACAATAATGGTCAAATTCTGCTTCTTCAGCATCTCTGATCTTTTCTTCTTTTTGCAATGAGCACCCAGCTTCGTCATTCCCTTGTAAAGGGAAATCCTCTCCATCACTATTTGAAAAGGCAAGATTTGCATCCTCCAGTCCATAGGCAGCATCTTCAGTGGAGTCATCTACTGGACCTTCCAGGTACAATGGGTGTGGTACTTGATCATGTTGCTCCTTTGCTTCCCTTGGCAATATTTGAAAGGGTGGTTTCCTATATTGAGGATTGTAACCTCTGTTTGGAGCATTCTGGAAATTCCTGAAGGCTGAATTCTTGGCTTCCAATTCAAGCTTGACCATTTTCTTAACTAATTTTCTCATTTCTTCCATTTTGTCATTGGCCGAGTCCCTGTCTTGACTAGAAGTGGACACCTCCTCTTTGCCCCTTCTTCTGGTATCCTTCTCAGCTCTTTCTTTTGATTTGCCAGTGGAGGCAAAATTTTCTTCCAACTCTAGTGCGTCTGCCTGAGCATCATCCAGAGTAGCAGGCTTTCTTTCTCTGAGAGAGAAACCAAATTCTGAATCAAAGGCTGCTACAAAAACAACTTTAGCAGCAGTTTGATGGGGTTTCATATCAGCAGGGAGACTCAGATACAACTTATTAAATCTCTTAATAAATTATAATACTCCTTCATTATGTCTTTTCTTTAGTGTATTGAACTCAATGAGATAGTTTCCATGATCTTTTTTCTCTCCCCATTTCCTGAGAAAAGTGTCTTCTATGTTATCCCAAGTGGTAATATAACGGCCAGCCAATGTCTTAAACCATTTTCGAGCTTCACCATCTAAAGATTGCACAAACAATCTTAAGACCACATCTAAATGTTCAACATTAAAGTTATCTGCAAAGGAGCAGAAAGTCTCAAGGTGTTTTTGGGCATCAATCTCGTTTTCCCTGTTGAATCTGGGCAAGATCTTCAGATAATCTTGGGGCATATCATTCCACACTTGGGGTAATGCCAGGGGAGCATATTTATTCATCAAGAAGGCTGGAACATTAGCCATTGGAGGAGGTGGAGGTAGTGCAATAGTTTGATGAGTAAGAGGAGGAGGAGGAGGAGGAAGTGGAGTATGAATAATAATAGGAATATACTCAACTGCAGCTTGAGGGGTTGAGGGGAACAAAGGTCTATTAACAACAGATACTTCGATTACTTCCTTGACCTCTTCAACCTGAGGAGTAGGATGAAGACTGTTTTTATTTCTGATACCCTCTCGGGGTGGACTATCTGAATAGTAATAATCGGTATCTCCCACAGTGGAGTCTGGAATTTGCAATTGAGAATCTTGAGAGGAGGAAGAAGGAAAATCTTCTATAGACACTTCAGGAATTTGGGACCGGGCTAATTTCCTTTCCCTCCAATTTCTTCTATGTATAATTTGGTCAGGGTCACACACCGAAGGTGTCTTTGGCTTTGACGTATCTGACCTCAGGTGTGGCTTACGAGGAGCCAGGACTGCAAATAGATTTATCAAACAACAAATGTGGAGTCGCCAAGGTGAGGGATCTACAACTCTCAACTCTCCATGCTCACCTACTTGAAGAGTGAATAAAATTTTTTCGAGGCCCAGGGATTCTGATTTTCTTAAATTCGTCCTTAGCAATGGCGCCAGAAAGATGTTGTCGCTCCTAGAGACAGTCTAGAGTTGTGATAGACCAGTGCCTAGGACATATTAGCATAGCAAGGAGAATATAATATAATGTAGGAAGTTGCCAGCTTCAGCTCACATGCTATCTCCTATAAACAGGGAAATAGAATAGAATGGGACCAAACTCTCATAAAATGACACAGGGAAAAGAGATACTGTAGAGGCAAGATGCAGAACTCTAATACGAAAACAACAGACAATTCAGAGACAGTTTACTGCAAAGCGGGCCGATTTAGAAATACTTCACAGACATAAATTATCAGAAGGTGTATGTAGTGAAAGAAGTATTAAGAAGATACTAGTTAACATTGAGCTGATACCCAGATATACAATACCACCATGCATGGGCTTACCAGTCTAAGAATCCATACATGATAATATCATTTTAAAAGAACCCTCCCAAAGCAACTAATATAGAAGAAGGATGGTTTTGATGAGTAATGGAATAGAATATCATGCATGAGCCATATTTAAAGCACTTGACTGATCCGAGCATGGGCATCAACTAGGATGAATCCATACTAGAAATCAGTGAGCCACTCGCATTCCAAAACATGATACAAGAAAGATGGATGAAATGAAATGTTCTATTAATATAACACAATAAAGACCAGAATCCTCTTTGAAATACTGTGAAATACCAAAGACCAGAATCCTCTTTGGCAGATAGAACTCCTCCTCAATGAGACACTATGGGCTCTGAGCCTTCATACAAGAATTTTACAAAATGTATGCAAAAAGCCTTTCACTGCATAATTTTCTGATAAAAATCTGGAACCTTTACAATGCATTTCTTCATGGTTTTTATAGGAGAAACCAAAACCTAGTAAAAGAGGTAGGTGATGAACATTTAATTTGCATAATTAAAACAAAATGGCGGAAACACTTGTGCCCATGCTGCTAAATGACTATGTTGTGCTGTTTGTACTCTGTGGCCTTCTAACTGAAATAAATGCACCGGGTAAAAATCTCCCGAGGGACACCGTAAAGCAGTAAAATCACACAAATATCCGTCCTTTCCTGGAAAGAAAACTCTGTTGAAATAAAGCCTTGAGGATATTGTTTTTTGTGTATAGATCTTTCGAATTATATGCAGGATCTTCAATTTGGTACTTTGCCTCCGAAGGCTAGAACAAGGCCCCCAAAATCTTCAACTACCTGCCTTTAATTCTCTACTGATCACTGATATTCTTTATCTACCCCATTGATATCTCCATCTGTGAAATCGGCGCCTTGAATGTCCCTGCAGGGTTTGAAAATTTTTGACCCTGCCTCTTAAATTGGAGTCTTTTCGATTTGGCTTTCGAGGAATTTCTTCATAATTCTGCTCTGAAAAATGGTCCTTTGACGTGTGCTCGGCTCTTGTAATGGATGTTGCAAATTATGATAATTCTCTGCCACTGTTGACCTGCAAAACACACAAAACTGTGAAGAAAACAAATGCATGGGGGATGACAATGCAATAGAGGTGACTGTGTAACAGAGCAACGTGATGAAGTGGCAAAAACATGCAGGGTGGTGACGAAGAAAATGCAGTGGAAATAATGGCGGAAGGGCTGGCCAGAGTTTGTAATGCGGAACAATAAAATAAACATATGAATGTAATGCATAAATGGCTGAGGGAAAAAATTCGATAAACACGTGGGATGATGACATGGAGGAAAACCGGGTCAACAGCGGCGGTGATGAAATCTTGGCCGCCCGATCCTAGGAGGAGATTGATGGTTGAAAGAGCATCGGGGACGATGGACAGTGGGACCGGGGTGTGATTTTCCTGCATTAAATACCATGCAGCTTCGGAGCGCGATGACCGTCGAATGAAGGCTCTCAGATCGGACAGCTATGATGAATATCGCTGCGCATCTTGGTCCGAAAAATAATGCGCGATGGAGGGCGGTATTCAGGCCATATGCAAGGACACGTGGTGAGCTCTGTATGGAATCGATGGCCTAAGGAGAATTACCGCCTATCGCAAAAAGGCGGTGCGATACATACCACCCAGTTTTGAACAATGTTTTGGGCGTGGGGATCACCACGACAGGCGCATCGCGAACCGTTGATTTTCACAGTTAGATCGGATGGCTGAGATGCAGTTTTGGGCAATGAATGGAGGATCACGAATGCCGTTTGATCTGTACAGATCAACAGCCGAGGGCATGCCCGATACACATACGTGATAAGCGCCCCTGGTTTTAGCACTTGGTCTGGTGCCCAGGTTACATGGAGAAAAAGAACAGAAGGGCTAGGGCCGAAGGAGCTATGCCTTGAATATTTTCAAATATGAATCTCCAGTGTTTTATGATGTGATTTGGAAGCGGGAAATGGTAATGATAGGCGTAAGAATGATTTTCCAAGGCTGAAAGAGGGGAATTTGAGAGCTCTGAACCAGATTGCCTGTGAAATTTTATGGGGAATGAATTATGATCAACAGATCCAATCAACTATGCTCCTCGATGGCCGTTGATACCCCATAAATTACCCTCGGATATTCCTAAGTTCAATGGAAACCCTAGGGAAGACCCGTCGACTCATGTTATGACTTATAATTTATGGTTTTCATCAAACTCCCTAAATGATGACTCTATTCGGCTACGTCTTTTCCAGTGTATGCTCACTGGTCTAGCTGCAAAATGGTACATTGAGTTACCTAGAGGTTCTTTTGATAATTTCACTGCCCTAGCTACTGTATTTTTGACTCACTTCTAGTTACCCATACGATATGAAACTAGAACGGAACTCTTGAATAATTTTAGATAGAAATAATGCTACTCACATTTCTGATCATATTCATGAGTGGCATCGTCATTGTAGAATGGTTAAGACATTTGTTCCTGATCAAATCCTTGCTGAGTTGTTCATTAAGTCCCTTTTACCATATATAACTGAGGATGTGGCTAAGGGTGGTGTCATCACTGAAGAGTAGGTAATTTCTCGTTCCCAATATTTAGACTTGATTTATACTCAGTGTGGCATGCTTTACAAAAAAATTCTTAACGTGCCGCGATCTAATTTTATTGTTCCTCCTCAATTAAATGACTCTCATGCCAAAGATAGTATGATCGGAACTGTAAGCACACATCATACTACTGCATCTAATATTGCACCTTCTTTCGAAATCAATGCCGTGTCATTTGATAAAGGAAAAAGTGACAAGCAACCTGGAAGTAAGAAAAAAGGGAAATCAAAGAAAAAACAAACTTCTAACCCGCAGGAAAGATCATCTACTAAATCGCCTGGAAATAGGAAACCTCGTTATCCATGCATAATATGTAATGAGGAACACTTTGTTTGAGATTTTCCTCACTAAGCTGAAGTCTCAAAAATGGTTAAGACTTGACATGCGTTAGCTGTGTTGACAGATCCGTTTTTGAATCCAGACACAAATTTGGTTGCTATGGATCCAACTTCTAGTTCCCAAGTGCTTATGCTATTTTTCACAAAACCATCAACAGATATTTTGGTGTCAATGCGTAATAAATATTATGGTAGTTAGGCCACTGATCAACCTACTACCACAACCACGAATACTTCTACAGAATCGGTACTGCCTACTGTTATTCATGAATTGAAAATCAAGCCATTGAAGGGAGTCGTCCATAAATCAACATATAATCCTCAAGCAAGAGCTGCTCAAAATTATAATATAGTTGAAGATTTGGCTCAATCCCCTTCAGCTATGTCGACTCTTGAGGTATTAAAAAATTGTCCCTCCCAGAAACAAGATTTATTGTCAGCTATTTGTGGAATTGATCTAACTAATTCAAATCTCATAGTCTCTAATCATATGGGCTATGTGCTGCAATTATCAGCAGAATTCGCATTCTCCATACAAGTGAATGTTCTCAATCACCTTGTTCATCGTACTATTATTGATGAGGGAGCATCTACGTGCATTATGTCTCTAAATTGTTGCAAGTCATTTGGCTCACCGCACTTATCTCAATCATCAACGACATTGAAGGCTTTCGACGGACGTACATATAAGCCTTGTGGTATTATTAATAACCTGCATGTTGAACTAGGGGGAAAAATAGTGAATGTTGATGTCGAGGTCGTTGATGGAACTGCTGACTATAATATTCTACTTGGAAGTCCATGGGTATATGCTATGACTGAAATTGCTTCTACATATTTTAGAATTATAGACTTTCCACATAAAGGTGCTATCACAGTCATAAATCAACTATCCTTCTTTGCCTCTTCCTCACATGTAACCAGAAGTGTTCCACTCATTCACGCATCCCAACTTGTACTTTAGAACATCGGTGTAGGGCTCTTAAAGGATTACACTCTCATGGGAACCTTTGCATTACTGCCACCTGCGATGTCGACATAAATTGCAAGTATAGAGACCTGCTACATGATCTCTTCCACTCCATATAGCTTAAGGAAGAGTACAGATGAGTATGAAATTGTTACGTTGGATGATTTTTTTTTCGCCCAACCCCATTGGGTTGGCATAGCAATCAATCTGTCTGGCTTGGGCAGCGAATCCAAAATCATCGTTGCCGGTTGTTTGGGTTGATCGTTCCTTAGATTTTGGTACTCCATCTGATCCTTTTTCCTCAACTTTCTTGACAGATGAGAATATTTTGGAAACCATGATGTCAGAAGGAGAACCATGGGGAGATTATCATCATCATTCCCATCTTCCTGATTATGAAGAAAATAAAATTAGTGAACTATATCACCCATTAATAAAAAAATTATTTTTGAATTCTTTTCCTATTAATGCAATCAATTCTAAGCGAAACTTGTCAAATATTGAAGAAACCATTTCTATCGATATTTCGACATAACCTGGCATTGTAGAAAATATTCATGTCAGCGTCTCTTTTTCTCCATCAGAACTTGAAACATATCACTCTCTCTTTCATGAATTTCGAGATATATTTTCTTGGTCTTAAAAGGAAATACCAGGTATTGACACTAGTATTGTTCAATAGACTATTAATATGTACCCTGATGTCAAGCCGATATGTCAACGCCTTCGTCTTGTTCATCAGAAGAAGGCTTCTACCATTGAAGCAGAAGTTGAAAAATGTTTGCGTGTTGGTTTCATTTACTCTGTTCCGCTAATTGAGTCGGTTTCCAACATCATTCCTGTCATGAAAAACCAAGGAACCATCAGAGTGTGCGTTGATTATCGGGATGTTAATCTTACTTGTCCAAAAGACAACTATCCTACTCCCTTTATTGACCAGATTATTGACATTGTGCCAGATGCAAAATGTTTTCATTCATGGATGGATTTTCCAGCTACAGTCAAATCAATATCCCCCCAGAGGATCAATATAAGACAAAATTAATCTGTCACTGGGGCACATTTGCTTATAGGAAACTATCGTTTGGTTTAAAGAACGTTGGGGCCACATTTGAGAGAGAAATGGATTATGCTTTCAATGACATCAAACACATTGTTCAACCCTATCTAGATGATTTACCTACACATTCACGAAATCAGACTGATCACCTGATACATTTGAGAGCCATATTTTTACGCTGTCGACACTACAAAATATGCCTCAATCCACATAAATGTGTGTTTTATGTTGGGTCTTGTCATTTTCTTGGATTCGTTGTCCCAAAATAAGGAATTCAAATAAACCCATTAAAGGTCTAGGCCATTTTTTATTTTCCTGCACCATCAAATTTACTTAAGATATAGAAACTTCAAGGAAAGGCTAACTTCCTAAGGAGGTTCATACTCAAATACGCTGAAATGGCTAAAGGATTTACTCAACTCCTGAAAAAGGGGGTTCCCTTCCATTGGGACCAAGTTGCGTAAGCTTATTTTGATGATGTCAAGGATAATCTTGTCTAGGTATCATTAATGTGTCCCCCTAATTATCAGAATGATTATTTCTTATATATCGTCGCGACTGATATGACCATTGCTATGGTATTGGTCCAAGTAGAAAATGTGATAGAACATCCTATCTATTATTTGAGTCGTAATCTCAATGATATGGAAGTAAAGTATTCGTACGTAGAAAAGCTTGCCTTGGCAGATGTTCAAGCTGTCCAAAGATTTCGCCACTATATCCTGTTCCGGAAGACCATTGTCATTTTAGATTGCAACCCCATGACTTACATCTTATCACGTCAATTTCTGGGGGGAAAGTATTCAAAATGGATTGTCATTTTGCAGGAATTTGATTTGGAATTCATCAAATCCAAGTCAAAGAAGTCTTTAGTTTTGGTTGAGCTTCTCTGTGGCCTTCGCTCTGATGGTACTGCTACTACGTCGGAACCATCTATTCCTTACGAGTCTCTATTTTTTATCGGATCATATGATCCTTGGTATGGAGATTTTATCATTTATCTCCAAACCTAAAATTTTAGGCCTACTACCTCTCACTCCGACCAATGATGTATTTGATACCAAGCCAAAGATTATCTGATCGTCGGAAATACACTTTATGGTCGTGGTATCGAAACAATTTTAAGAAGGTGCCTCAATCATGAGGAGGACGAAAAGGTTTTAAATGATTGTCATGCTAGGGCTGGTGGTGGAAATTTTTTTGGAGACACTATCATGCAGAAGATACTCTACGTCGGTTACTTTTGGCCTACCATATTTTGTGACTGCATCCTCGTGGTTATAAGTTGTCATGCGTGCTAGATTTTTTATCGTAAAACCTGAAAATTGCCAGCGCCAATGCATCCTTTTGTCTCTGTGAGACCATTTTCGAAATGGGGTATTGCTTCATGACCTGTAACCGTCGTTCGCCCAGGGGGTATGTTTATCTTATTGTCGCAGTAGACTACTTTAACAAATAGGTCAAAATGATGCCTACATTCAACAACACATGACAGACAACTGCATTGTTTTTCTTTAATCATGTTATTGCATGGTTTGGGGTCCCACAGGCTATAGTTACAAATCATGGGAAGCATTTTCACAACCACATGATGATTGAATTAAATACCAAGTTAAGATTGTCACATGATAATTCTACTCCTTATTATCCACAATCAAATGGAAAATTTGAAGCTATCAACAATATTATTAAATGTATGCTTCAACGAATGATAGGATTTTGTAAAAGAAACTGAAATTTGATCCTGTACTCGGCCTTGTGGGCATACCAAACCTTGGTGAGAAACACAACCGGATTTACTCCCTTTCAATTGGTGTATGGTCTGGAAGCTATGTTGCTAATCCAATGTGAAATATCATCGTTGTAACTCGCAATCGACTTGTTACCTGACACCTCAGAAGAAGAAATGCATCTTTTTAATCTCATCCATCTTTTTGAAATGCGTCGCTAAGCCCAGTTGACCAATGAAGCACATAAGATATGTATAAAGGTGCCATACGACAAAAATCTCCAGCCTCGCATTTTCTCGAAGGGTGACTTGGTCCTTCTTTATGATCAAGAAGCTGATGTAATAGGTATAGGGAAATTTGAGCCATTATGGCATGGACCCTATATTGTCAAAAGAGTTCTTGCTAAGGGTGCCTACGAGTTGGTGGATTATGATGGAATTTTGTTGGCGCAACCCCGAAATGGGTTGTATCTAAAATGTTACTATGCTTAATCATGAGCGTAGTAATTTTTTATATTATATTGTATATATATGTTATTTATTTGAATTCACTATCTTAGTTGGTTTTTAGAGTTTTCTTGACGTTAGTAATCTTCTTTACATTTCATCGTAGATTTCTAAATCTTTGGAACCATTTGTTGGATATGTTGATGGCTCTAGTCATTGTATGCAAAATCTATCCTCTGCAGCGTGGGCCATTTTCACTCCGAACGAAAAGTTAGTGATTTTTTTAAGGGTTTTGTATCGGTAGATCGACAAAAAATATCACTGAATATAGCGCGTTGATAGAAATTCTCTCTGATGCCATTTCATTTGGTATTAACTGCATCATCATAAGGTTAGACTCACAACTTGTGGTATTACAACTTACTAGTGTTTATACTTTTAGAAATCCAACACTGCATCGTTTGTTCCTAAGAGTTCGACTTTTGGAAAGACACTTTGATTTTATTCAATATCAACACATTTCTAGAAACTTGAACACATTGACTGATTCTTTAGCTAATCATGTTTTAGACAGACATTTGCAACACATGTAGAGATGCATTCACATAATTGAATAGGATTGTGCAATAAACATAGGAAAAAACTAAAATGAAATAGAGAGATAGTTATAGGTTTTACAAAAATTTGTGCCCAAGACACATTGGTCATCCGACCTCAAAATGTATGCAACATGTCGAAAGTAAACAAGTGATGCTCATGGTAACATTCTATAGATCTAGCTATCCTACGCAGTAACCACATCTAGCGGTTAGGAACGCCTATAGTGTGGTGTTGTAGTCGCATGGGTAACTCTTCGATCCGGTAATATGGAATCCCAAAGGTCAACCCATATATGTGCTGCCAAAGCTCAGACAAAGTCTCCACCATGTATAAATCCTGAAGGACTGCTCTCCCAACAACCCTCTCTGCTGGCTCATCCGCTCCATGCGCTAGTTCCTCCATTGGTTGAAATCAATCAACATCTGCATTACATTGAAACTTTAGTTTATTCTTTGGAAAACATAAAAGTAAAAAAACATTTTATAAACCTTAGAAAAATAAAAAACATGGTCAAATCATTCTTACCTATTGAACCCAATTGAGCACCTTCTGGTAAAGCTAAGTTTGGATCTCCTCGGAAATCAACACCTGCATATGCATACTCATCAATGGAAACTACCTGTCGCTTGAACCAGGAAAAGAACACAATCGAGAACACAATAGATGATTGGCGTACATGCCTAGCCATTAGTTCTACCCATCTCTACATCCTCAGATATTTAGGGTTAGACACACCCAGTGCCACATGTTGAGGCTGCACCACTGGAATACGCTCTAAGGAAAATTAAATGAGGATCGAACCATAACTGAAGTTTTTCTTCCTTCCTCCCTTTTCCTTGTTCAGTTGTTCCTTTATTTGGGAAAGTAAATCTTCATACCACTTGAAGATTGTTGGCTCCATGCACTTTAGCGCATACTGCATATATGATTTATTTGCTACATGTAGTGTAATGGTGCCAACAAGTTTTGCGATGGTGAAAAGAATGGTTCTCAAAGGCAAATATCAAACGTCACAAATGTTTATTTTCCCATACTTGCTTGGCTCTACCCCTGGATAACAATACTGCAAAACATAGTCTCTCACTGTCTCTCCTCCAAGAGTAGACCTTGAGAGGGAAATGGGCAAGCCTCTTCTTGACAAGCCCGTGAGAAAGTATACATCCTCCACTATAATAGGAACCACTTTTTTCCTAATGTGAAATGCCTCGATAGCCGGATTCCATGCTCGAACTAGGAACACCAAGATTTCTATTTGTTGCCTCATCCCTGATAAGCGGAAGTAATTTAACAACCCACAATCTCTTAGGGCTCTTATTGTACCCGAATCATTTAGGGAAACCATATTTTTTTCTTCATGCCCTCTTTCTCTCCAAGTGATCATCATTTTAGTCTGATGAAATCCTGAAACATAACCATAAGACTCATTAGACTCCTTTTAATGAAAAAAAATAGACAAATTTTTGGCATAATGCAAGAATAAAAAATGTGAATTGTGCCTAACGCAGTCTGGAACAAGGGATAGTGCATCGCATGTGCACATAAACTTCAATTTAGGTGCTCCACAATGCACTTTTTTATACTTAAGGGTGTGTTTCCCTCTTTGGGAAAAGAATTTACCCTAAGGGGCCAAAATCCCTAAAAATTTGCAATGAAAGGAAATGAATTAACTACTGAAAGAAAGAGAGGGTTAATGGCACCAACTTGGATCAAACGACGATGAAAACCATCCACAGAATCGATCACAATCAACAACTAAAGTTTGGAGGCAAAAATAGGTTTAGAGCTCCAAAATACAAATGGTAACTTTTGAATGGTAAAAATGAATAGTAAAACTCTTTTTATTAGTCATTTGATTATTTTCAAATCATATTTATTGCTGTGACTATGGTTTTATTCTATTTTTATCATGAAACAAGTATTTTTAATCCATTTGGTGTTGTTCTGAATAGGTTTTACAATTTATGAACAGATTAGTCGTGCAGATTTATTTCAAGAATGATTTGACCACAAAGCATACTTTTATCCTTATTTTTTGAGATTTGTTAAAAATTAAAAAGGACTTGAAGAAAACTTTATTTCTTTTTCGAGCTCTTATAACAGCGAAAAAGGAACCCCTGGAGTCTTCTTTTAGCTCTTTTCAGACTCTGATAATGTGAAAATATTTCTGAGCACTTGTCTTTTCGAGCTCGTAAAAGTAAATGAATTGATATCTACTCAGTTAAGTTTAACCCTTTTCCGGATTGATAGATTATTTACGAAAAAGGAATACCTTAGTAAAACATGACTAAAGAGGTTCTCTTGGATATTAATTTAGAATTTTTTCGGATCTGAGTGACAACTTTATGAAAAATTACTTATGGAGTTTTCTTTCGTCCTCTTTTTCAAATTCTCTAAATATGAAAAAGGACCAGGCTGTCACTGTTTTTAGGCTCGTTAAAACATAAAATAGTGACATGCTTGTCAATCATGGCAAGAATCGAGTTTCATTCATCACTAGACTCGTTAAATTATTAAATAGAGATACATTATTCACCCAAAGGGTTGAATTATAAATCAAGCATATGTTATCCTCCTCAAGCTTGTTAAAAAATAAAGAGGTATTGGTCGAAAAATTACCAGGGAAAATTTGGGAAAGTGAACAGAACTTTTACGGTAGTAGGTCACCCTTGAACATGACACTTCACTCCATCACTGTGACTGTTTAGGTTGGGTAATATTCTTGATGGTTCATTCATACCTATAGTTCATCATACCTTCACTTCGGTTTTGGGTAAATGCTTCCAAGTCATCTCATTGTCGCCGACATGTTCAAGAGAAGTCATCTAGTGAATACTCATCCTCCTGCAATACTCATAAACCTTCATTCTCATGATAGTCATCCCTGAACATTGCTATATCAATTCATACTTTGTCTTCGAAATCAGTAAATCCCGTTTTGCAATAAAGTGGCTTCCTGTTGGCATCAAATCATCATCCAGGAATTTCACTTAGAAACATCATCTTCCAGTACCATTAGGCTTGTTACAGCATCGACAAGATCCTCGCTTCCAGACTTTTGATTGAAATATTTTGTTTGGCGTTCGAAATCAAATCATCTATTCACACCTTACGAAATGTACTGCAGTACCTTGAGGGCCATTAACATCAATGGTGGTTCTCTCGTGTTTTTTAATATCTCACATCATTGGCTGGTAATCAAACAATGTCTTACCATCTTCGACTACAAATCATATATTCGCATGGCTAGGCTTGTACCCGAACGATCAAGTAAATGAGATAGGAAGACCCTGGATATAGTTTCAACCATCTGGGCTGCGATTTCAGGATTTTTGTACACATCATCTGTACGGTGACCTTACATACATATCATCATCTGAACATGGGCCTATATCTATAGTAATGTCTGTATTGGGAAATATTCTAATGTAGGCGATTTTCTACACTATGTACATGTTATTAGATAGTTTATGTGCCGAGCATGGGAATGTCTTCCCTCAAAAATTCATGATCAAGAGGATATATCATGATTTAATGTATTGTAATATTGATGCAGGTTGCCAATCTGCTTCGGCTCCGGCCCATCACAGTGTAAATCATCTCATTCAAAAAAAATTGTTAATATTATTCTGATTTCATGCTTTAGAGTGAAATATGTTATAGGTCAATTTGGGCACCATTCCCAATGACCTGATTAGACTAGAAATCATCCCCAAAACCAATGAATAGGGTCTATCATCCCCTATCATTTCAGTTGCTACATGCCCTAAGACAAAGAACAAGAACAATTCATCCATGAATTCCATTGCAAGGTTTCCAAGATTTGAAGTACATGTTATATCACCTATGAGCTCACCAACGCAGTCTCTCAAGGGACTAACTGCTTTGCATAAGCAAGCACCTCCATTCAAGGGTGCTCTGCAAATCACTTCCCGACACTCAAGGGTGTATTGGACAATTGGGAGCGAAATTCTCATTGTTCCATAATCTCCACAAGGCTAGTGCCTTCTAGAAGAGTGCATATGTGTCAAACTTCAAATCCATGTGTCTATTCAAAACCTCTAAGCTTGGGAACATGTCTTTCCTATTATTAGAAAGTCATTGATTGTGAAACTACCTTCAACTCATCTATAAATTGAGCATAGATCCTAGTGCTTGAGAAGGAAGAAATTTGGTAGAGAAATGTTGTTGGATTCTCAATTGAGTGTTTGTTTTGAGTGAAATGTTACTGGAGAGATGTTCATTGTGATGAGGCTGGGATGATGCTAGAGTTGGTGACATAAAATCAATCATTCGTTGTAACCTCCCCCTTCTATCCATTAATAAATATTGCTACTCATTTTTCAACATATGTATCTGTATAAAATTCTATCCTTCATATTATGGATTATTAGCTGATGTATATGTTTCATGTTTCATTTATTTAAATGATTAAGATAAATATCCATATGTATATTGCAATCTCTTTGATGTTTAGATTTCATACTTGCAGGAACTAGTCTGGCAATCAAAGTTGGATTTGAAGCTATAGCAAGAGTGATAGAAGGATAATAGGAAGTGCTTGGACCCCAAGTAGGTTTCTTCATATTTTTGTGTGTCTATTTACTCTTAGGAAAAGTGTCTGCAAAGTGTTTAATCTGTTGTTCTAAATGAGCACCACATTTAGGGAGTGTGTTTTATCCATAATCCATAATTCTGCATAACTTGTAGTTAGTTTCATAATGATCATTGTTATAAGATCATTTATGGGGTGCTTATACATGTAGCATTACCTCGCTAAGATTTTGAAGCATTGCACATGTGCATATGGAGATAGATTTGGGATTATTTTGTGGTGACTTGTCTCTTAGGTAATGGTGATCTACACTCATAGGTCAAATAATTATCCACTACTTTTCCCTGATCTCTTGATGATATTATCATCAACCTTTGTGAAAAATTTAATTTCCATCCTTAATTGTGCCTCATAATTGAAATTTTGTCAATTTTTGTCTTAGTTACTATAAAATTTAGCTAATTGGTCTTGAATCAAGGTAGAGTGGATGACATATTATGGTATTAATCATTAAGTTGGACCCTGAAGGTGTTTATGCTATATTATTCATATACTTGGGAATGTTTTCTATGTGATGTAATTGGGAAAGTTGATTGAGAATAAGAGTACCTTGCTTTTGGGGATGTTTTCCCACCCTAGGTGTTACGAGATAACTTTCTTACCTCCTGTTTTTGCTTTTTTATTGATTTAATACTTCCATAGATGTTTATGTAGGGTAGATTTGTGGTTATATTTTTATTCATATTTTCTTCATCTTTCACATGCCAATTATAAAATTATTATATATCCCATAATTATATTATATTATTAATATTTCAATATGATTGTATGAATACATGGTGTTCACCTGAACATGATTGCCTCAAAAGTGCTAATGGGTCCATCGCGAATGCACTCACATAGGGAAATTTGTGCATTCTTAAAAACATGCATGTGTTCCCTATCTTATAGTCTCAATACTTATGAATCACCACACATTATTTCCATATTGGATTTATCAAAAACACACTCACATTTTCAAAAGCATGTGCCCGCTTTCAGGAATGTGTGTGCATTTTCAAAAGTGTGTGCATGCTTTTGAAAGTGTGCACATGTTTTGAGGTTTTTTCACACATTTTCAAAAGCTCGTGCATGTTTTTGATAATTCATAGGTGTTCCTAAAAGCATGTTCATGCTTTTATGTCTATAATATTTGATAAGTAGGGAGGGAGGGAGGGAGATAGTGATAGAGATGGAGGTGGTTGTTGTGAAGGAGGTACTAAGGGAGGGAGAGAGGGAGGGAGGGAGGGAAGGAAAGATAAAGAGAGGAATGGAGAGGAAGGAGGGAGGGACAAATAAATATAGGAAGGGAGAGAAAGGAGAGTGGACAGAGAGGGGAAGAGAGAAAGGAACATAGTGAGGGAGAGAGGGGTTGAGAGAGAGAGAGAGAGAGAGAGAGAGAGAGAGAGAGAGAGAGTAAGGGGGAAGATAAAAAGAGGGATAAAGAGAGAGAAGTAAAGAGGGAAAGGCAGAGACATTGAGGAAGGGAGAGAGAGGGAGAGTGGGGGAGAGAGAGCTCAGAGGAAGAGGGAGAGTGAAGGAGGTATATGGAGAGGGAGAGAGGAAGAGAGAGCATGAGCATGCAAAAGAGAGGGAAGGGGGAAGGGAGAGAAAGGGAGATAATAAGTGGCAGGAGATGGGAGGATGAGATTTATAAATGGAGGGAGGGTGGGAAAGGAGTGGTAGGGAGAGGGAGCGAGGTACACTATGAGAGAGAGGAAGGGAGGAAGGGAGAGAGGTAGAGAGAGGTAAAATGAGAGATAATGTGGGGGTTGGGAGAGAGAGAGAGAGAGAGAGAGAGAGAGAGAGAGAGAGAGAGAGGGTTGGTAGTGATGTAGGGAAGGAGGGAGAGAAAAAGAGAGTGAGGGAGAGGAATGAATATTTATATAGAAGGGGAGAGATAAGGGAGAACGAAGAGAGAGGGATGGAAGGATAGATGGGAATATGTAGAGAGATAGAATGAGAGATAAGAGAGAGAGACGGTAATATAAGGGTAGAGGTAAGAGAGGGGGGTATATGGAGGAGGAGGACTAAAGAGAGGTGAAGAGGAGAGTGTGGGTATAATGAGGAAGAGAGAGGGAGATTGAGGTGTAGGGGTATAGTGGGGGAGAGAAAAAGAGGGAGAGATGGGGAGAGACTAAGTAAGCATGAGAGATAGAGAGGGAGAGAGAGAATGAGAGAGAGGAAAGGTGAAGAGAGTGGGATGGGAGAGATGTGATATATGTGAGGAAGAGAGATATCAAGAATGCATAAAAAATGGGAAAATAGACACACAAGCATAAAGAGAGAGAGAGAGAGAGAGAGAGAGAGAGAGAGAGAGAATGGGGGGGAAATTGGGGAAGAGATAGAGAGAGAGAGAGAGGATGTGGATGGGGGCAAGGGGAAGAGAGATAAAGATAAATAGAGATAGAGATAGAGGATGTGGATGGGGACAAAGAGGAAGAGAGATATAGAGATAGAGGAGTGGAGAGAGAGGAAGGGAGATATGTATACAAGGAGAGGGAGGAAGATATCAAGGTAACGAGATAAAGAGAGGGGATATTTGGGAAGGGAGATAGAGGGAGAGTTGGGGATAGAACAAGGAAATTTGAGAGGGGGGGTATATATTTAGAGTGAATATGAGAGAAAGAGAGGTAAGGAGGGATGAGGAGAGAGATAGATCTTTGTGGGGGTTTTGATGAAGGAAGTACTAGGGGAGGGAAAAATGGATAGAGAAAGAGAGTAAGGGAGAGGGATGAATTTGGAGATAGAGTAGGAGAAAGGTAGGTGAGAGAGAGAGAGAGAGAGAGAGAGAGAGAGAGAGAGAGAGAGAGAGATGGGATAGGGAGTGAGAGGGAGAGATGTGTAGAGATGTGTGTGTTTGTGTGTGTATGTGTGTGTGTGTGTGTGTGTGAGAGAGAGAGAGAGAGAGAGAGAGAGAGGGAGGGAGGGAGAGGTGGGGGGAGAAGGGGAGAGACAGAAAAATAAATAGGAGGGAGGGGGGATAGAGTGACAAAGTGATATATGGGGGGTGGAAGTGGATGAGAGTGAGATGGGGAGGGAGCAAGAGAAGGAGGTAGATATGGAGAGGTAAGTGAGAGTGGGGGGAAGAGAGATATTTGAATAGGGAAAAGGGGTATAGTGGGGAAGGGAGAGAGATGGAGAGTGGGGGGAAGGTGAAGAGTGGGGGAAAGGTGAAGAGTGGGGGAGAGAGAGTGGAAGAGGGAGAGAGGGGAAGCGAGTGAGTGAGGATGCAATATAGAGAAATAAGGGGGGTAGGAATTGGGGATATACGAGCTCTCTCTACGCCATCTATCTCTCTATCTCTTTTACCTCTCTCTCTATCTCTCTCTCTCTCTCTCTCTCTCTCTCTCTCTATATATATATATATATATATATATATATGTAATTATCTTTGTCTTTGTGTCTCTTCTTCCCTCTCCCTCTCTTCCTCTCTATCCCCCATCCATATTTGTCTATATATCCCTCCTTGTCTCCTTCTCTCTCTCTCTCTCTCCCTATTCCCTCGAAATATATCTCTATCCATCCCTATATCCTCTCTCACTCTCCCTCCATTTCTCCATCTCTCTACTTTTCTCCCCAACCATCACTCTCTTTCTCTCCCACTCTTCCTCTTTAACCCCTCATTATCTCTCTCCCTCTCTCCTCCATCACTCTCTCTCTCCCATTCTCCCCCTCTCTCTGCCTCTCCCTCTCCCCCCCCCCCCTCTCTCTCTCTTTTCCATCAAAATATATATCTATCTACCTCCCTATCTTATCTCTCAACCTCCCTCACTCTCTCCACCTCTCTCCTTTTCTCCTCAACCATAACTCTCTTTCTATCTCACTATGCCTCTCTAATACCTCACTATATCTCTCCCTCTCTCTCTCCCTATTTCTTTCACTCACTCTCCCTCTCTCACACAAAAACACACACACACACACACTCACTCTTACTCTCTCCTCTATCGCTATCTCTATCTCTATCTCTATCTCCTCTCTCACTCTCCCCCACTCTCTCCACCTCTCTCATTTTATCCCAAACCATCACTCTTTTTCTCTCTTACTCTTCCTCTTTGTATCCTCACTATGTCTCTCCCTCTCACCCCCATCACTCTCTCCCTCTCTCTCTCATCCCCCTCACTATCTCTCTCCCTATATCCCCCATCTCTCTCTTTCTCTCTCTCTCTCTCTCTATATATATATATATATATCACACACACACACACATGCAATTCCTCACTCTTCCTATCTCCTCTCTCACTCTACATAACTTTCTCCACCCCTCTCTTTTTCTCCCAAACCATCTCTCTCTCTCTCTCTCTCTCTCTCTCTCTCCCATAACTCTATTTCCTTCTCCTTATTTCTATCATATTCATCTATATATCTATCTCACTCCCTCTCTTCTTATTTCCCTCCCGACCCCCTCTCTCTCCTTATCTCACCTCCCTCCCCAACTACCACCACCCTCTCTCTTCACCCCTCTTATATTTATTTATATCTCTTCTCTCCCTACTTTACAAAAAACCCATTTCAACATTGTTTCTTTCTATTTGTTCTTCTATCCCTCTCTCTCACATATCTCTCCCCCACTGAATACCTTACTCCATCACTCTCTCTGTATATCTCCTACAACACTATCTATCTCTCTTATTCTGAATCTCTATCTCTCTGTCCTCCTCTATATCCCCCCTCCAACTCCATATATACCTATGTTTCTCTCCCTCACCCTATCCTTCTATCACCCACCTCAATCTTTGTATCCCTATCCCTCCCTCTCTCTTTCTATCTCTTTCTCCCACTCAATTCCCCCTCTTTCTCTCCTTTTCTCCTCTCCTCCCCCCCTTTCTATATTTCTCTATCCCTCCATATAAAATTCCTCTCTCTCTCTCTCTCTCTCCTTCCTTGTTCCCTTGTTCTCTTCCCCCTCCTCTCTCCCTTTATCTCGCCCCCCATCTTCGTCTCTCTCTCTCTCTATCTCTCTCTCTCTCTCTCTCTCACACACACACACACACAACAACCCCCATTCAACTTGTCTATATGTTTCTCCCTGTGTCTCCCACAAATATGTCTTACCCCATAACTCTCCCTCTCTCTCCATTCTCCACCCTCATTCCCTATTTTTCTCACTTTTCAATCTTCTCTCCCTCTCTCTTTTCCTATATTTTCCCCTTACTCACCCACTCATTATCCCCCCCCCTTCTCTCCCTCCTTGCTCCCTCTATCCCTCCCTCTCATCTCCCTCCTCCCCCCAAAACAACCCCAGCTCAACCATTTCCCATAGCAACAAGAATGTGTATGTGTTTTTTAAATTTAAATTAATTATTTGAGGGTGGTTATGTGCACAATGAATTGGTTACTCTAGATATACAATTTGGATAAAAAACCTAGTGGTTTGAGATACAAATACATGAAAACACCATTTTTTTTAAAACACTCACACGCACGTGTGCATGTGCCCACAAACACACACACATTTGGCATTATTTTTTTATTGGAAAGAAAAATATGTTGTTCATGAAACTATATATGCAAGAATATATATATATATATATATATATATATATATATATATATATATATATATATATATATATATATATATATAATGCTTACTATTTTTAATGCATTTTCTCTTGACATATGTCAAAATATTAAAAGACATCCCTGTCTATTTCCACTATAAATTTTTTGGGCCTTAAAAATTTGGAAAAAAATCATATGGTGTACTATGTTACCTCTAGTGAATTTTCTTTGGAAAATATTATTATTTATATTTAATTGTAAATATTGTGGAAGTATTGGTTGTGGGGCCAAGAGTAAAGTTGGATAATAGATGTTAAATTTAATGTATTTTTATGAATAAAATATAATTTCAGTTATTTGGTTATTTGGAAATATAAAATCAGCTACCACATGAGTAGTCATGTTCCTAACTGTCAAAGAACAATTATGAATCAATTGAAGTTAAAGAAAGGAAAATTTTTAGCTGAGAGTTGTCACAATCAAGATGAAAAGTCCCCTATCTTCCAAGGATTATTCCCTATCACCAGATATAACATGACAAGAGAGAAAGGTCATGGAGAAGAGAAAAGAAGATTTAGTAAAACAAGACTGCGGGAGAGAAAGGCAGTCTGAAAAGTGAGGTTTTATTTGGAGAGAAATACTAAACCTACACATAATAAAATTACAACCCAAATTTAGTAGGAAATTTCTAGGTCTGGAGGAATAAGAATTGCAAACGAAAACTAGTTAACTTCATGATAGAAAAGGAGCCTATAGCTTGGGGGGAGATGATGAGATTTCAGTCCAATAGTTGGGAGGAGTGTGTTGCCTCCTTTTGTATTTTCAAAAAAATCACTGATAAGTAACTGGGTTTTTCTATTATGAATTTATTGATATTGGATTACATCTCTGTGTGTGGATATGGAATGAATGTAGGGGTTAATGAGTATATGGTATATTTTCAAGAATGATTTAACTTCTGTTATACCTAGTTGTCTAAAAAAGGTTGTATGTTTGTGCTAGGTGAAAAATTTACTTAATTTTGAAAGTAATATTGTACTAAAAACTATGAACTAAGGAGGAGATCGTTACAAATAAACGTCATATAAAGTTTGTATATATAATCATGAATGACAGGGTTAGCATGGTGATGAGTTGAATTAAGAGAATATTCTCATGTTATTTCACAACAAGAAGTCCCTGTCATAATATGGGAAACCCTTAAAAATTTTAACTACTGAAACCCGGTAGCCAGGACACTTGTACTCAAAAATTATGAAGTAAGATTTTCCCTAAACTAACTAGTCTATAAGTATATATTTATATAGTTATATAAATCAATAATCAATATAAATCAACATCACAAGAATATTGATCCTTATATTAATAGTCAATGAACCGTGTAGGAAGATAGATATCAAAGTAGGACCTACAAACATACATGGAAGCATTAGAGAAATTTTGAGGTCTAAAATGGCCCTCAAAATGAAAATGTAAAAAAAATAAACTTTATAATAACTAGTAGGATTCAAGATGATGATGCCAACCATGGGGGATGGTTCACCATTTTTGGAGTAAAAGGTAAAAAAGACTAAAAAAACTAATTTTTCAACTTATCTCCCTACGTTTTTACTCAAATTTCGAGCAAGACCACTCGTTGGATGTATAATTAAATTCATCATCCAAAGAGTACCCATGTTTCATACCTTAGATGGACCCTGCTACACATAAAATGAGAAATACATGAAAAACATGATTCAAATCACGCCTTTTCATGTATTTCTCATTTTTCATGTGGCAAGGTCCATCAAAAGTATTCAACATGGGTACTCCTTGGATGATTAATTAAATTCCACATATAATGAGTGCTCCTGCTCAAAATTGTAGTGAAAACATAGGGAGATAAGTTGAAAATAGTTTTTTTCCCCTCTAAAATTTGATGATGTAATCTAATATTATTTTATTATTTCCACTGTTATTTTATAACATTCCTTAGAAGGCCCATTTTAGACCTCGAAATTTCTCTAATGTATTCTTCACGATTTAAGAAAAAAAAAATTCTAGAACATGTTATCAAAATACATTTGTTACAACTACTTTGCTCATCATGTTGAAGATATTGACATTTTAAAACACAAAATCGGGGTGGAAACATCCTCATAACAAGCATGAAGATTTTTGTGTAAACACCTTGCTACATAATGCAATCAACCACATACAATCTAAACAAGATAACATAAGGAATTAAGATTTAATAAGACTTTCGTATACAAATAAACAATCTAGTAACTTGATGGATTGTTATAAAGCATAGTAACTATTATCCATTAAGGAAGTGTAATTGGAACACAATATTTCAATAGTAAATGTTTCGACTGAAATGTAACCAAGTTTAAATAATACATAAGAGAACCGAGAAGGGTTCAATTTCTTGTGAAAAAAAATTAGAATACTGGGAATAAAATGAAAACACAAATAGACATGACCATAATAGTGTTGTGCAGGTAAATCCCCTCTGCGGACAGAGGCGATCCCTCTAGCACTGGAGTGGGTCTAGAAACAAGGAAACATGCTAATCTTTCGAACTCCTAGCTTATGAATGAAAATGAGTTGGGATAGATGACCTACCTTGGTCCAACGCTCTTGTCGTAGCTTGTAGCAGCGATATCTTGATCTTCGTCTTCACACGTCGTGATCCTTCAATGGTAATATACGTGTGCATGCACAAGGATTAGAGAACAATGACACCATACAAAAATGTACTTGCATTCATAACTATTTGATTGGTCAAGGAGAATAAAACATATTGCATATGATTAAACATATCAAATGCAAAATGGGAACCAAAAACTAGTCATGTATTAATAAGCAGAGAAAAGGAGTTTACAACCTTGAAGCCTTGACGTTGCAACCTCCTTCGACGGGTTCAGTCAAACATGTCTCAAGTATTCTTCAGGGATCGGACTTGGTGAGGCAACGAGCCTAAACTCTCTCTCGACAATGGATTCATCTCTACCTTGTTCTTCACACCAGATATAGTAAGGATTATTCAGCTAGCTAAAAATATGTGAGAAGGATGTATTTATAGGAGAGGAGGAGGTGGTTTGGGATCCATCATAACGTGGAAGGGAGGCCTTATGCTTTGGGGAGTTGCTCAATTATAGGAAAAAAGAATCCAAAGGAAGGACTTCGACATTATTCAGTCGAACAAACCATGATCACTTCGCTCACGAAGTAGTTAGGAATGGAAACTTCACTTCTGTTTAAAAAAAAATTCCAAAAACAGCTTGATGCGGGAAATCCATTGAGACAGTGCACCAATGGGCGTGAGGCCTAATGTTAATTTCTCTATGGCAACGAAGCCATAACTTCCTACCAGTTCCAACCCAAATTCATGTGTTTTTGAGAGCCTGCTTCAGGAATGATCAACAAAGGAAATGTTCCTCACATTCCAAGGGATTCAATGAAACTTTTTGCAAGGTATGAAAATACACAGAAGTCACTGAAATGGTCTTGCAATGTGCAGGATGGGGATTACGAGGACATTGGAAAGGTATTGTGTAATAGATGCCCCCTAAAGTATGAGGTCTGAGAGAGAGGGAGGAGGGAAATTATTTATGATAACGTGCTCAAACCAAACACCACCGTCAGAAGACCTGCAAGTACAAGTAAAATTAATATCTCTGATACATGAATATGTGGCATGGGCATAGAAATCCATAATAGAGTGTATATAAAAACAAGATCCGAGGTATGGATGTAGCCATCTAGAAATAAGGATCAATAAATAGACTCAGGTATGGTCGCAGCCATCCAATCAGAAGAGTCATGCATATATTCATGATAAACCAAATCGTCTCGTAGCCTGGATTTTATCTAAAAAAAGCTAGGTTCTAGTGCTTCATCTCGACCCGAACAAGTACAATTTCAAGCATGAGAATAAGGGAGCTGAAGTTGAACATGCATGAAAATCGCCTGATTACCAACTAATGATGAAAGTTGTTAACATACATGAGAGAAACCACCAATAATGACAATGGCTCTCAAAGTACAACTATCACAATCCGTGAACAGTGAGCTGGAGTCAAACACTTGTGAAGTCACTCGATCGAAGGCCATTGATGAGGACCTGTCATCGAATGTGAAGAACTTGCCATTGAGGCATGCAAGCTCTAAGGTACCGGAAGGGAGTCTCTAGATCAGCTTCCCGGATAATGAGCTGATGTCAATAGGAAGTGACCTGGTCGAAGGAGGGCCATAATTTTTCCCACATCATTGACACAAGACAGAGGAACAAGATGATAGTAAATAAGGACCAGACAAAGGATCAGAGGTTAATAACTGCAAAAAGAAACTTCTCTTGAACATATTGGTGACACGAATCTGGAATTTGGCAGTATTTGACATCAAGGGATCTGAGGTCATGATGACGTGGAAAAGAGAAGATAAGAGGTCAAAATAGATTACCCAAACCCATGGAGGCAAAAATTGACGAAATTGGATATCCCCAACCCTACACGAATTGCAGACGAGCATCATGTTCAAGAGCGGCATAATATCGACAAGACTAAGGATTTGTTCCATTTTTCCCCACCATTTCCGGCGAATACCCAAATTATTTTTGAAAACAAGCTTGAAGGGGATAGTATATGCTTGCAATATAATTTTTTCCTTCGGAAAAATCCATCCTAGCACATTTTACGAGCCTTAGGAAAGAGGAAATCGATTACATCATGGTGAAAATTTACGATATCATGTAAGTTTAATGAGTCTGATAAAATAAGAACTCGACATATTTTCATACTTATAGAGTTTGAAAAGAAGCAAAAAAAAAAACTCTAGCAGGTCCTTTTTTGTAGGTAGTCTCATAGATCTAAAAAGGTAGAAAACCATATATGAGAGAACCTCTTAGTCGCGATAGGCTAAGGTATTCCTTTTTCGTAGATATCCCAGCTCGAAAAAGGGGTAAACATATATTGGGTAGATATTGTTTCACAGCCTTTAACGAGTTCAAAATGACAAGAGTCTCTACAATATTTTCAATTTTTTAGAGTCAGAAAAGAGCTGAAAGATGACTCCAGAGGGAGTCCAAAAAACTATAAAATACAACTTGTCACTTCATCGTCATCACGCTCAGGACCTGTTGCTGCATGATAAATGCACGTAAAACCCATTTTTCAAGATGAAATACTAAAATAATCGAAAAACATGCTAAAAAACCTAATTAGGGTTTTGAAAATTTTATAAAATGGAAAAAATAGTAAAAATAAATTACTTTTCACTTTTACTTCTTGTGAGATTTTTTTTACCCTTTTTCACTGTGATTTTGTGGAGCTGACAATGGACAATCCAGGAGGCCAATCGCGAATCCATCTTTTTGATCCAGGTGGATATCGGTGGCCACCCACCTATTCCATTTGGACCAGCACCATCAATTCTTGCAGCTTTTCATATTCAGCACAACTTACTATTTTTAGCAGGTTTTCAGGTCCTCCACTCTCGGAGCTGTTTTGGGGGCTTAATGATCCAGGTGGATATTGGTGGCCACCCACCTATTCCATTTGAACCCCCATCTTCAGTTCTTTCAATTTTCAAGTTGCAACAAAACTTACTATTTTTAGTAGTTTTTCGGGTCCTGAACTTCCGGAGCCGTTTTGAGGCCCTAAACGACGTTTTTTGGGCATTGCGCCGCCAATGAATTTGATCATCAAATTCGTCTTGGAAGTTGTAGTCCTCGGATAGAGCTTTCTAATGATGTATCATGTGCGTCAAACGGAGATAGTATGCCAAAGTTATGCCCCCGGGAAGTTGAACCACCAATTTACCCAAATGGGCGCCCACAGTTTTGGCGCCTCATCTCCTACGGTTAGGTTTTTGGACGTTTCGGATTCAACATTGTTTCTCAACAATAAATAGGCCCTCGAGCCTCATTGTAACATAGTTCAGAGGTCTGTAGCCACCACATCTCTTCTCAGAGATTCGCTACCAGCACCCTAGCTATTTTATTTCCATTATGTCTGTAAGCATATTTCTGTTATTTGATATTAATGAAATGACGCATTATTTCCGCTGCATCTCTATGCTTATTGTTATTTTTGTATTCTATTGCGTTCCTGCATAAATCCAGATCACTTTTCCAGGTAAGAGCCCATGTCCTTGCCTTCATTTTGAAGTAATTTTCATTACCTGCAATCTACTTTTTCACATTTGTAGGGGAATTTCGTCTAATTTAGGGCGCGACGGTTGGCGCGAGTTCCGGGCATGGACTTGTGCCAACCCTCTTTGAATTTTAACAGGGGCGCACCAGTCTGCGTGACTTCTTCTAAAATAGTCGCCCTAACCCGCAACGACGAATTTGGATAAAAGTTCAACCATTTAGCCCGTTTTAAACACTTCACTAGAAAATAATGCGACTAATGATAGCCCCATTCATGTTTTTGTAGGTGTGTGAAAGAAAAATGGTGATCGAATGGAAGGAAAGAGAACATTGCGATGAGGATGAGGAAGCCATGGGCAATGTAAGATGCATGGAGGCTCTATGAAATTTTGGGCTCCTAAAATTCTTCATGGAATCATTTCTCTGAGCTCAACCGGAGCTACTACAATACCTAATCAATGTATGGGACATTGATCGGGAAAGATTCATAATTCATGATCAAGAGTTAGAGATTAATGTCTCTAACATATACTTTATCACTAGATTATCAAGGAGGGGAGCAAAATCAATCCTGACAGGTACCCGCCCTATGATGGAAAACATGAGAATGCTCATAGACAGGGTGTGTCAAGGGGCAAAAAAATGATCCAAGAGCGAGAAGGTGGATATCCAAACCATTCCCGATTTGGTACTAAAAGTAGTGTTGCACACCATCACTCAAGCTTCTGGATCGCAGGCTCCACATGAAGCCACAAAGACATAGTTACTTATTTTTTTAGATTGCATGGCACCAACTCTCTACAACTGGGCAGAGGTGGTAACGATCAATATGAAATGCCAATTAACGAAATGAAAGAATGGAAAGATGAAATAGTTTGACTATGGGTCCATCTTGGTACCATTCATCCTGGAATGGTTACCAATCTTTCAATGTTAGGAAGTGATAGTTCCTACACCACCAGCCCAAGAGCCACTAATGGTCCATTGGGCAGGTTTAAGGCTGAGATAAGGGGGTGGTCAATAGATGTCCTGGAGACTGGAATTATTTGATTAGATTCGATGACAACTGATTGTCATGCAGGACTAGCCCTATTCTGACACGGACTTTACAGGTGATCCGGATCTACCACTCCTAGCAAGAGAGGATTGGGATGAAGCATGAGGTAAGACTCATTCTTGATTTTGATGATTATTATGATTTTTTTTGTTATATATGTTCTGATTTTTAATCCATGTATTTGTAGATGTTGGCCCATAAAGACCTGCAGGAATGTCTCCAATAGCATGAAGAGTTCCTCGTGATTTTGATGTGGTCCCTCATGGTGATGGCAGAGAGGAAGAGGAAATCATACGCAACCTAGAGGGACTGACCAGTAGAATCCCAGACTATGCGAGATTTGATTATTTTCCTCGTGCGTACCAGAGTCACACTACAAGGGTGTTGAAAAATGTTCACCACTTATTGAGGCAGCTTGTACAAGTAGTGACATGCTACCATGAGCATCATGCCAACTAGACACCTAGGCTTTTTATTTCTGCATATTTTTTTAGAGACATGATGTCTCAGGATGTAACAAAAACATACATATTTTTTGAACTTATGATGCACATGGATGCAAACCCTCGATATATATATATTCCTATTTTCCTGTATGAATCTTATTATGTGATGATGATGTTTTACAAATTACGCAAATGTCTATTTAATACAATATTAGCTACTGTATCAGTTAACGCATTCATTCGTGTAGGAATATGCTAATATGTGATGTAATCAAAATTCCTTTCTAATAAACGAACACGTAAATACAACCTTAATATTAGAGGATTTCTAATAGAATAGTGCCCATTAAGATGAAGAACAACAAGTCGAGAGTCTAGGTTAACAAGTAATGCACGAATCTCGAGAGCAATGGCCTCAGTTAAGAGTTCAATGATAGCACTATATTCAGCGACATTGTTCGTGGTTCGGCCTAGACAAATACTTTGAAGGTCAATCAATTCACCATCAGGATTATAAATCACCCAGGCTGCAGAAGACAGGTTTCGAGTACTGCGGGAGGTACAATCCGCGAAACCAACATAAGGATTAACAAACATTTTCACAATAAGAAATGACACAATAAGCAGGAAAAATTTCTTGCAAAGCACACCAAGCCAAAAAATTTAATAAAATGAAAAAACACCTATGTACAAGAGAAACATGCACAAGGAACTCATGCATATTATTTTTTGAGATATAGCCCATTTTTGGGTTGATCCAGAGGATAAAATTCATAAAAAATTAGCGCATAAGCTCCATTCTACAAAAAACACTTAACAATATAGGGCCCATGCCACATGGGTTGAAATTTTCCTGCCCCCAGCTTATCGTGAGCCTGGTCATACAAGAGGACGAGGTCTCTTTCTTCAAAGGAACTGTTGATCAACGGTTGTCATTGATGTCAACCTAAGCAGCTCCAGGGGCTACCCCAATATTGCATGGGAATTTTTACCCACAAAATTAATATATTCTAGGTCAATAATTCTTTTGATGGTTTCTACTTGTCGATATTTTTCCGTTGATATATGGCACGCCATGTAATTCTTCACGGTTTGAGAGATATTCATGTTTGAAGTTTGTACCCCCAGTTAGTGGGATAAAACCCCATGGGGTTGTGGCATGGGTCATTGAAAAGTCATAATTAATATTTTTTAATCTCCTAAAATCCCTCCCAAGTTCACTTGTTGAAGCCCCTCTCAACCTAAGAATTTATATAAATTGTGATCCTCATATCCTCCTTATGCAAGGGATTTTTCCATGTGAAACAGGTCATCGTGGAGTTTTAGCTCTAAAGTTTTTTCTATGAAGGTTCAGAAGATGAAATTCTTACGAGGTGAAGCAGAAATCCTGAGGAATCTCCTGTAAAAATTTTAGATCAAGGAGCGCAATATTTTAGGAGATATGATCTGTGGAAGTCAGTGTTTTTGCAGGCTCCTAAAATTCATCTCAAAGAAGTGACCTTGGGAAAATCATCATAAATCCCTCTTTGAGTATCAGATTGGAATTCTATAATAAGTGGCAGATAGTGCACAAAATTTAGTGTTCGATCTATCAATTTTAGAGCCGAATAAAGAAACAGTGACACGTGGCACGCCAAACAAGTTCGCTCTACTGAAATAGTCCCTAATTAAGGCATTGTGAGAGATTGGGCATAAATCTCTCTTGAAGAATCCAAATTGGGTCAGACCTATGGCATTAGAAAGAAGACTTAGAGGAATAGTACAGGACCAAAAATCAAATATTGAGAATATGAAATAACAGAGATACACCAGATTCAATATTGAGCTCCTAGAAGGCAAGAAAAAGCTAGATCATGTGTTGTCAAGGGCTGCAAAGGACCAGACTTTCTAGGGCAACAAAGCAAAGAAAGGTGAAGCAAAGGGTAGCATGACATGAGTAGCAACCAAGGTGCAGAACTGCAGCAAGAATTTCATCACATGAAGTCTTCAAGTGGGCAGCACTGCATACAGTCATTGTAAAGGTATCATTGTAATAAGTCATTGTAAATACATTATTCTAAAAATTGTACTAGAGTCTATCTGCCAAGAGTTGAAGAGGCAGTGTTGGGAGGTCTAGGATCATCATTAGGTGGTTGTGTCATAGTTGGGGTTATGGTCTAGTGTTTCTTCTTCTTCTACATCATTCTATATCATTGTAAAGTGGATCATTTTCCCTGGTATGAGAGTCCATTCTTCTTTTATTCTTCTATAGGGTGGAAGGGTGGTGCTAGGGTGAGTTGTAGCTCATCGGGTGTTGGGGCATCCATTAAGTTGACTACTGAAGAATCTAGGGCATTGGAGCGTCCATCCAATGGGAGTTGGAGAAGAATGCTTTTCCAGATTTTAGAAAGTTGGAGCTTTGTTTTCAATTGGAGTTGAATATTAAAGAATTATTAGAAAATAATTAGGTGGCTTTTTTCCTGGAGTGGGTTTCCACCTTAAAAAATGTGTGCGTTTGTGTTCCTTTTGTTTACTGCTATCATTGTACAAAAACTGATAAAAATTGAAGATTAACTAATGCTCTAATTGAAAGGAATACTGATTCACCCCCCCTCTCAGTATTTCCAACAATTGGTTTCGGAGCTTGGTTCCTTCAATAGCAGTTTAACAATTGGAAGGAGGTCATGGATCATACCAAGAATGGTGTACCTCTGTTCAATAAAAATAATTATGCACTCTAGAAAGGAAGAATGGAGGTCTATCTCTTGGCGCAAGGTTACGAAATATGGGACACTATTCAAAATGGATTTACATCAACCGCGGATGAACAAGGTAAGAATAATTTGGTAAATGATGCAAAATCAAAGAACATTATTATCAGTGGACTTATTGAATCTACTTATCATAAGGTGTTGGGTTGTAAAACCACCAAAAATGTATGGGACAAGCTTGAGAATATATATGCAAGTGGCTCAAATGTCAAAGAAGAAAAGCTTCAAATCTATAGAGCAAAATTTGAGCAACTCAGAATGAAAGAAGATTGAAACATTGTTGCATACTTCCAATACGTTGATGAAATAACCAATACTTTGGAAGGATTGGGAGAGCCAATTGACAAGAAGAATATTATACGAAATATTTTTAGAACATTACCAGGGAGATTCAAACCAAAGGTATCGATCTTAGAATACAGTGAAAATCTAAACAAACTCAGCAAAGAAGAATTACATGGAGTTCTCATAGCATATGAAATGAGACTTGATGAAGAAGAGGGTACTTCGCATCTAGAAACTGCGTTTGTTGCATCTAAGAAAACCAATAAGGACAAACAACCTTCAATTGAAAAGATATGCACCTGCATGTGTGAAGAAAAAGGAGATGATGAAGAAGGTCTTTCAGATGAAGAATATGCTTACTTTACGAGAAAACTAAAAATTGGTAAGGGAAAATTCAAAGGTAAAATTCCATTGATATGTTTTGACTGTGGTAAGGTTGGGCATTTTGCATCAAAATGTCCTAACAGGAGTAATGGAAACTCAAAAGGAAAGAAAGGCTTTTATAAATTCAACAAGCAAGGATCCAAAAGGAACTTTCTCTCTAAAAAAGATAGCTCATCATTCGATGAAGACAATGACAATGAAGAAGTGAATGAGAGAGTATTGTTTATGGCCAAGCATAATAAACAAGAAGTATCAAACAACGAAGAATAAGGATTCACCATAGAATAATTTTCTAAGGAAGAAATCAAGCTTATAAAATAGCTCAAGGCAAAAAATATCCATTCCAATACTCTTGAAGAACAAGTTCAAGGTCTCAAAATTGAAGTTGAAGAACACAAATGCAAATAAGAGTCACTTCAAAAGAAGTTAGAAGAAAGAAACCAAGAAAGGGAAGAATTAGAAGCCGAAGTAGTCTCGCTACATAAGGAAGTGAAGAAAGGAAAAACTATCCAAAACTATGCCAACAACTCAAGGGCGTTGGAGGAACTCATCAACAATCAATGATATTACAATGACATAACTGGCATTGGCTACAAAGAAGAAGAAGCAAGACCTTCTACAACAAAATACAATGAACCTATGAGATCTAACACACATGTAGACTTCATTGGACAAGATTCACTAGAACAACCTTGGAAGACAATTCCTCGACGAAGATTTCCATTCAGGTACCAACATATTTTTTATGGCTATTGTTATTCATGTGGAAAATTTGGTCATAAAGCTATAGAATGTTGCACGTACCCCAGGAACGAATACAATTCCAAGAGATCTGTCAAATATGAACCTCCCACGGCTCAGTGAAACACTAATAGATTTGAACATTTCAGAAATAATATTGAATGTTACAAATGTCGAAACTTTGGATATATAGCTAGAGACTGCAGACTTGAAAATCCTCCAGAAGAATCTTCAAAGCCACAGAATGAACGAACATGGAAGAAGACGAATATTGATAATTGTGCTCTCGCTCTCAAGGTTCAAAACAATAAAGATGTCTGGTATGTTGACAGTAGTTGCTCAATGCATATGACTAGAGATAAAAGGAAATTTGTATCTCTGAAAGAGAAGAAGGATGGAACCGTATCCTTTAGAAATGATGGATCTTCAAATGTACAGGATCAAGTACCGTCACTCTCGGAAGCAAAGATGTTATAGCCAAGAATGTTCTATTGGTTGAAAACATGAATCACAATTTGCTCAGTGTTGGACAAATGTGTGATCAAGGACACACAATACTATTCAACTCCACAAAATGTGAAATCAGGAAAAGGAGGTATGGTGAAATTGTGGATACGACAAGTTGAGCTCCAAATGGCATATATGTTCTAGATGAAGCGAATAAAGGATGTGTAATAGCTAAATAGGATGATATAATATTTGGTAGCAATGATGATTGACTAAGTAAGAAGTTTGCTACAAGGATGCAAATTGATTTTGAGATGTCTTTACTTGGTGAGATGGCATGCTTCTTAGGGCTTCAAATATCACAGCAAGATAAAGGAACATTTATATGTCAAGCCAAGTGCATTAAGGAAATGCTCAAGAAATTCAAAATGGAAGATTGCAAACCCATCCTTACTCCAATGGTAACAGGTTGAAAATTGAGCATAGACGACTCATCTAAGGATGTGGGTAAAAGGATGTACAAATATATGATTGGTAGTCTTCTATATGTAACAACCTCTTGGCCAGATGTTATGCAAGTAGTTGGACAAGCAGCACCAAAAGAATCATATATTATTGCCATCAAAATAACTCTTCAATATCTAAAGGGAACAAAAGAATATGGCTTGTGGTATCCCAAGGGTAAAAATCTTATTATTCATGCCTTTACAGATGCAGATTGGGAAGGAAGCATTGATGATCGTGAGAGTACACTTGAAGCAATGGAATATCTTCGCCAGAAGCTTGGGATTCTCCCAAGTTCTCATTAGATTTTCCTTATTCAAAATATAAAGGGGGAGTGGAAGTGTGTACAGGTACGCAGGATGGTTGTGTGTCAGGGGGAGTGGAAGTGTGTACAGGTCCGCAAGATGGTTGTGTGCCAAGGGGAGTAACCCATTGCCATTGATGTCACAGGGAGAGAGAATTTTGTAGGAAGAGGTTTCATGATCGCAGGGGGAGTACTTGTGTTGCCATCAATGCAAAAGGGGGAGATTTTTTATCAGTGGTTGTCATTGATGTCAACCCAAGCAACACAAGGGGCTACCCAAATATTGCATGGGAATTTTGACCTACAAAATTAATATATTCTGGGTCAAGAATGATTTTAATGGTTTCTACTTGTTGAGATGTTTCCGTTGATATATGGCACGCCACGTAATTCTTCACGGTTTGAGAGATATTCATGTTTGAAGTTTGTACCCCCAGTTAGTGGGCTAAAACCCCATGGGGTTGTGGCATGGGTCAATGAAAGGTCACAATTAATATTTTTTAAGCTCCTAAAATCACTCCCACGTTCACTTGTTGAATCCCCTCTCAACCTACGCATTTATATAAATTGTGATCCTCATATCCTCCTTATGCAAGGGATTTTTCCATCTAAAATAGGTCATCGTGGAATTTTCACTCTAAATTTATTTATATGAAGGGATAGAAGCTAAAATATTTATGAGGCGAAGCTGAAATCCTAAGGAAGCTCTTGTGAAAATTTCAGATCAAGGTGCGCAACATTTTCGGAGATATGATCTATGGAAGTCAGTGTTTTTGTAGGCTCCTGAAATTAATCTCAAAGAAGTGACCTTGGGAAAATCGTCATAACTCTCTCTCTCAGTATTGGATTGGAATTCTGTAAAAAGTGGTAGATATTGCATGGAATTTAGTTTTTTCTCTATCAATTTTAGAGCCGAATGATTAAAAAGTGACATGTGGCACGCCGTAAAAGTTCACTCTACTAAAACAATCCATAATTAGGGAATTTTGAGAGATTGGGCATAAATCTCTCTTGAAAAATAAAAATTGGGTGATACCTATGGCATTAGAAATAAGACTTAGAGGAATACTACAGGACCAAAAATCACATATTGAGAATCTGAAATAACAGAGATACACCAGATTCAATATCTTGCTCCTAGAAGGTAAGAAAACGCTAGATCATGTGTTGTCAAGGGCTGCAAAGGACCAGAATTTCTAGGGCAGCAAAGCAAAGCAAGGTGCAGCAGAGGGTAGCATGACAAGAGAAACAACCAAGGTGCATAAATGCAAAATTAATTTCATCACATGAAGTCTTCAAGTGGGCAGCACTACATACAGTTAGTGTAAAGGTATCATTGTACTAAGTCATTGTAAATACATTATTGTAAAAAATGTACTAGTGTCTATTTGCCAAAAGTTGAAGAGGAAGTGTCGGGAGGTCTAGGATCATCATTAGATGGTTTTTTCATAGTTGGGGTTATGGTCTAGTGTGTCTTCTTCTTCTATATCATTCTATATCATTGTAAAGTGGACCATTTTCCTTGGTACATGACTGCATTCTTATTTTATTCTTCTATAGGGTGGTAGGGTGGTGCTAGGGTGAGTTCTAGCTCATTGGGTGCTGGGGCATCCGTTCAGTTGACTACTAAATAATCTCGGGCGTTGGAGCGTCCATCCAGTGGGAGTTGGAGAAGAATGATTTTCTAGATTCTAGAAAGTTGGAGCTTTATTTTCAATTGGATTTGAATATTAAAGAATTATTAAAAAAGAATTAGGTGGTTTTTGTCTCGGAGTGGGTTTCCACCTTAAAAACTGTGTGCATTTGTGTTCCTTTTTTTTACTGATATCATTATACAAAAATTGATAATAATTGAAGATTAAATAATTCTCTAATTGAAAGGAATACTGATTCACCCCCCCTCTCAGTATTTCCAACAGGACTGAGGGGAAACTGACTGGTCGAAATGAGATTTGACCTGCTTTTTCTGTGCTTCTATGGCAAGAGAAGCAAAGCAGCAAGTTTCATCAAGCCTCTCTAAATATATAAGACACTCTTCTTCTTGTGAAGTGTTGGGTTGAGGAGGAGAAAAAATACCCATAAGGGTAGGATCTTTGAAAAGACCCAGTCCTATGCTCTCATAAGGCATAGGAATACGATCTACATATAGAACGTTGCTCTTGGAAGACGAGGAAGTAAAAAAGGTAAATTGATCAACAGTAATGATCTTTCCTTCATGTGGGAATCGAAGAACATGGAAGAGAGTGGACGGGACGCACAACATGGCATGAAACCAACTGCGACCGAGGAGAATATTGTAATTGAGTGTGGCGTCAACAACCTTAACCTCGACGTTAACTATTTTCCCTTCTAACATAATGGGTAAACTAGCGAGAACACCATGAGGGTGATATTATCTTCCATCAAAAGCTCCTAAAGCATTTGGAGATGAATTGAGGGCTGGAGAACTAATGGCTTTCCAGTATGTAGAAGACATGACGCACGTAGATGCACCCTCGTCCACAACCACTTGATGGATATTGTTTCCATTAATCCCAACTTGAATAATCACTGCAAGCTCGTGAGGGAGACGTGGGATGAAATTTTCCAAATCGAAAGTGATAAGGCTAGAATCGACGAGATCAATCCCTCCGATAGTAGATAACAAAGTCTTCCTATGTGACAAACAACTTTGAAGTACTTCCAATGTAGACATAGCATATGGCGCCCGAGCCAAATCCTCAACAATACTATAATTCTAAGTGGCACGAGCATTGGGATTGTAGGAATAATTACAGAGTACACCTTTGTAAGGTGGTCGTACAACGGGCTCAGTACTGGGCCTTTCAATCTGAAGAGGGCCATAAGTAGGTGGGGGAGGAGGACCATCAACGATTTACTTCCCCACTGCTTGACGCAGTTCGGTATAATCTTTTAATCAGGTAGCAATAAAGACGGATGCAAGACCATTCATCATGAAAAACTGAGAGCCAAATGGGGTGAAGGACTGAGGTTGCTCCACCAACTGGGTTTTCTATGATGGGAAAGGTTCTTTAAGAATAGCCGAAGTGCCTTGGGTGCCCTTGAGCAGTCGACTCACCTCGACTTGTCGTGGACAGTCTTTGGTGTAATGCTCTTCATCACAAATTAGACAAGGGCACTTCAGTTTGCATTATGAACCATTATTAGCATGATATTTCTGAGAATCCCGTTTCAGGGTATCGAATTTGGCCTTACCCTTACCCTTCTTCTTATCTTCCAGAATGGACTAGACGGCATTCACTTCTATAGTTTTACAAGAATTTGGAGGTGGCTGAGAAGCAATATCATTGGAAGGAGTAGATTTTTTCTTCGTAGGATTTGGAGAATACTTTCAAGAAGTCTGAGACACATAACTGATGATACCGTCTATGGATGGCATCGCCAGTGCTTTGGGAGTTCTAGGTCGAGGGGCATCAAGAAAGAGTTCATACAATGTACCAGATTGAGGGTACACGAGATAAAGGCACTGGCCATGAGTGATGGCTTGTTCCTTAGTAACACATGCCCCCATAGCAATGTCCTTAACAATCAGAGCAACGAAGGAGGTAGTGAACCAATCAGTTAGAATTTGATCAGGAATCTCAAACTTCACCAAACGACAACCTCGCCTCCATTCATGAATATGAGTAGCTCAATCTTGTTTCAAGGATGTGAGTAGGTGCGTCCCAGTTTCATACCGAATTTGTAACTAAAAATGCGCGAGAAATGCCATGGCTAGAGAGTTGAAATCTTGGAAGACACCGTGGGAGAGTTCAATGTACCACTTGGCAATGGCACCAGTGGGAGTCCTTTGGAAAATATGGAGTTGAATGGAATCGTCCACCCAAGATTTGGAGGAGCACCAAAGATGGTATGTCATAACATGTGCCTGGGGGTCTTCTCCAGACTTTCCCTCAAATTTGGGACAATCGCCAGGGATTTTAGTCAGAACTGGAGGCCAATATGGATTATGAAGGATATGATCATTTGTCAACTTTGACGCATCGGGCAGTTCCAACGTAGCAAGGAAAGGTAATTGTGGATTGAAAGGCATTGCATGCCATTGATAAAGACTAGTATTAGGATTCCAACCAGGTTGGGAGAAATTCTGCCCCCATATGTTTTGTCTTGGAAGATTCTATCCATAGGGGTTATAAGCCTAATAATTCTACCCATACACTGGTTGAGGACTAGGATATTGATTATGAGCAAACCATTGAGGCCCTATCTAAGAAACATATGGATTTTGTTGTGGAAAGTAAGCAGTGCTTTGAGGTATATATGCAGTGCCTTGAGGCACACTGTATACCATCTGGGATTGACCTTGAGGAATGTAAGAAATGCCTTGGGGAACACTATATACCATCTGAGATTGACCTTGAGGAATTGAAGTGATGCCTTGAGGCTGAACGGGTTGCCTTTGGGATGCAGGTTGACCCAGAGGTTGTGATTGGATAGGCTGTCCCTAAGGATCAAGTTGACCTGGATACTGTGAACCACAGGGTTTCCCTTGTGGAAGAGGTTGGCCCGATGGTTGGGATGGGACACGTTGCCCTTGAAGACCAGGGTGAACCTATTCAGCAAAAGAGGGTTGACCTTGTTGTAAAAAATTTGGGCTTTGCTGAACGTAAGGCTTGTGCTATTGCACAAAAGGTTGTCCATGTTGTGGATATATTTGCCCCCTGGGAACATAAGATGCACCCTGTTGAACATAAGGCTGACCAACAGGACTGTAGGGTTGTCCTTAGGGAAAATTTTAAGGATGGAAACTTATCTTGATGTTTAAAAAATTGGTGAATCCCACTAGTCCCTAATATGCATACTATAAAATGTTTATTCATGTATTTGTAAAATTATTCAAATTTATAATGATATTATATATACTCTCTATATAAAGTTGGTGATTTTTATTGTAAAATAATTTTAAATTGTAAAATTTGGGCGAATCATTTTTATAAAAAAATGGAAATTGGCGAATCTGTTTTTTGGAAAAATCATGGAAAATTAGCCCACCTATGAATACTAGCCCGTGAAATTTTCCATGAAACTTGTTCTTGTAGGACTAAAGGTTGTCCTTGTAATGGTTGTCCTTGTGGACCATAAGGTTATCCTTATGAACCATAGGGTTGTTCTTGTTGGACCAAAGTTTGTCCCTATGAGGTTTCTCCTTATTGGACCGAAGGTTGTCCCGGTTGGTAGATGATATGATTTGGGTCAATTGGAGGAAAATAGATAGGATTTACATACACGTCATAATGATGTTAAGGATTAATAGAAGTTTGTGGCTACTGAGAACCCTGAGAGGTGGAATTCTACTGCCGAATGGCCAACAGATATTGATCGAACGTCAAACCTCCAAGAATGGAAGTAGAAGCAATGGGCGCACTGGCAGTAGGTTTGATTCCCAAAACGTGAGGCTGTGATCCACTCACATCGGGCCTAAAGGGTATCATTGGATCAATAAAAATTGACCTATGAACAATAGAAGACGATGACAATGATCGGGTTGAACTAACAACCGGTGCAGATGAAGCCACACAGACAGTGGGCCGGCATGGGACAGATGTAACAATCTTCAATGTCATGGGAGTCGAGGGTGATGCCCCATGATATGATAATAGATAAAATTCCTGAAGGATTCTATATACTTGACTGTGTCAGGTTCTAATACATTGATGCAACACCGGAAATGATCTGACCCAATGTACAATAATCGGGTGGGAGAGATACTAGCTACGAGGAAGGTTGAATCGAGACATAAGGAAAATTCTCCGGAAAGAGTTGATAATCCCCTGTAGAAACATAAATCTCTTCACTACTGATGGTACTCGAAGAATCCATGTCAGATGAAGCCATGGTATCGTCGACAAGATGACGAGCAGTGGCAAGTAAAGTGGTGGAAAGTAGAGAAGGTTCTGAAGTAAGCGGAGGAAACTCTTCTTCATTTTCAAAACCATCCCAAGAGTCCCAAGGTTGCCAATTGATATCAAATGGCTCCTCAAGAGGAGATCAAGTAGCAAGGGGTAAGATACTCAGAAGAATAGACTACCAGAAATTGACAGGCCTAGTAGGCTGAGGTAACCCCAAAGAAATTTCTGGAGAAGGATCTCCACTAGGAGTTGATGAAGGGAACGAAGAAACTGGTGGTTCTGCCACCGTGACTTTGTCTCAAATCAAGAGAGAAACAAGATGACCAATTCAAGGCTTCAAGACCAAAAACCAAGGAATTACTTAAGAACAAGCCAAGAAAATATCTTTAATGGGCATGTGATCGTAGGAAATTAATTTTATGAAATTGAAACAAAAATCTACCTTTTAATATTTTAAGAGTCAAGAAAATAGGCAAAATATGACTCTAGTCACTTTCAGGTTGAAATGAGCATGAAAGGACAAGTGATCGATGATATTTTGAATTATAGAGAGTCACAAAAAGATCAAAATGACTACTCAGGAAATCTAAGCAAGAGGGTGTACCAAGTTTCAGTGAACTGCAATATGCACCTTGGTCATCAAGTGAAAGAGAAATGACCAAGTAATTAACATACATGCAGGCAATCTCCTCGAATGCTGTGTTCGATGTATCATGGTTACAGGGTGACAGACTCGGCTCCCTATGGATAAATAATTGCAACCTATAGGAGTCTCCCTTTATATATGCGATGGTACGGGGAGGACAAGTCCATCCTAGTACTGTCTAGTGCCAGTTGGAGAATGAAAACTACTAGGTTTAATGACGTCGGGACATTTCACTAGCCTAGACCTCTAAAATGTGTGCATTAGGTTTCAATAATTCCTTAGGTTGATTGAATTCATTTTAAAGTTGATCTTGAATTAATGTTGAAATTTAAAGGCCTTACCGTATGTAATCTCGAATTATTAATGCACAACTAAATGGAAAAGAAAATCATTCCAATTCTATGAATGCTAGCTAAGAGAGGGATAATAATTCATGACGAAGCAACAATCAAACAAATACAAGAAGAAATTTCCCTAATGCATCTAAGACAACCAAAGTAGAAAACGAAAATCTCTTCCCTTGTTCACTAAACGCTACTAATGCAAAAGAATGTTTTCAATTTTAAAACTTAAGAGAAAGAATGCAAATTTTGTCCTTTTATATGAATGAGAAGCAAAATGCACTAGTACACTAAATGACAAAATAGAGACTATTTTTGAGAAATTCGAATGAAACGGTCTAAAGCAAAGGGATAAATCGAACACGTTTATCAAACATACTCAAAATAAAGATGCACTCTTCCAAGCAAAGAGGGCTTTCAAACTAGTTCAATGAGCAATGTAATCTATGCTCAAGGTGATAGATGGGGAGCTAAACGAAATCCAAGATGATCATTCAACAACCCAAAGACATGAGGAACCAAAAAAAAAATCTAAAACAGCCCATCAACAAACTGAAAATATAACGACCAAACTGACCCAAACTCAACTTAGAAGGTTCAGTGACGAGGTAGCCAGACAAGCGGCCCAAGGCACCTAGAAACCCTAGAGTGACTAACTCCACTGATTAGATAAGGCGAAAAAAATTGAGAAGAATGAGACAAGGGAGTCAAAGCAATTCCAGTGGGCCAATTGAAAGATGAAAATCGAAACCAAAGGCAAGAGAAACTGAAAAAACTCAAGAAAAGGCTTAAAATTTTAACCTAAAAGGTTCATCACGTCTATGAGGCTGTAATCAGTGCCAAACAGAGGATGGCACACCTGTGAAAAAGGCAGTAAGCACTAATCAGCGTGAATGTTCAAGCAATAGCAGTGTTGGGCCTGAAAACTGTGGAAAAAATAAAAACCCACTGAGAAAAGGTCAGACTTGACACTCTGAGATTGAATGTGATGGTTGTAAACAGTCAAATAGGTAGAAAAAAGTACAAAGGAAATCAAACGAACAAGGTCGAACAGAAAATTAAAACACTAGATGGACAATGAGAAACGACAAACACAATGATCCCCAGTATGGTTGCCAACTTGTTGTGTAGGTAAATATCCTTTGCGGATAGAGGAAATCCCTCTAGCCCTAGAGTGGGTCTAGCAACAAGGGAACATGCTAATCTTTCAGACTCCTAGCTTATGAATGAAAATGAGTTGGGATAGATGACCTACCTTGGTCCAACGCTCTTGTCGTAGCTTGTAGCAGCAATCTCTTGATATTCGTCTTCAAACGTCGTGGTCCTTCAACAGTAATATCCATGTACCTGCACAAGGATCAGAGAACGGTGACAACATATGAAAATGTGCTTGCATTCATAACTATTTTATTGGTCAAGGAGAATCAAACATATTGCATAGGATTAAACATATAAAACACAAAACGGGAACCAAAAAACTAGTCATGTATTAATAAGTAGAGAAAAGGAGTTTACAACCTTAAAGCCTTGAAGTTGCAGCCTCCTTCGACGGGTTCAGTCAAACACGTCTCAAGAATTCATCGGGGATCGGACTTGGTGAGGCAATGAGCCTAAAATCCCTCTTGACATTGGATTCCTCTCTACCTTGTTCTTCACACCAGCTATAGTAAGGACTGTTCCGCTAGCTGAAACTATGTGAGAAGGATGTATTTATAGGATAGGAGGAGGTGGTTTGGGATCCCTCATAAGGTGGAAGGGAGGCCTTATCCTTTGGGGAGTTTATGAATTATAGGAAATAATAAGCCAAAGGAAGGACTTCGACGTTATTTAGTCTAGGAAACCATGATGACTCTACTCACAAAGTAGTTTGGAATGGAAACTTCGCTTCTATTTTAAAAAAATTTCCAAAAATAGCTCCGCGCGGGTAATCCACTGAGACAGAGTGCCAATGGGCGCGAGGCCCAATCTTAATTTCTCTATGGGTGTGAGGCCATAACTACCTACCAGTTCCGACCCAAATTCATGTGTTTTTAATAGCCTTCTTTAGGAATGTTCAACAGAGGAAATGTTCCTCACATGCCAAGGGATGCAATGACACTTTTTGCAAGGTACGAAAATACACAGAAGTCATTGAAATGTTCCTACAATGTGTGGGATGGGGATTACAAGGATGGTGGCAAAATACTGTGTAAAAAATAGTTATGGGTTTAGAAGCATTATTCACTTGAGATAGAGTTAATCCTACGAAGAAGAGGGGGGTAAGGGTTGGATAACCCTAGATACCTAGTAATTGTTTGAGCCACAAAAATAATATCAGTAAAGGAAATCCTAGAAATAATAGTTGCAAACATATAAAAAATAACTAGAATTTTTTCAAAAGGATATAATAATAAACATAAAAATTAAATTCGATTAGAAATAATATTGTAGCATATGGTGGTTGGATAATTACCTTAGTATCTGCCTCATATTTCTAAGTCTTGAATCTTATGCAAAAATATTGCTAAAAGATAAGAGCTAAGAAAAAACATGAAACAAAGTGGAATAACCTTTAGGAATATATGAGCCATTATGCATTAAAATTATTACTCTAGAAAAAGCACTTGGGAAATAGACAATCTCCTGAGAAATCTAGACATAGAACCATGTACAAATAAAAAATCCCAATTAGAACAAAAGATGGAGGGTTTATTAAATAAAAAGTTGGTGAAAGATGAACCAATGAAACCCTGATATATTAAATAAGAGTATAAAAGGAATTTTAGCAAGAACCCTAAAAATTATTCACTTGTGAGTAGTGGCCTAAGGAAGAACTGAGCTTAGACACTAGAGCAGGGTCATTGCCATAAACCCATGAAACCATGAAAAGGTAAACCATGAGGAAAAATGATTTTTTTTTTCAAATTTTGTCTGAACAATCCTTGAAATTGATTAGGTAACCAAGTATGATGCCAAAAGAGTCACTGGGGTATAAATACTTGAGAGAAGATGGATAACCTGACAAGGAACTCCCAAGTTTTCTCCAATAAACCGTGTTCGAAGTATTTATTGGTCTATCATGCAAAAAATTTAAAATCAGAGTAAAATCTTACAATAATAACCATCAAGGAACAAAAATACAAGTAATAACATACTTTTAGCTGACGGATCACAAAATCCCTCGGAGAAAGAGGATACAACATTAGGTTTTCCAAACCTGTAGTGTAAAAAGGGAAACACTTTGCAGGATTGAGGGAAATCAAAATATGGTTTGTCCAACTTATGCCTAGAATGAATAAATCCTCAAATAATGTAGAGCTCAAAGCACCAAAGTTGTCGACACAAATGAAAATGGAGTCAGAGGTGGGGTGTTGGGGAATATGAGGGTATGGTGAGGTTAGTTACCCTAACCTCCCTTCGAAGAAATATATACCCTCAAAAAATATGCAATGGATCCAAGCCATTTAAACACTAAAAGGCCACATGGCCCAAACATGTCACTGACTAAAAATGCACCAGGCATTGTTGTATGAAAGCACTAGGAAGGGTCTTTCTCGTGCACAAATAAAACCATATCAAAACAATACCAAGGGTATAATGGTAGGACCATTGTGGAACCTTTGTCTTGTCATGGCGTTGAGCTTATATAGAATGAGCTTCTTGTTCTGAGTTCACTTATATACATGTTCAATGAACCAAGTATTTGTAATAATGTTATATAGAAACCCATTTATTTTAAAAGTTGCAAATATAACCTAAGCTTAGGCAGGTTAGCCTTAACAGAATTAGGAAAAGAGATTAGAAAACTGATGAAAATAATTTTCGTCTTAATGGTAACTCAATAAAGATCTCTATGAAACTTTAACGAATTGTGGATTTATGTGTATATTGAATTGCAAATGGTTGTTTATCATTTAAGTACAAACATGAATTATGGGGAAGGAAAGAATGTCAATGTTTGCTCTAGAGATAAAAAGGAAATTATTAATTTGGAAAATTAAATGTATTTATTTAAAAAAATAAAAAATTTATTTAGGCATTCTTAAATATTATCTTGGTAAATTGAGGTACATGACATATGGTATCAGAGAAATTGCTATGAGCTCGACCACAACTAGCAAAGTAAGTGTTTATTACATGATGGGTAACTGAGTAAATTTATCTTATATAGAAAAAGTAGATATAGGTAAAAGAGTTTTGTACTATGAGTAAATTGATATAATTTTATTATGAGAATTAAAAATATTAACTAATTGTTGTCGGAATACCCGTACCTATAGGTATAGGTATGTTGGGAAACTAGGAGTGCATGCAAGCTTTCTAATAAAATTAATTGAGTAGTAAAACATGTTATCTAGAGAAATATACTCTATGACTGTTGGAATATTGAATAGACAATGCAACTCATTGTCTATGGAATTAAGAAAGCACTTACATAACCAAGTAAGGAAACGCATACATGTATAGATGCATAAAGAAAAGTTACCTATATTACTCTGATAGGGAGCGAGTAAAAAAAATGGATATGTTCAGGATAAAAACTGGGATGTTACATATGGAAATTATCCCAAAAGAGTCCAAAAATACATGTATGCTATTTAGTTGCTAGCACAACAAAAGGTTGTATATGTTGACGAGTTGTGAAGGTTTTACATAAATTCTAATATAGAAGGCTAACCTTTTATTGTACTATTAATAATTATGAGATATTTTTAATTTGCACAAAACTACTTTTGATATATAACTTACAAGATTAATATGCATAGATGTACTATATTAGATATATATTACAGATTGTCGAGAAGGGAGGTAATAAAAACGTAAGAAGTTACTCTTAGTGATAAAATATGCAATACATAACTCTTACGCGAGATACTCTTGGAGTGTAGTTAGTTTTTGGGTACAAGACTACCTCCTTGCACATAGATTACTTAGAAAGACTCCCAACCGCTGGATTTTGACCAATGGTCTTACGGAAAGAAAGAGATAAGGAAATAATAGGAATGAGGGAAATACTTACTAGTAAAATAAGAAAAATTACTGACTCTAATGGAAGATTAATTTTGTAAGCTCATGAGAAGTAAGCCACAAAAAGATGGAGATTACAATAATGTTATAAAAAACAGTTTGAAAAAAAAGATATATATATAAATAATATAATAGTTATAAGGAAAAACGTTTATAACAACTATGGAGTTAATGATTTACAAGCATTACATGTTTATATACTCAAGAGAACAATTACATTGTATGTATTATCTTGAAGGTAATTTGGAAATCTTTGCTGTAAATAAATTGCTCTGATATTATGATTGAATTGAAGAAAACATATAGTATATACAAAGAATAAAGGGTATATAAGATATTGTTAAGGTACGTATATAAGTGTTACATATATCTACACAGGTTTTAACAAAAGCTATCATTGAGTATGCCCACATAGACTCTTTGTGTACACTGTATATTTTAGTTTGTATAATACAAGGTTCTCAATCCCATTTAATCATATTTCCTTTTGTTAAATACATACCTTAAAAATGAATATGTATGTGTATTCCAGTTGGAGTTATCCTAGGTGGTTGGAAGGAAGGAATGGAATCCTTCCTAACTAGGTTCAATTCTAACAAGTGGCATTATGGATGATGATAGTATTAAAAATATACATCATATGGAATATACAACGTGGTACTTGTGAAATAATAAAAATAATAATAATAGCATAAATCGGGTATGAGTATGTTGAATGCAATAACATATGGCTGGCACTAGTAGGCCTTGGGTTTCATGACTGATAAGGTATGTAAATGAATTAATAAATTGATAAATATTCTTAATTGAAAGGTCTCCTTGTGAGGGAAGTCATAGAAAAATTGTTACAACTGTAGAATAGATAAGAATCATGGTACAGACCATTATAATGGAGAATTTTAGTAAGAGTTAACGCCATCTAAAGGAATTTGAAAATTGTAATGTTTCTTTTATATAGTAAGATTCTTATGGAATTTTACAACTTTTAGGATTTCAAGAGAACTATTTTTGACCTCCTTGATTAAGGAATCACAAAGATCAATTATTTAATAGCTTAAATCTTAGAGTATGTGATTGTATGATGGGGATCTCCTAGAAAAGTACATCAAAATGACCTAAGAATGGTGGCATAGATCATGGCTAGTGAAATTTATAAATAAAAAGAAACAAGACAAGACAAGTAATTGTAGATTGCAGATAAATTGTTGGTTGAAATTCTTGTTCAAAACCATAAAAAATTGGAAAATGAGATAGAAGATCATAATATTTCATGAATGAAAGAAAATTAGTCTCAGAAATAACAAAGCGAATAAAGAATTTGAGACTTTTAAGTTGAAAATGACAGGATAATGGCATCTTGGTTACTCTAAGACATGAAATAAGCATGGAAACTGTTGGAATTAATGGAGAAATCCATAGTTAGGTTGTTGTTATCATAGAGATAGGATTGAGATTCTAATCATAGATCTCATATCCTGATATTAAGGGAGTGGTTGAAACCATCCCGTTAGTGTGAGAGCCTATATAATTAAGGCTCATCTCATTCAATGTAATTAGAGTGTGTGTGAGTGTGTTTGTACACTCTCCAGGTTCTCAACTGGAGAACCATTTTCATTAATTTTATCATGGTATCAGAGCACAGGAAGAGCTGAGAGAGACTGTGCGTGAGGCAAGTTGTGAAGGCTGTGAGGCTGTGCGTGGTGGCTGGTTGGACTGGAGCTGTGTTTCCTGTTGACTGCGTGAGGCAGATCCTGTGGCCGTGAAGGCATTTTCGAAGGCCGTGAGGGCGTTTTTACAAAGGCTGAAGGCTGTGAAGGCTGTCTATTCTAAAGTGGGACGCCAACGGAATCTGCTGCAATCTGCTGCGGTTTGTCACAGGAGACAGTGATTAAGATTGCGATCTGGTTTCTTATAGTGAGCGGATCTCCGTTAAAGAAAGCTCTGCGATGCAATAAATTTCATGAGCCGCAGGTGACGTTGGGGGACTTATAACCGGATTGTTGACGAGTGGAGTCGATTTGCTGGACAAACGGGAGGTAATTGGTTAAACAAATTGTTTAAGTCGCATGCATAGAACAATTTTTTTTTACAAATCGCAAGCGATTTGGTAAGGAGGAGATGTTTGTTGAGCCATCGTGAAGATTGATTGAAAGAGCCGAGCTTTGTTTCATGATAATCTGTGTCAGAAATACATTAATTTTCTTTATTTATACCACTTGCTTCGCATTCATTTATTTCTGGCCGAAACGAATTGCTCCGCCTCCCTGCACATCAGAGCATTGCTGCCTTTTTTAGATCTGTTCAGTTGGATTCAAGATTTGTTTATGGACTTCCAAATGCAACTCAGGAGCCTTTTCTGTCAATTCTAAAGACTTCCGATACAATTCATTTGGGGGATGCTGTTCTTCAACAACAGCGTCGGTAATTGGCATTTGATATGCTTCGTCTCTTTCGCTATCCCACAGAAATTGATTGACATTACACAAATGATCATCTCCATCTGATTTTGATTTTAAAACCCCATCTAGTTTTTGCAAGATCCATGGAAGATTATTTTCTGCTTGATTTCACTGCAAATCCTTTAAATCCTTTGCATTAGCTTCTTCACGCTGACGGTTTTGAGTTGCTGTGAGAAATATTTGTTTATTGCGGTTGCCTGTCTAGATGGATTGATCCTTCGGATCTCAATCGAGTGAGTGGGATATTTAGTCACTCGTTGCTGCTGTTGATCCAACACGTCGGCTTCCGGGATTGCTTAAAATGCAGCTGATTTGCCCAGTTCTTTAGGCTTACAAATGCAGCGTTTAATCCTGTAAAAAAAAACGTAGGCTGTGGGTGCATCAGATTGACCATCGAATTTAATTTCTACGCTGTCAATTGGTGACGGGAGGCGACAGAGGAAGATGAGCACTGTGGCACAGTGAGGCAGGAGAGATCTGTGGTGAATCTGTAACACTCGACGAAAACTAAACAGCTGTAACGTGTTCCAGAAAATTGGATGAGGAGGTGTCTTGCTGGCACAGACGCTGCTAAAGCCACCGTGTTGTTTGCATGAAGGTATTAACCAACCTTGTTACTGTCGAGTGTAAACGTGGATCAACCCCCAGCTCCGATCGTAATGTAGAAGTAACGCAGTCACCAGGTGAGATTGTTGCTACATTCCCGAGAGCCTGCGTGGGTTAAACGTTGGGTTTGTGAGAGAGGCCTGCTTGCGTGTCTCCGTGCAAAGCTTCTCGTGGTCATGCACGTCCGTGAGGTCCTCCGCTTCGCTAGCCAACTAGCGCTCCCATGTGTGTCTCAGATCACCACTGATGTCTCGGCCCTGCGACATGACACCATCGACAAAGAACAAGTTAACCATTCTGAACATACATGAGAACAATCGTTTTTCCTTGAGGGGATTTGTAACAGTTCCATCTATTGTACTGCGAGTCTATCAAAGGGCGTGAAGACTGACTGAAGGAACAGTGTATATACCTTGTACACCTAAGATCTATGTGCATGAAGGAGCATTGGGAGAGTTTCTCCATCTGCGACAGTGGCTTGAGAAGGAGGTGCGACTGGTAGAGCCGTGGATCCAGCCAAGGAATATGCCAGCTGCACTCTTGGACTGAGGAGTGGATCTGCACCTCCCACCGATCTATTGCAAGGTGAGAGCAGATCTGTCCACGAGATAGAAGTCTCCTTGGTGTACAGAGGAATGCTGACATGTGGAAGTTGATCGACTGTGTTCACGTTTGTTTGGTGAGCTTGCGTTGAGGTTCCGGGACTGAGAGCCAACGCTGCCATTGAGGCTCCGGTGTTGTATCATCCCTCAGACAGGAGGAGCGTGAGGCGCTGCGGTGCCTGTATGGGTTAACGCTGCAGTGGAAGAAGTGTTCTTGCAAGGGACAAAATAGGAGAAAATGGGTCGCCAAAGTAAATTAAAAGAGTCTCGAAGAAATTTCAGGAGAAAGCATCAACGGAAAAGTGCAAAATATTGTGTTGCTGAATTTTGTGATTTGTTTCAGGTTGATGGTGATAGACCAGCTGCTGATCAAGGTGTTGATTTGGAATTTGGTGAGATTATTAAATTGTTAATGCCAGATTTTCCATCTTTTTCAGGTATGAATTATGAAAGCTGGACAAATAAAATGAAAACAGTACTATGGAAGTTAAATCTACTGGATTATGTTGAAGATGTTTTTAATGATAGTGGAGATACAGTAGCATTAAGTCTTATAAAATCTGTAGTAGATGACAATATCATATTCAGCATAGTATATGAATATGGAGAGATTCCTAGTACAAAGTTTTTATGGGATGTTTTAGAAATGAAGTACTGTTTGAATGAGGGCAATGATGCTGAAGATATTGCTCTTGATAATGATCCCATGTTTTATTGTGAAACTGAAGATGCAATGATGGGTGATGCATGTGTATCTGTAATTGAAACTTGTAATGACGAAAACACATCCATTATTGTAGAACATGAAAGTTTTCATGATGTAGAACCTGAAAGTTTTCCTGATGCAGAAATCAAGTTTGATGAGACTTATATATCTCATGATGAGTGGATCAATTTGATGATTGAAAAACATCAAATTGATGAATTACTGTTTGGTGAGAAGGATCTCATATCTTCACATACAGATCAAATGCAGAACATGCTTGTAGCGACAGATCTGGATGAAGGCATAATTATGTCAACAGAAAATGATGAAGTAGGGAGAGATGGTGAAATGAAAGCTCTTCTGAAGGAGCAGGAAGATGAAAATATTGGTAGGCAAGCATCAACAATAAATTTTGAAGAAGAATTGAAGTTTCTTGAAGCATGGCTTGAAACACCATGTCTTTATGAAATTAACACAGAAGTTGTTGTAATCAATGGTGAAGATGTCATCACTGATGTTCAGATGATTGACACCGAAAATAGTGAGCAGGAACAGTCTTCTATTGAGCCTGCCATAATTCTAAGAAGGATGCGAACAAGAAATCAAGGTTTCCTTCACAGGCGAAGTAATGAAGCGAAGGTACATCACTATCTCATGGCAAAGAAAGTGAAGATGAAGCCTCATCCACGAATGAACAAATATGGTCTCAGAAGCATAAAAACTAAGATGAAAACTTTGTTACCAAGTTTTTTTATGTCTTTTTTTTAATATTATGTTTTCCACCAGACTAGACCCGCAGCGATGTTATCATATGGCATATGCGACTTTCTCCATTATGGGGAGGTTGGAATTAGTATAAAATCCAGTGAAGTAGTTGTTATCATAGAGACAGGATTGAGATTCTTAATCATAGATCTCTTATCTTGATATTGAAGGGAGAAGTTGAAACTATGGTCATAGGTGTGAGCCTATATAATTGCGTCTATCTCTATTCAATGTACTGAGAGTGTATGTGTTTGTATTGTTCTTCAAATGTTCTCAACTGGAGAACCATTTTCATTAATTTTATCAGAAACACCTAGGAATGGTGCTGCAAATACTTAGAAAAATGTCGTCCTTATGCCAAATTTAGTAAGAGTGCATTAATCAAGATTAGTGCCATTCTTAAGAATATGTAATTCCATAGGAATGACGTGAAATGGACCCTACAAAGGTCTAAACAACCCTTGACTGGCATATACCTGAAAGATGCAGTGGGAATCATATTTTTATGGGGTTATAAACTAGTATTGTAGATTTAATGAGGATTTTAACAATTGACCTATTTTATAACATTTTCAACACAAAAAAGAATTAAGTCTATCTGTGCCAAAAATTAAAAGAATGTTTTGTTTGGTTTCAATGGTTGTTAATTGCAACTCCTATATTTAAGTTTGATTCAAGTGAATGCAGTAAGGATAAATTGGGAGGATGTCAACTAAACTCCATAGACCAACCTGACGAAATTGGAAAGGTTTATGACCAAGTGATGTAGCCATAACTATGGGGGGCGGGGGATATCTTAGCTTGAATTTTGCTAGTTTTATGTATTTTATTTAAAACCTTTGAAAATATTCCATAAGTTGATGAATGATAATATAGGCAGGATAAAAAAATATGTAAAATATGAGGTAGTTAAAATATGTATGTTCATAAAAAGTATATAAATGAAAATTAATTAATGAGATGGTAGATGAATACAATTACGAATGTGCATGCATAAGGAATCTAAGGAGTTTATTTTCCTAACATGACTTAGATGATTAATAGTGGATAATGGTAAATATGTGACCAAGAATAGGTGGATGGTTGGGGAACCAACGAAATTTTTGTATGTAATAGCCAGAAAACAATATTATAAAAAGGAGGGTGTTGATAGGAGATTGGCACAAGGAACACATATTCCTATTCTCATGTGTATTGTGCCAACATGGTAAGTGCACTAAGTAGAAGTGTGCTAGTAGTCAATGTTTCTCTAGATAAGTATTTTAAAAATGTTGATTATGAATTTTTGATTGTAGGAACATTTGAAGTATCAATGAATCATTGATTAAATGAATATTATGAATATTTTCTAACAATATTACATGGGGAAATGATTATCTTTAATACAACTATACTAATAAAATGTGTGTTGAGATAGTTGATATGAAAATGAGTGCAAGGGGGGAGGACGCCATGGCTATTGCACATAGAAAACCACTTATAATATCCATACACCTTAACCAATAATATCTAGTGTAGAGAGGAATGGAAACTCTAGGAAGTGAGTTGTGAAAAAATCATGGATGAGGTGTGTCAGGGGGAATATGTTTTGCATGACTTTTTTGTTGCAATTTTCTTGTTGTCTTTTGTTAACTTGAGCATGGCCATGTTGATTCTTGTCTTTTCCTTGGTATTTTTATGGTGGTTTCTTTTGTTCTTTGATTTGGTGGTTTGATCTTGATGGTCTGTGGGGTGGGTGGAAGAAGAAGAAAAAAAGAGATATCTCGAAGAATAGTTGAATAAGAAAACCCAATATGAGTTATAAAACCTTAATCAAACCTTACCCATGAATTAAATGGAAAAACGGAAATAGAATAAAATGACAACATGACTAAAATGGACATGACTGAGTCCAAATGAAAAAAAAAAAGACAATGATAAAACAACCATGAGAATGACATTGGAAGGAAATTTTCCTTGGATGATGTATATTTGATATTGTTAAAACATGATAAAAACACAATGATGATGTATGATATGACATAGTCATTACTTGTAAGCCATATTGAGTGGCAAGGTATGCAAGTATTCCTTAAAAATACTATGATAATTGTATTGTAATTCTCATGTCTTGAGATTTTGCAGTGAAGTTATTTAATTAATTCCATGACATTTGGAATATCCTTTAGATGATTGTAGAAGATAATATTTCTTGTTAATTACTATTGATGATATTCTTATATTAATATTTTTTACCCTTTTTGGGTACATGAATTCAAATTGACAATGTCTCCTTATCATGTGTGAAGACATGCAGATGGAGAGTTGGTGTGAAACCCTAGCCATGGCGGCCATGGGTTACTCGCTAACAGATGGAGATGATGGTCTATTGGCTCACGGCTACTACCTCACGAGGTTCTATCGACTCTCACGTCTTTGGTCTGTTCAACAGTGGTGGGTGTATCGTGTTATTCCTTTAACACATGATTTGATGATTTTTTCGGGTTCTTCTTTATTTTCAGTATACTGCCTACAACGCACTGTTAATATCCGTGGTTATTGTGAACAACTAATAGCCATTGATCGACCCTCGGTTATACCACTAATTTTTGTTTACTACTTTCAATCTCGTGCCGCTCACTTTCAACCTTTTTTTCTATCGCTGGATTTGTTTGGTGGGACTCGCTTTGGCGGTCAGGTTTCTCGTTGGGGTTTTTATGCTCCGCTTTGTGCATAAAATCCATGGTGGCCTCGACCCTGCTTCATTCTGACTACGATATTTGACCCTAACCTACTTCTTCTGACCCTAGCCCGGTATTCACTCCAACCTGCTCCCCACTTACTCTATATTGGTGCTCATAGGTGACCTCATTTACCCACTTGCGACAACTGTTTGGTTTCCTCAACTGCTGTTTGTTTTCACCGCAAATTTTAAGGCATTGGATGGGTATCGAGGCTACCATCGGTGGAACTTCCTATGGACCTTCACGTTTATTTCTATGAGTATTTCGAGACCTTATTCACGGTCTATGGTGGTTAACTTTACTTGTACATCCATTGGTCATGAGCATATATGAGGAGGAACTTGACTACACCGCTGACCCTCTAGAGGGTGTCAAGATTTGAGGGAACAGACCATGTGATGATGTGGCTGCCATGGAGGATATGGAGTCAGCACCGGCTTCGCACCGGCCAAATCCATCTCTGCAGGTCATGCCTATGATCTGTTCAGACCCTATTGTTTTTTGTTTGGACTCTCTGTCCTTCTTGTTGGAACAGGGTCTCCTACAAGCTGTGAAACTGGTCTAATTTTGCATATTTTTTAGTATAATTAGTCTAGAGCAAGGGTTTTGGGGTGGGTCAAAGCCCCGAAAGCATTGTAATGGGTCAAAGGGTAGACCTAGAGTCCACAAACCATGGTGTGCAGACCATAGGAAAGATTAGGCTAGATAAATAGAGGAACATTTTGAATTATAAGGCAAGAAGATGATGAGATGTTAATGCGAATTGTGGCTTAGTAGATATGTTTGGGTTTTTGGGGAAAGGACTCCTGCTGGTTGTGTGCATGAAGATCCCAAGTCCTCCTGTGCTCGGACCCTGCTGCTATGTGCGCAAGTTGGGTTTGGGTATTGTAAGAGGGACTAGAAGGATTAATGAATGAGAAAGGTTGTTTGAGTAACTGAATCTATTTGTACTGTTGATGCGAATCTTTGATAGCTATTGTGTTATGCATATTCTGTGTTAAGCTACGAAAGTAACTATGTTAAGTGTTTCTACTGCGCAAACCATCGATCTGGGTCTGTTCTGATATGTTTATGCAAATAATAACTGTAATACTGCACTACTTCTTTAAGAGTGTATGATTTGTTAAAGTACAATAAGTATAGTTGAGCTTGCACACGTGGATGCAAAGGAGATCTATAGATCCGGTTCTGGGATATGTGATTTGGTCATTGTAAAGCTGAACGTAGCTCTGCTTGGCTTACCTATCCTCTCCTAGGGTGCAAAAACCTAGTTCCAGCACCCACCCATACTGCTTCGGGTGAGACTTTGACCTGCGCAAGCAGGTCACTGCCGAAAGGGCCAGTAGTATAGGGGTTTGTTGGAAAACCTTCTTCTCCGAACCTGGGTCAGGACCCCTCAAGCCAAAAAATGGTTCTGTTGTCGGGACCAGGAGAATTTTGAGAAGGGGATCGGGTAATGCCAAGAAAAGTATTGGAAGCCTGAGAAGAAAAGCATAGTAGGTACGATCTCCAATCTACACGAAAGTAAAATGTGGAGTGTAAGTACTATTGAACCAATCGAGAAGGGGATAGATCTGTCTATAGCCCTTTGAGAGGAGTAGTTGCACAAAGCCCACCAGCTACACTTCCTTCAGAACCACGTAAGGGTAAAACCTCGCCTGAAACCCCACCAGAAGAAGATATGGCAGTGCACCTAAAATTACCTACCTTCAAAGGTGTGGGAGATGAGGACATGGACCGATTTTGGTTTATGGCAAACTCAATATGGACTGTGCAAGGTATGGCAAGCGATACTATGAAAAGGGCACAAATATCCTTGGCCTTCGAAGAGAGAGCTCTAGACTGGTATATGTGATACATATCTCAAAAAATAAATACATCCATTCAAGATATTAAGGACGCTCTAAAACAACAGTTCCGAAAACCTAAGTCCTACTCTCAGATTATAGCAGACGTGAAAGATTTCAATCAAGGAGTAACTGAGTCTATATGGGAAGCTGATAAAAGACTAAAGAAAGAAATAAGAGAAGGAGGACTTAAGTATGATGATAGACAGCATACGGAATGGTTCATCGCTATGCTGCTACCTCACTTTCGTGTACCTATGGGCCACCAAACCTTCGAATCACAAGAAAAAGCTTTGGAAGCCGCTATGAAACTAGCTATGCCTAGAGAAGATACTTCGTTAGGAGTATAGAAAATTCAGGAGCAGCTCGGGGCAATAAAAATGGAGATTCAGAGCCTACGAAAGGAACGAGGGAGGGAAATTAGCATAGATCTATGGTGCATACGATGTCGAGTATCAGGACATAAGAAGGATCTGTGCCCACTACTGACAGACTATTTGTAGACAGGAGGACCTAGTCTGATGCGCCCTGGATCAAGCAGAGGACCTCACCCAGTACGACTAGGCTCAAGTGGACCTACGTTGTGGTGCAAGGCTTGTCGCATAGTAGGGATGCATGATACAAACCACTGCCCATGTCTGGATGCATACGTCCCAGAGTGGAAGCAACAATGGTGCTGGTTTTGTCTATCAGTAGGGCATGATGAGCAGAACTGTCAAACCTATGATCTAATGCTAGATCGGGGGAACTTTTATAGGGTACATTCAGACCCTGCATCACCAAAACCCCCATAGGCGTAGGAGGCTCCCCCTCGGGAAGTAGGGGAGGAGGTCGAGGTGGAAGTGTAGGTCGGGGCTAACTGATATGCTATAACTGTGGAGACATAAGACACTTTGCAAGGGATTGTCTGAACCCTACAAGACAGTCCTGCAGGTACCGCAGACAGTTGGACCATACGCTGGAAGACTGTCCAGTCTTAATAGAAAAAATGCAAGAAAAGCAGCTACCACCTACACATAATATGCAGAGGGTTAAGGCTGAGCTGTGAGATAAGGATCCAAGTGTAAATGTTGTTACGCACAGTGGATTGGCTACTAATGGGACTGGGGAGAAGGTTGAAACTAAACCTTTGATCTGCAAGGTAGTTAGCAAACTAGAAGGGCTGGACCTAGACAAAGAAAGAGAAACGTTTCTAACAACTCGCAGAGACTTTATCGGGATAGAGGCACCTACGTCCCTACTCCCTGCAAACCTGAAGGTAGATGAGGAGGTCAAACCTTTCTTGCAGGCATGTATGAAGTTTTTGTGCAACCCAAAAGCTTTGCAGAATCTTCAGGCATTAATAGATAGCTACGCAACATGCCCTACCATGTCCCTAGATATTAGGGATGTGCACAAACTATACAGATATAAGAAACACACTGGGAGGGGATGCGACTGATGGCACAGATCAACGATTATGAGATGGATCGGGTTATTTTGGATCTAGGATCGGATGAAAATGTATTACCTAAACAAATATGGCAACGAATGGGCGAACCAAAGTTGGAATGGTTCACTAACCAGCTACACATGGCTAATCAACAGAAGATCGTACTTTTAGGGAGGCTATCAGGGATTATGGTAGATATCGCAGGGGTCAAGGTCCGGGCTGATTTTGAAGTCATTTAGGTTGTAGAAGACGCGGACCCCTACCCTGCACTACTAGGATTGGATTGGGCCATCGACATGGGCAGTATCATTAACTTAAAAAAGAGAAGCATGGTATTTGAAAATAATGGCACAAGGGTTATAGTACCATTAGACCCTGGGAAAGGTAAATTCTACACTGAACCAGTACCCAAGGAGGAGGATGTGGACCATACCTATAAGTTAACTACGTGGGACGCAGTCATCCCCATAGTGGATGAAGTACTTTGCTTGGAGGAAGATAATGAATGCTTCTCTGATTCCGATGAGGAGATAAAGAATTTGCAGAACCGGTTACATGATGTCTCTGTGCTGCGTTTTCTTCGGGTCACAAAAGACTTCCACTGCATTTCCTCAAAGGTAAGGGACCTACCTTACTTTGACAGTTCGGGTAATGTTAAGGAATTCTTACGAGTATTCGAAGCTGCGGTCCCAAGGGAACAAAGGCTATGGGCCATTAAAATATCCCTGCATAAGGGACCTACGCGATGGTGGGACACCTAGAAGGAAGCATTCCATAACTGGGAAGAGTGTCGCGCAATGTTGACCATGCGATTTGAAGGCCCAACAACTCTGCGGGATACTGACACAGTAACCTGGAGTAAATCGCACCTATATATGGCACCTGAACTACCCACGTGGGAACCAAGGGAGCCAAGAATAATTGACTACTGCGGCCTAGCCCCAAAAGAAGGTCAGGCTGACCCACAAGCTACTTCCGACTCAGGGCTACGCATGGGCACCAAACTGATTCAGCCACGGACAAGTAGCATTAAAATGCACCCTACACCGGCTATAGGTACAGAAAGCAGAGTTCTCATCTATTCGGCAACCGCTACACAAAAAAAATAGTTGCGTTTAATCCTTGGCCACGTAGGTTATTACAAGAAGTTCGTTTGGAAATATGCTTTGACTATAGCCCCTCTCAAAACCTTACTTACGAGGAAGGTAAGGTTCTCTTGGGATAACGAATGTCAGGAAACTTTGTATTTGGTTATAATTTACCTAGGAAGCAAGCTTGTGTTGGGGGAGCGGATGCGCAAAAGGCACAGATGATTAACCCAAGCATAGCAGATAGGCCAAGCACACAGGGGATGCAAAACTAGTCGTTGGAACAGTGACAATTGGTAAAAATAAAAAATTACCGTTAAAAGGAGCGGCCTACGAGCATTTAATGGAGTGAATGTTGGGTATTTTTCACCGTTTCCTGGAGGATACATCTCAAATAAATTTTACCTTACCGTTACACGATTGTGGGTATTATAAAAGGAGAAAGATAGCTCAGCCAAGGGTTCTGTCTCACTTGCACAGCTTGCACTCATCATCCTTATCTCGGAAGAACTTGAGCAATCAGATTTCCCGTATCTGCACTATACCTCTCATGTCTGGTCAACCTTCTCTTTCTGATAGTAGTCACCCAGAGTCGGGATTCATTTTTTGTGCGAGGATGATGGCCACTAACCCTGCCGAACCTTTGGCCCTGAAAAAGTCTGACGTTGAGGAAATAATGGAACTTGAGTCTGAACAGGAGGAAGTACCCTCTATGTTGGTCACAAGGAAAGGGAAAGAGAAAGCACAAGGCTCAGTAAAAACCCAAAAAGCTGCGATATGGGTTACCAGGAAGCCTAGGAATTCTCTGAGGCACCACAGATCCCCGCCGGCACCACCTCTGGATCAATATGCACAGGAGGGTTCCATGCTCGCCAATCCGATCAATTGGTTACCTCCCTTCGTTCGCCCATGTAGACTGTCCACGTGAACGCCAAAGAACTTGGATGGCTTGGTCACCTATCTGTAAACCCCCTAACCCCAAGAGAAGTCCTTGTCCTCAGTGATCCTTGTGGAAGACTCCATGAGGTCAAGTTTGATGATCACGACTTGGAAGATTATGAAACCCTCCCTGAGTTGACCCCCACGTTGTACTTTGATACAATCCATGCAAATGATGGAGTCACGGTTGTTCCTTAGCTCTAGGTTTGTGGCTTGGCTGGGTCTGGACTCTTGAATCTGGTACAAATGCCCCATTTTGGTCATTACGATGTCACATATGGGTTGGCCCGGCAGTTGCTCGCCTTAATTCATGATAACTACTTATGGATTCGGGACATAATACCTATTGATGTTGCATTGATCCACAAGATTACAGGCCTTTCTATGCAAGGGTCGCACCCTCTAGAGTGGGTAGGCAAGAAATACGAAGCAGCTACCGCTACATTTGTGTGGGAGACCTACAAGATGAGTTGAAATATGCAAGGCTTTGTGATCTAGATTATCAATGATCCTGCTACACAAATGGGTACCAGGCTCTTAGCCTGCAAGCTAATGAGGAAGTGCCAGGTTGTGACCGTCCCTGCCTATGTCATTTAGTTAGCTAGATGATGTGTGAAGGGAGTCTCCTTCAATTGGGCTCAATATTTATGCGATGAATTTTTGGCTAATGTCTGTGAATCTCAAGAATAGGGGATGCCCTTCTGCTATTCATGGTTATTACTCCTTATAGCGCTGGTCACCTGGGACACCCTTGAGGAGTCGGTCCTCCTCGAGTTCCCCCTAGGAATGTGTGAGGGAGCTCGGTATGCTCATTTATGGGACTCTAAGGATGCGCAACGTGTTGAGGATAAAAAAAATTTCTCGGTCCTCTTCCACAGCAGTGTGGCAGCAACCATAAATTCCTGACCCCGGATGTCCCCGAAGGTATATGAAAAATACAAAGTGTTGCCATATTCTAGGTTACCATGCACCATATTCAGATCCGCAGCCTCAAAAATAAGACATGGACGACACTTCCATATATGGTAGCAGATGAAGAAATTGACCAGATGATCACGCTATGGCCCCCTACCTGGAAAGTAGGCTTCAAAGCCACCCATGAGGAGACTGTGGTGCCAAGCCAGAAGGTCTCAGACGTAGCCACGATAAAAGATACACAGCCACCACAGACCACTGCCGAAGACACCGCAGCCGAGACTCAGGTAGGTTATGACAAAGATACCACCCCCCAGGGTACGAAGTGGTCAGGTGAGCCTGTACTAGGGCCCCAAAAGAAACAGCATGCCCACCGCAAGGCATATGATGCGATGGTCACACTAACTGATGGTAACCTCGAGAAAATCACGGACGTCGTTACAATGGCTATAGAAGATAAGTGGGCAGCCATAGTAGAATAGTAGAAGGCTGCGGTCGACACCATCCAGGCTAAGCTCCGCGCCCTTCAGTTAAAAATAGATACACTGCAGACTAGCATCGGCTAGGCACAGACTCCTTTGGTAACTAGTAGTACAGTGCTAGCTAAGGATGAAATTCATCTCTATTCTATACCTAGCACTGCCTTGATAGGCACCCAGATCCAAGCAGGAACAGGGATCTAGCTGGACTTGGATAAGCTGCCCCACGAAGCCTTACAGGGCCTCCACAATGCTATATTCCAGGAGATTAACCATTGCGACCAGAAATTACACAAACAGCTTGGTATGGCTGAGTAGACCATCGCGCAATAGACCATAGACTTTCTCCTCTCTATTTCACAGTAGGCGGAGCTCGAAACAACAATCCACCAGCTCTGCATGGAGGTTGCAGATGAGATCCTGGTTGTAACCACACCTCGGGCTAAAGTGTAAAAATTGGTTGCAGCACTAAAAGCATCTAGGATGGAAATGCATGTCATCAAGATGTAGTTGGAACAATAAATCACCGACTTACAGGCCAAATTGAAGCCCGAAATGCCTCCGGAAATACAAGCCCAGCGCGCTGCGCTAGTGACTGGAGAAACGAAATTTATTTCGAGGCAGATTGCTCAAGGTGCCCAGTTGCTTGAGTCAGCCATGCAACTCTGGACTAAGGTCCAGCACGATCCATTCCTCCGCGAAATCAATCTAGCCTTACGGTAGAAGGAAGAAGATTTCAAGCAAGTCGAAGCTACACTGCCCACCTTGGTGCCTGCACAGTGCTTGGCACGTTTGAAGACCAGCAATGATATCTAGGATGAGATTGAGGAACTCCGGTGCAAAAAGCACGTCATTGCAGAACGACTGAAGCCTTGGGCTACCGCAGCCCTCTAGATTTCGCAGGATGTAGATGGTGTGATCAAGCGACTAACTCAGACACTAGAGAGTGTCACCGCGACAACTAAAGGACCAACCTCCTAGAAGCTTGTAGGCATTGCGCAGAGTGTTGTTTTTCAGATTCAAGAAGTGTTACCTCCACTAATCGCTACCATCAATGCCCTATGTGCACAAGTAGAGACCACACCACCACAGTGACTCGGGATGAGTCACAAGATTTTCATGGGGGACTGTTGGAACAGGGTCTCCTGCAAGCTGCCAAACTGGTCCAATTTTGCATATTTTTTATTATAATTAGTCTAGCGCATGGGTTTTGGGGTGGGTCAAAGCCTCAAAAGCATTGTAATGGGTCAAAGGGTAGAGCTAGAGTCCGCAAACCATGGTGTGTGAACCATAGGAAAGATTAGGCTAGATTGTTATAAATAGAGGGACATTTTGAATTATAAGGCAAGAAGATGATGAGATCTTAATGCAAATTTTGGCTTAGTAGATCTGTTTGGGTTTTTGGGGAAAGGACTCCTGCTAGCTGTGTGCACAGAGATCCCAAGTCCTTCTGTGTGCAAACCTTGTTGCTGTGTGCGTAGGTTCGGTTTGGGTATTGTAAGAGGGATTGGAAAGATTAATGAATGAGAAAGGTTGTTTGAGTAACTGAATCTATTTGTACTATTGATGCAAATATTTGATAGCTGTTATGTTATGCATATTCTGTGTTAAGCTGCGAAAGTAATTGTGTTAAGTGTTTCTACTGCGCAAACCATCAATCTGGGTCTGTTTTGTTATGTTTATGAAAAGAATAACTGTAATAATACACTACTACTTTAAGAGTGTATGATTTGTTAAAGTACAGTAAGTATAGTTGACCTTGCGCATGTGGATGCGAAGGAGATCTATAGATCCAGTTATGGGATATGCGATCTGGTCATTATAAAGCCGAACACAGCTCTACTTGGCTTACCTATCCTCTCTCAAGGTGCGTAAAATTGGTTCCAACACCCACCCATACTGCTTCGGGTGAGACCTTGACCTGCGCAAGCAGATCACTGCGGAATGGGCCAGTAGTATAGGGTTTTATTGGCAAACCTTCATATCCGAACCTGGGTCAGGACCCCTCGAGCCAACACTTCTCAATCTCGTCACCTTTCGTGTTATGACTCTGTGAGCTACAGGCACAAGAAACCCCTGACTTTCCTCCTCACAACATATCTATTCCAGGCTCAGGCATTGCTGAGGTTATAAAGATTATCAGTGTCGATTCACTTGCATTTGTGGACCTCTTGATCAGTGGGGCAAAGGCCTCGCAGCAACCGATTCCTTATTTTGTTGCAACTGAGCCAATTGCAGCATCAAGGTGCTTTGAGGATATACCCTTTGATGCACAGGTTAGGGATGCACAAAACTCATCCTATTCATATGGAATTGGTGAATCGGGCGTAGCCTCTGGGGATTTTAATATTCATAGAGGTAAGAAAAACCCTCGCCATACCAAAAATTGGAATAACCACAACAAAAATTTTGGGCTGGATAGAGGGATGGAAAATATTGAGATGACGGAGGCTACGGTACTAGTGGGTAAGGTCTGGGGTCAAAAATACACCACTGCATGGCTAAAGCTTTGGACAGAGGAAATTTGGCGCGGCCACATGGAACATCTACCGAGTTTTTTGATTATGAATAGGGGTTGGTTTTCCCTCACATTTTCTCAACCCGCATTGGTAGACTGGGTGTTATCCAAGTACTAGCATATCAAGATGCACCCAGTACTATTGAAGAGATGGTTCCCTCTATTTGATCCCAATAAGGAGAATTCAGGTGCTAGACCGATTTGGATGCGTTTGCTAGGTCTGCCGCTTCAATTCTGGAATGAAGCCTCTCTATGCAGCATAGGGGAGGATTTTGGCCATTATCTAGATCATGACATATCTTATTTGGAGATAGGCATCATTCCTATTGCTCACATTTTTTTTTTCTTGGACATAAGGGATGGCCTCCATGATAACTACAACATGTTCTTCAAAGGGATGGTATGGCAACAGATGTTGGATTATGATAAGGTTCCATTTAGATGCCGACGATGTCATTCGGTTGCGCATCTATACAAAGAGTGCCCTCTCATGGGTGGTGCGACTCCCCTCAACAAGACTATCATACACATGGCTACTCAAACGGACCTAGTCTATTTTGTATCGAAACCGGAGGTGAACCTAGTGGGCACCCATACTCACCCCGAGGAACTGCTACTGTCTTGGCTGATCACTCAAGAACAAACTCATGGCCATACTATCTACTCTACTCAAAGGGATCCGCCTTCTATTCCAGGTACTTCTTCACCCTCTCCTTCTATTTGTACTTATTTAGCTCCTGCATCGTCTAATATTGTTCACCACACTTTTTGTTCACTAGAATCCATAAGATGCTCTATTACATCGCCCTCCCCCCCACTATCCGCCCACCATAACCCACACGTCTGCAATGACCTCATGTTTCTCCCCTCAAACTACCTCAGACTCCTCTTCTATCGGGCACCATTACTACCCGAGATCATCTGTTCAGCAGCCCAACCCGTCAGACCTTGACATTGGCTCGGTACAGGGCCCCTCATCTACTAAATCACGAGGTAGACCTTCTGCGATTTAAAATGATATCTACTGGGCCAAAATGCAAGTGGCTGTGGGTATGCAATCGTCCTTACTTAGGGTTCTTAGAGCAAGAAAACCGAAGGACATGTTTCCATGAAGATCTATCTCTCATTTAACTGCAGGGGCCTTGCCAACCCTATCAAGAAATTGGCACTTAGGAGACTTCTTCTCACTACTCACATTGATGCCCTTTTCCTTCAAGAAATAATGGGGGAAGGTACCTCCATTTCCAAGATCTTATCATTAATCCTTCTGGATTGGACATTTGTGATAATTGATGCTCGTGGCCGATCTGGGGGCTGTGATTTAAGCATAAACAACAAGACCACACGGATTATGAATTGTTGGGGTCGAGTGGGCACCATCGGCGTGGAAATTACTACTTTTGATTTTGAAATACCCTTCACCCTAATCAATTTATATGGTCTGTGCATTAACAGATATATTTTCTGGGAATCTTTGTTGTGATGCTCTCTGCTACAACTTCAAATTTTCTTGTTGGGATCTCGAAATCGTAGGGACCTTAAGCCATTCTGGATCCTTTATCTGATTTCTTCACCAATCAATTGGAATTGGCTGATTTTATTGATATATATATGCAAAAGAAGCAACCTAATTGGAGGAATAGATGCACGGGGGAGGTAGAACTTGCTCGTTGACTTGATCGATTCCTTATCAAGCAGCCTTTTCATAACCTTATGGCTAGATCAAGATATTGGGTGGGTTCGGGCAGGGCCTCGGACCACTCTCCTGTTTATTTTGAATTTCTAGCAGGAGAATAAAAACCACATGCACCATTCAAATTTAATGCTAGTTGGCTTCAAGATCCAGAATTCCAATCGCTGGTCACTCAGGAGTGGCAACACTGCAATCAATTTCCCGACAGGGAACCTGCATGGGTATTTAATGATAATCTCAAGCGTATCAAAGCAAACATTATCATTTGGGCTACACACAAAAGAATACTCAAAGAGGAGGAGCTCAAAAGGATTGAATTGGAAATTACTCAGCTTATTGATACAGACTACTTGGGTTTTCGTACTACGTCCTCAAAGGAGCATCTGATTGCCATGGAAACCACGAGGGAAAATATCCTCTGTAAAAAGGAGGAGGAATGGATATTAAAAAGAGAGGCCATCTGGTTGAAAGTCAGTGATGAGAATACAAAGTTCTTTCAACAGTATGCTAAAGGTAGGAAGATCATCAATACAATCTGGGAACTATCAGATAATACTGGGTATGTGGCCAAATCACACATTCAGCTTGCTGATATGGGAATCTAGCACTTCAAAAACCAATACAGAGCACCACACAACATCAATCTGCCAGATATTATGCACATTGCTTGAACATTTCACAGGTTTGCTGATGAAGAGAAATTAGAGGATCTCAATGCACCAGTTTCCATGGGTGATATCGAAGGTGTTCTGAAATGGTTTAAGAAGGAAAAAACCCTTGGAACAGATGGATGGCCCATTGAATTCTATCTACATTTATTTTAACTCATTGGAAGGGATATCCTTCTCGTCATTGAAGAAAGTAGAATATCTGGTCGAATTTATGATGGTTTCAACTCTACATTCATTGATATGATTCCCAAAATTTATCACCCTGCTACCTTCCATGACTACAGACCTATCTCTCTCTGTAACTGCATATATAAAATTATATATAAAATCATTACAAACCTTATAAAACCCATTCTCTCTTCTCATATTGCCAAGGAACAATTTGCACTTCTCCACCACAGATAGATTCATGAAGCCATTGGCACTGCTTAAGAGGTCTTGCATCCCATTAAAAATAAGAATCTCAAGAGCACCATCCTCAAAATTGACCTTGCCAAAGCCTTTGATCATGTTAATTGGAACTATATTCATCTCATTCTTATCCATATGGGCTTCCCCCATTCTTTCAAAAATTGGATTATGGATTGTATTATGAATTCCACTTTCAGTATCCTCATCAAGGGGAAGCTACTATTTTCTTTCATGCTGGTAGAGGTTTCAGATAAGGATGCCCTCTCTCACCACTTATTTTTATCCTTGTTATGGAAGAACTCTCGTCTCTTATAAACAGGGAAAAGGATGATGGTGACATCCATGGTATTAGATTAAATGAATTCTTACAACTGACTCATTTATTATTTTTGGATGATGTTATTATATTTTTGGATGGCTCTTGTTAGGATAGTACACAATTTGATAACATCTTAAAGATTTTCTGCAAAGCTACTAGTATGGCTCCCAATAACAGAAAATCCACCATAATTTTGACTAGATGTTCGACACATGAATAGGGGAAAGCCATGCGGAACTTCCCTTTTAAGCACAATTTCATTGGGGAAGGTTTAAAATATCTTGGTTTCCACCTTAAGCCAAATGACTATCAGATCAAGGATTGGAACTGGTTGATCACCAAAGTGGAGCGCAGGATCAATATTTGGCATCATAGGTGGCTCTCGCGGGCATCATAGAGTCGGAACCGTTTCACATTTGAAAGCGTGCATGTGGTTTGGGACCAAATTTTTTCTACCATCGTCTCTACTTATAGACTCATTCCTGATGTTGATCATCCCACCCGCAGAATGGAAATCACCCCTGAAATCATTGATCATACTCTCCCATGGGCATACTTTGACAGGCCTTAAACAATCATGGGTGTGAGGGAGGTGCGGTTTTATATATAATAACCATTCATTTCTTCCACCTCAAAATGGGGCTGGGTCCAGGGACTAACAATTTTTCTGAACTCCTTATCCTTCAGCTTCTTCTTCTTTTTTCCCGTGAACAAGGATGCAACAGACTGCACATTTTTGGGGACTCAAAAATTGTCAAAAATTGATTCAATTCACTTTCACAGTGCCATACACACACACTTATATCATTATTGAGGGATGTGCATCTATTGAAATCATTTTTTGACATTATCTATGTCACTCACATTTATAGGAAGATGAACCTAGTGGCAGACAAGATTTCCAAAGAAGAAGCTGAGATAGTTTGGGGCAGGTGGCTCATTATTGAGCATGATGGGGAGAAAGTGTTCCAATATTATCATAGAGCATTCATAGATGACATACATGATATGAGAGAAATCACTCCATGACTGCAATTTTTTCATCATCATTATTTTTGGCGATTAGTTACATTTTGTTAATAGATCACTTATTATCGACTGCTACCATGTATTTTCTGTACATATTGTGAGTAGATTAGAGATATTAGCATTGATACTTGCAGATTATCTGACTACTATTTTCCTCCTCGGAGATGATTTAGAACCATGAACATTGCTAGTTATTATATGTAAAATGTAACATGTAATTTTTATTTTATATAATGAGAGATTACAATTTTTTCCTGGGAAAAAAAATGTGTGAAGACATGCTGGAATTGAGCTTTATTCCAAAATTGAACCATCACTAGGTTAAAATTCTACGGAAGCATTTCAATCCCGAGGAGGCTACCTAGGAAATGGAAGAAAAACATGAGAAATGGTTCCTTCACTTTTTAGACGTGATAAAGGAAAAATAAACACCAAGGACAATGTTCAATTCAAAGGGGGGGAATATGTGATACCACTTGTTAGCACTCCACCAGTTCTCTGAATGTTGAAAAGGAGGCTGACAAAGGTAACCACAAACCACTTTGACCTAGTATCTAACCCTACTAGGCTGAGAGGGCTCTCTCAATGTAATCAAAACCAAGGATTGACTATGACATGAAAGATATTAGGCTAGATATGATAGGCTTAGGTAGGTTTTGAATATTTTAGGGTTTGATTCTAGATCAGGGATGAAACCAAGTAGCTAGGTCTAGGTATCAAAGGGTTTACAATTGCAAAGATATAAAGGAGCAAGGTAGTATTGGATCTATGATGGTTGTATGGTTTTGTAGGTATGGTGGAGAGTCTGAAAAATTAGAGGGATTTAATGAGATTGTTCAATCATGAATTCATTAAACTGGAAGCATAAATCACAAGATGACATTTCCATATAAAAATGGCTAAATCAATAGAATTCTGCCTATGAATTGTAAGGAAAGCCACTAAAGATACAAGATATGAAAGAGGAGATATATATCATTCATTAAAGACTATAACAGAGAATATACATAATTATAAAGTCATTGCACATGAATTTCTAGATAATAGCTGCAACTGCATCCTTTGATTTCTGAATATGAAAGTGAAAGTATAAGCTACAATAATTACAATCTTCTAATGTACAACTAGTCAAATGACTCTGAAAATAATATATATAGACCAAAACAACATCTCCCCTCTCTTAGGGGTTGATTCCATCAGTTTTGTGGCTAATTACATGATATTCTCAACAAAACCCTAATTTCTAGTGGAGGTTAACTAATTTACCTCATCATAGGAAACTAGAGACATTTGAGAAAAATTACATTAACAAACATGTATCTACCCTATTTCAATATTTACTAGCTCAATTACACCCCAAGACATCATAAAATTATCATAATTCATCAATTAAGTAGTTAAAATATCAAACTAGGTCAAACTTCCTGTGAAAAAAGCCTTCTGGAGAAAGCGTAGCGAAATTGGTAGAAGTGGCTTTTGGAGGCCTTACGGAGGTCCAAATCCCGATCTGAAAGATGATATGGAAAGCCTTGGGTGTCTGCTATATGATAGGATGTTCAAAAAATTAAAAATGTGGCTCCTAGCCCTCCAAATATTCATTCTCCCAAGATTACTCAGAAAACATAGCGAAGCCTCCAAAAACAGGGCAGAAAGGTCATTTTTTGCATGTTGTTGGGTATTTTGACCCCTCAAAAGTGGTTGACATGGCTCAACTGCTGACTAGGATTGATGTAATCATCAAGGGGAATTAAAAAATTCAGAGTTTTCATCCAATGGACCCCCCCCTCTCAATAAAATTGTAGCATGGCCCATGCTATGCTTTTGCCAGTGTGACTGGTTTTCAAAATTTCCAATTTTGACCAAAAACTCATAAATTTATGCAAACATAGGGCTCAAAGGTAGGTCAATATCTCTCTAACCATAAATTTTTTTGCAAAACTAAGAGAGGTTTTTGTTCTTTGGCATTTTGGGAACAACAACCTCATCCATTTGTAAAAAATACTTTCCCAGTTGGTCAGAATCAAAGTTTAAAGTTGATCACTAAAAAACTAGAGAAAGTGTAGCGAGCTTGGAGAAATCGTAGCGAGATGGGGAAAAATGACTTTTGGAGGCCTTAAATGTGTCCAAATAAATATATTAAGGTACCATTGGAAAACTTAGGAAATGGAGTCATAAATCACTGCAAACACCTTCTCCAAACCCCTAAAAAACTGTGTTGAAGTCAAGTTGTCCATAAGTGCAGAAAACCTCCTTTGAAAATTGTATTTTTGGAATTTCTCCCAAATCATAATACCTGTGTATATAAATAAGGAGGTTTTTGTTCCTTGGTCTATTATGGAAAAAATCCGCTTTCACTATTTGAAAATTCATCTCTATTTGGTTAGAAACACGTTTTGAAGCAAAATTGTTCATGTGTGCATTGTAAACCCTGGGCAACCCATAACTTGGAAGGGTGAAACTATGATTTCTTGGAATTTGGAACTGCTTGGAAAGTGGACAGAAAATCATCTCATGTGTGTTGAGTGGTTCATATCTTGAGATTTTTCCTCCCTTGTTATAAGGCCTCTTATCTACCTCCATATGTACTTTGCAAGGGTAAAACCCTAATAATGAAAAACAAGGGAATGGAGAAATGGAGTAGGATGGAGGGGTTAAGAGAGGGAAAAGAGGATGGGAAAATTTAGGGAAGTATGGAAGGGTGTCAAGAAGGTTTAGGAATTGGAATGGAAGGGAATTAGGGTATGATTAGACCTATGGAATTTTATTACAGGTCTAGGTCTAGAAGGCTGCCAAAAACGCAACGTAGGGACAATGGTGTGGTGTAGGGTCTAGGGTTTGGATGTAGAATCCTAGGGAGTGAAAGTGATGGGGTGTGAGGGATTCAGGGAGTTTATGTGGATTTGGGGAAAGGGAAAATTATTATGGGAATGGTTTATTTGATTTACAAATTCAAAGAGGTAGGGTGGCCCACCTCATGATTTTCACTTTTCTTTTGGAATCTTGTATCTTTGAAACTTTCTTATGCAGATTTGGGAACATTAGGAACTTATTACATATTTGAAACGTAAATTAAATTTGAAACCAAAATTCATTGAACAAATTTACCTATTACCACTCCTCCATTTGTCAGATTTTATGTATGGAATGACAGATTTTGGATGGCTGAAACCCTAATGACCTAATGGAGACACTGAATGGAATAAAATCATGATGATGTTGACTAAATTAGTGATGATGATATCCAGTGATGGTACACTCAAATGAGTGATTACAAGGACCAGGATGCAAATTTTTTTAAAGGAGTGGAAATATCCCTAGACACACTATCTAGTGACCAAATTTTTATTTGAAAACCTAATGAAATGACAAAAAATTCACTTGAGAATCTAACAAGACATGGTAAGAGAATATTTGATCACTGGTGACGAACTGAACATGTTAGTGTCTCGTGATTTGGTAGATTGGTAAACCAAATGACAGGGTAACATCAGACTAGTCTTTGGAGTCCTAGGACCTAGCCTTCCTGGACTCAGAGAGGTCTCTCTCTATTAGATGCAAAGGATTTGTTCTTGTTTGCCTTGGGTGGTTGATTTTAGGCTAGTTGTTAAGTGTAGGGTTTGTTGTTTGTTTTGGTTAGGTGAGATGGATAGGTAGAATAGGTGGAGTGAGAGGTCTTCGAATAATTGGGCTATGGAGTCAATACAAATAATGGATGTCTCAATAATGAGTCAAAGTGCAGTGCAAGGCCAATATAACAAGGTTAATGGATCCTTAAGGTTATGAGTGAAGTGGGATGAACATCAAGTTGGTGAATAAGGTAGGGAAAATGACAATCAAGAATCCTTTGTCAAATACCTATAAAAAGGAGGTCTTAAATAATGATAAGCAAAAGATATAACTCATGAGGTAGGGCAAACTTGTAGATTTTAACCCTGAACAGAAATTATCTACACACGAATCTTATAACAGAAAATAAACAATAGCGAGATCATAAAACATAAAACAGATAAACATAGAGATTTTCCCCTGGATCCCAAATCGGGACAACTAGCTTGATTTTTCATTATATTCCTTTTAGTGTTTAATATAGACCCTATACGATAGAATCATACATAAACCCCAATCCATAAACCCTGGATTAGAACATAACCGTAGTTCCCTTGACCAGATCTACAAAAATACCAGGGGCCGAAAACCATCGTACCCCAAAACCATGTGCAAAACCATGCACAAAACCATGGACGCGGACTACCCACCGGATATTAAGGACCAAAAATTTTCCGCGTGCTTATTCGTGGAAAGAATATAACACATACCCAACAAAACTGTTAAGCTTAATGAACAATACTTAAACCAATAAACATTTAAGATAAACAATTCGAATGAAATATAGAAGGCGAGAAACTCATTTAACTTCTAGTGATTTCACCTTCAAGCTTTAGAAAACATTTAAGATCACAAATAACTTTAATCTATGAAGAGGGAACTCCTAAACATCATAAATCAAGCTATAAAGAACTTTGAAACAAGCTGATAAGCATGGAAAAAGGGCAAGATCGAAACAAGACCTCTTTGACTTAACCTAGCAAGAAATACTTCAAAGAGAGGTTTCAAGATAGAGTTTGGATAGCTTCAAATAAGCAGGGCATACCATTAATCATACTTGTAAACTAACATACTAATCCATTAATGAAACAAACAAGTTTAGGTGGACCTAAGGAGTAGTCAAGAATTCCTTCAGCTGACCAAACAGAGGAAAACATCAAGGAAATAGAAGGTGGGAGGAATAAGGTACTTCAAAGAGAATTTCTCAACCTATACTTTTCTGTTATAATGCAAAAAAGAAGAATGAAACATAATGACAACAAGAAAACATGAAAAAATTAAGAATACATCACCATTAACCAAGCTTAGGAATCCTGTAAAAAAGCTTCACCATCATCAATCCAAGCAAGACATTCATAGACTCCACAACACCAATTTCTTCTCCAAGCTCATAAAAACCATATATTTCTCTCAAATCTCATCAAATGCCAACATTTAAAATGAAGCCCTTGCGCTCTGTTTATCTTAGCAAAGGAGGGCAAGAAACCCTAGATAAGGTTGGAAAATGTCAAAATCAACCATAAATGTCATTTATATGCTTGAAGACCATGCAAGGCCCAAGGCACATAATATCTAAGCTAATAAATGAAAAATATCATAACATAACTCCTCAATCAAATCTGGAGTGATTTTCCCAAGAAAATATTAAAAAATCATTTTTCCATCAATTTGTGTGTTTTGTTGACATTTTGGCCAAAAACACACTACACAGTCCATTTGTGCAGTGCCACCTTCAGCAGAAAATAGGCTCTTTTGCAACCAAGTTTTGAACACCTTCCCTATGTCGGATTTGGCTCTGTGATGGCTCGTGGGAAAGCCTGATGATTCTACTTTCAAAAAATGCTTGTGGTTTCCTGATCCAGCTCCAATAGCCTAGTCAAAAATGAAAAAATCTCAAGACTGTCATTAGCACAGCGCCAGGTCCAAAACAGAGGCAGAATGGTGAAATTTGAGGAGTTTTTTGACCATTTGAGGGGTCAAACCTGCTTCAAATCTTCTGAAACTTGGTGAGCATAATGTGCTAAGTGTGAGAAATCCACAAATTTTGAATTTTTATCTTGAGGATGCTCCATGGATTAGCGTAGCTCCAGTGGTGCTATGCTAATGAGCCTTAAAATAAATAAAAAACAAAAAGTTCTTTAAATCTTCCCAAAATTGGTGGAGGCCTCCCTCAAGGGGTCTTGGAAATTTTTTGAGAAGTTGAAACCAAAAATCTGAGATTTGTTGAGAAGTTGAAACCAAAAATCTGAGATTTTCATGACTTTTAACCTCTTTTAGTTTTGGGATGAAGTAGATGAGAAGGTCTCATGCCTCTTGGAGGCAGAAAACACTAGCCTAGGCCCTGTTTGATAGGTTTAATGCAAGAGGAGTGATGGTGGCCTTGTTAGTGTACTTGGCATGCTTGTGACCTTTGTTGCTATCATTAGCCCTTTCATTTTCATTATTGGCATCATTAGTCATCATGTTTTTTGTTTCAACACTGCACTCTTTGTCTTCAACATTTTTATTATTTTCAACCTCTTCACTGAAAATTTTATTGTCCCTTTTTGCCCTTCCTTTGAGCTGCTAGCCTCTTTACTATTGTTATCATCATTAGGTTTATCACCCTTTTTATCTTCTGCACTTATAACATCTTCATTTTCATCATCTCCTTCCATATTGCCACTGTCTTCATCATGACTTTGCTCACTATCATTCCCACTACTCCTATTTTCATTGTTATCCCTTTCCACTGCTTCCATGTTTTCCATCTCCTGCTCGCTAGCTGCTGGCATCATCCTCATGTTCATAATTTTTTTCCTATGTACTCTGCCTCAACATGATCCTCTTAGTTCTAAACATAACCACCAAATTCATCTTCATTTGTGGACTAATGAATCATCACCTTCATCCTGATATTCATTTTGATTATTTATCTTGATTCTTTATTGCCACTTCCTACTTCACTTGATAAATCAAGAGAAGGAGAGGAAGGGATGTTTTCATGTGGTGAGGGTATTTGTGCAGATGAGGAGGGAATATTTGGTTGATAAGGAGGCTGGGGTTTTTTGGATTTAGTTGCTTTGGAGCCTAACGAGGTTTTTCTCAAAGGTGTATGGCAGCCACCTTAACTAACTTTCCTTCTCATGACATCAAAACTAGCAGTTTTCTAGCTCTTCTACAGATCTTGGAGGTGAATGGAGGATGAAAATTTGAACATGGGAAAGATATTTTTACTTTTGAAGGCTCCCTGCATTATCACAGCGCCCTGCCTGAGCTGTCGGGTCGACCTATTAGCGCAGCGCCAACATGCGTGCATGATGGTTTGCGTAACGCCAGGCGCATGCAGAGCATTTGGTCTCCGGGCGAGTCGGGCCTAAATTTGCGCAACACTCGGGCAGTTATGTAGAAGAGTTGGTCTTCAGGTGAGTCAGGCCTACGTTTGCGCAGCGCCCGAGAAATCATGCAGAGGTTTTGGGTGCTTGCAATGTTCCCTCGGTTTCCCGGCGAGTCGAGCCTGTGTTTGCATAGTGCCTGATATTTGCGTAGCGCTGGTGCTGATTAGCGCAACGCAGTTCAATTTTGAACGGGAGGAGGACCAGTTTGCGCAGCGCCGGCTTGTATTAGCGTAGTGCCAGTGATTTGCGCAGCGCCAGAACCAGTTTGCCTAGAAACACCCTGAAAACCCTATTTTTCTCTCTGAATAGTTTCTCCTCTTTCTAATGGAAAAATGAGATGGAAAAAGGCTAAGGAGACCCTTTATATCCTTTAGAAATAAATCAAAGTTACAAAAACCCACTTCACTTATGTTTTTAATCTTTTTCTTTTGACTGATACCTTTTTATCTTTTGCAGGGTTTTGAAGACTTTCTCAAGGCACCTTTCCTTCTTCTTTTGTGTTGATGGTTGGTTGATGTAGATGTCCTTTTCATCCCTTTTTCCTTTTGGAAGTTTGGGCATTGTTGAAACTGTCTTTGTCATGATTTTAACAAACTGAGAACACTTTTTTTTATCCTCTTTGGCCTTCTTAAGTGTAATTGACCTAAGCATGAGTTTCTCATATTTCACTGATACTTTTGATAGTGATGTATATTTGGTGAGAAAGGTTAGCAGGTTGTACCATTTTATGTCTTCCCTTAGCCACTTATGTTTCTACAGTTGCCTATAGTACACTTGCCTTTGATCCCTTAGTCCCTTTTTGGAGTTTAACACCTCATTTTCTGAATAGTAAACTCATGTTTCAACTTGATTTCTCATTTTGATACTAAAACTCATGCTTGGCTTTATTTTGATCATTTTTAAGACCTATGAGTGTACTTGGAAAGTAAACCTCTTATATTTATACCCTTTTCAAGTTCCTTCCATTGGTGCAGTGAAGTAGTGTTGTTTGTACAAACCCTAGAGAACACCTTGGATATCCTTTGAATGCCATCTGCTTGTTTATGACAGAGGACTTATCATCTTCATTTGACCTGTTCTATCCATCTTTCCAAACTTTTAGGTTTTAGGGCTGTTAGAGAAAAATAAGCAGTGTTGTCTTCTAAGTTCTCTATAGTCCTTTCAAGTTCATTCACTTTTGTTCAGTTCACCTCACCTTTTACCTTATTCATTCATGATTCCTGAAAATTTTCAATGTGTTCTTGATTGTGTTGAGGTGTCTTCTGTCCTTGTAGTCCTTGTACTGGCTTCTTGCTTTGGCAACATTGTTTTGTCAACCAATCACAAAAAACCATGATTCTCTTTAGACACAGGCCTGCTGCCTTTCTCTTTGTTGTGGATGTCTTCTTGTGATGATTCACCTTCTTACCTTACGTCTTCTTATGTTGATGGCCATCTTCATATTTCTTGAAAAAATGTGAGCAAGGGCAGCTGTCCCTTGCAAAATTTGTGCTTTGGCCAAGGAGGCATTTCTTGAATGGATTTTTGATAAGTTTTGGACAAATTTACTTGTCCTTCTTCTTCTTTGAATGCAGCCTCTTTACATAGTAAAAACAGAGATTTTTGGGACACCAAATCAACCCTATGACCTATGAAACCCTAGGTGACTTAGTGGAAAGGCTCTTTGGACTTAGCCTTTGGTTGAAAACCTGATTTGGGATCCTTAGGTGTAAAACATAGTTTTGTACAAACTGATGTATTGAAGATCCAAAATCCAATATACTTGATTTATCTAAAGATCCTATAGATACAATTTTGAGACCATCAACACTTGAGGTATTTTGGAGATATAAGAGAGCTGGTTGATTGGTGGCCCTAGGTAGTAGTGGAGGGGTTAGGAAAAAAAAAATAGAGGATTAAGGCCAAAGGTGGAAAAACATAGAAAAAATGAGTGACATGAGCCCTTGATGGGTCTTCTGGGATTGGTGGGATGAGCTTGATAGGATGGGATGATGAAATAGTGAAAAATTTATCTTAAGGATAATGAAGGCAGTGAGATTTCTAGAAATCACAATGTTCATGAAATTTTTTTCTAGAAATCTAGGATAAACCTTTAGTCATCTATAAAGGAAAAAATTACTGATGACTAACAATGGCTCCACTTGGGGAGGGTAGCTCCTTTTCAGGAGGTGTCAAGAACTTCATATCTCTAGTTTTATGAAGACTAGTGCCTCATCCATTGGGGAGATTTTTAACTCCTTTTACTTACTAATGCTTTCTTGAAGCTGTGATCTCAATAATCTGAAAGACATGATTAGCTCAAATTCATCTCTACCTACCCAACCTACTTGCCTAACATTTTTTCTTCCTTGGGTGCACTTGAACTGGAAAACCCTTGACATTCTTTTTATCTCAAAAGAAAAACAAACTATCTACTTCTATATTATTTCTTCCAAGAGTTCAGATTATACTAATGAGCTCTTTTTATTTTCTTCCTAGAGTAATTGACTGTCAAGATTAGGCTGTATGACAAACTTCATTCTCTAAGCTATTGACATGAAATTGAAAACATGGTTTAAATCAGGATTAGGGAATCTGACTTACCGTGAGTTGTTGCATTAGGATAAGCTGCACACAAACATTATTTTTGTATAAACAAAACTAGAAAAACAAGGGTTGTGATTTATCATTTGGTATGCATCCCCATATTTCTCTTTGGTTCAATTTTGAGCATGTGGAACCAATATCTTTCATTCCTAATCTACCCTTTTTTACAAGTCAAGTTTGAATGATTTGACAAGCTCTTTTTCACTAACTTATCGGCAATAAATTGAAAACATGTTCAACCATGATTAGGCTAGATGACTGAACAAGAATTTTTGGCACAGGTAGTGGCATTTAGGCTTGCACACTTTCAACATTACTATTTTTTTGGGTATGGGGCTGTACCTCTTTTCAAATATGCCCTCTTTTTTCACCTTTTCTCTGTTTTTGTATTTTCATTTTCAAAAAAATATGTAGCTAAAAGATGTTCAAAGGCTAAGATTATTTTCATTCCTATATATTCCAATCTAAACTATACATGATATACATTCAGCTGGTGAACTCTCTTTTCCAATACAACCAGTCAAGCATATGATTCCATGAAGGATATTGGGTTAACTCTTTGATGGTTTTGAGAAAATAAAAAGGCCACTCCCACCTTACTTGTGTTTGAACAGTAGTGCCTAAAATGTTCTTGAAATTGTGCATCAAACTTCTCTTGACATGTTTTACTCCCTCTTCAAATGTCTCTAACAAATCAGCAAAGGGATCTTGAAACAATACCTGACAATGAAGATTTGGAATATAAGCCTGATCTAGGATTGTTTATTCCTCCACTTAGCTAAGATTAGGAATCTTTTGGGAAATAAAATCTTCCTCTTTCTGATGATCATCTAAACTGGTAGATTCATCATAGATTGTAATGTTGCCCTATAGAATACTTGATATGTTCTGATTGAGTGGGCTGAATTCTATGGGAAGGCCATCATGTTGATGAGAAGGGACACTCTTTGTCCATAAATTCTCTTGAGAAGGCAACTAAAAAACTCTCTTGTGATTATCAACTTCCAAGCCTTCATATGCAACTGGAAATTCAATGGGACTTGGTCGTTGCTCATCTGGAGTTGAGGAAAGTTCTGTTTCATAAATTATTTCCTCAACCATTTCAGGAGAATGATTCTCATTGAAAACTTGCTCAAGAGGTTCATCATCCTCCTTAACCTCAACATCAAAGTTGAAAGATTGCTGATTTCCAATTATGTGAAATTTATTTCTGATGGACTGAAGTGAAGTAGAGAAAAGAGTCAGAGACTCTTCACTTACTTCTAATATTTCATGGCTTTTCTCATTAGTGTCATAAGTGACCTGTCTTGGCTGATTATTGTTTTAAATCTGATGATAGTGAACTTCATCCCACAAATCAACTGTTGATGTCTCTACAAGGTTAGCTTTTGTTTGGAGAACATCATCATCATCAGTGTTAGCCACCTATAAAATTTGTTATATCAAAAGGTGGCTAAATCATTTCTGGAGCCTTCAAGAAACAATTTTTATTGCTAAAAGTGTTATCTCTTGAAGACTCATGAATACATCATGCCCTTTGTTTAAATCCTCACTACTGTTTCCCTTTCGAACTCAGAAATTCTATTATTTTCATAGAGAAAAGACTGCTGCAAAATCTCTTTTTTCCCCTCCTCCACTCAAAACTAACCTTCATTTTATCCCCCTTTTTCCCCCATTAAATTCCTCTATTTTTCATTTATTCCCCTTTCCCCTTCATAAAATCCATTTTAAAAAAGTTTAAAACTCACTTTTAAACTTTGCTGAAACCCCCAACTCCATCAAAAAACGTTGAAAAAATCATAAAAAATAATTTTTTTTAACTATGAACTTCAGCCCCTTTGGGCTACGTCCTAAACCACTTCCCCACATATGCCTTGGCACTAAAACCAAGTGCCAAACCCTTTCGGCGCTTATCGCATCAGAGCAATCGTCCAGCGTAAGTCTATTTTATCTCGTTAAGCCTCTGATGCGATTAGCCCTTTGTATATAAGTCCCTGACCCCATTGTCGCTTCATATAACCTCAAAGCCCGCAATTGGGCCCTAAAATTTGTGAATAAACCCATCTCCGATGCAATTTTCCTTTGTAAAACATAAAAACCCATTTTTCCTATGTTTTACATTAAACCCGCCTTTTCATCGCGCGATACTTCTTGTTTTTCCCTCTGAAACCACTTTCCTCATTTTGTATTATATTGTATCACGTGCGCTCCCCACCGTTGATCTATACAGATTGATGGTTTAGATCTAATCTGGCCATACACTATCGCCCTCCACCTTCACCAAAGGGTTTCAACGAGCAATCTCCGCCATTGATCTCGGGGTCCAAAATGATTCGATGGTCTACGATTGTTCAGAAACCCCAATTTCCATTTTAACTCAGATTTCTTCTGCGAAAGGATTTTTTCCCTTTTCCTTTGTCTTTTCTTCACATTTTTCGCCCGTCCTTTATTAAAGTGAATATTTCACTTTATATTATCATTGTGGCTCCCCACCGTTGATCTTTACTAGATTGACAGATCTAACTTAATCTCTCCACCATTTTCTCCTAACCTCAGCCTCCTAAGAAGTTTTAACAAATACGCAGGATTTTATAATGTTTTTATGTATTTTACAGGTTTTAAATGGTTTTTCCATGTTATTAAAGAAAAACCAAAGGCCGGGATGAAGATCCCCATGCCTTTGTTCACAAAAGAGAAGCCATCCACAGGGTTCAAAATCACATTTCATCGGTGCATCATGAGCATTGAATGCCATATGAACCCTCTGTGGTACCTGCACATCAACAAGACATAGTAAGATTAAAAGAATAAATAGTATCAGTGTCGAAGACCCAAACACAACAGAGATGAAGAATTAAACATTGATTTCACAATTATGGTGGAATAAGGCTAAGATTGAAAATCAAAAGCCTAATCCACTAAATTAAACACAGTTAAAGGAAAATCAAGAACGTTTATCAGATAGAGGATGCCTCCACTACCACTTCAGAGGCTAATTGATTCCTCTCAGCTACCTAATTTCCACCTATAGCCTCAAAGCATTCAACGAAGGCCAAGTTATGATCAGAAAAGAAGATATTTGCCTCAACGCAGCTGAATAGTTAATTCAGCCAAAGGAACTTAATGAAAAAAATATTAGCAGAGTTATTACAACATGACACAGAACCTTAAAGTCAACAAAAGCTCCCACCAAGCTTAATTCTTAATGTAAAACATTTAATACAGAGGACATATCTATAAAATTCTCCATCGAGCCCCTCAAAGGCTGAGAAGTATTAAATCTGTATTAATTGAACCTTGAAGATCTTTTATCCATCCCACATCCTCATATCTTCTATAAATACTTCTGTAGAAGATGAAACAATGTTGGTTGCAGAACTTTGAAATATACTTGAGCTCGAAAATTCTACCTGTAAATAGTATTCAAAGGCTCTTGAAGCTCTTTTTGTGATTAAATAAGTTAGTCTGAGAAGTGAAGATGATTGTTGAACTGAAACATTAGACTTGAAGCTGTAACTAGTTTGACTTCAATATACAAGCTATTTCTTGGGATCCTAGTCTATATCACTGGTGAAGTGCTTATTTCTTCGTAATTGTTTTCCTTTCATGTATGCCATTTTTTCCATTAATTTTCTGATAAAGAACAACAAGCATAGAGTTAGGACCTATTGTTTATAGTACCCTTCTCTGACTGATACGATTTATCTCAATGTTTTCCCCTAAATTGTTTATTTAAGAATGATTCAATACAGTTGAGAAGTTAGGAATGTTGGCGTTCCCTCATCCTACTATTTACTTCAAACATTATTCTTGAATGTGATTTTCATTATTTGCTTATTAAATTTAGACTAGAAAAGTGATGGTGTTACCTGTTTTCTAGCTTCTTTCTCCAAAGGTAGATTCTGAAAGTTTCCCTAAGTGTTTGCTAAAAGCAAACTAGGTTTAAAAGTACCTTATCTGATCTTAAGTTGCATTTTGTTTCTCTTATGTGTTTTTCATCCTTTCTGAAGGTAATTATGTGGATTACTAGATTTTTTTTCTCTTGAGTTATCTTTAATACGAGCTTGTCTAAAGAGGTTTATGGTGAGCCCTACCCTTTGGTTGGTTTTAAACAGTTACCTTAAAAGGATTTTCTTGTTTGGACTGACTATAAATCCTTGTTGAAATTATTATCAGTTTCCACCCCTCCAACACTTTTATTGTTTCCATTCCATCATTTTATCTCAAAGGATATTGTGATATAGATGACTTTCCCCTTGGATCACTCTTGAAGTTGTTGCTCAATTAAAGCCCTATTATGACTCCATAGCCCAATGGATTGAAAACCAGCGTTATATCTATCTAATTAGCCAAAGATTGTTCTAATTGCTTGCAACTTCACACCTTTGAAACTCTTTCCATTTATGACTTTCCACTCAAATAATAATCATGCTCAACCATCCAAAACAAACAAAAATCCTCGGTCTTCATAACTAGCCTAATATCATTACCTAAAAGCTTTAAAGGTAAATCAATCTTTGCACTTTATTGGAGAGATCCCTCTCCGGATTCAGGAGGGCTAGATCCTAGAATCCCAAAGTAGTTGAAATAGTGTTTCTCCCTACAGTTTGACTTTGCCAATCTTGCAAATTATAGGGAGCTAACAATCAGATTGATAAAAATTTGGAGAATCATCAACATAAATAATTTCACCAATCAAACATATTGGGTTACCAATTTGTTCTTCTTTGAACTGATCTACAAGTTCACTTTCTGATCTATGGCAGATGGCATTAGTAGGAGGAGGAATGGGAATGTTTTGTTCATATGAAGGTTTAGAGGCTGGCTGCATGTTTAGCATCTGATCTATCTCTTCTTCAGTTAAAGGAGGGGGAATTTTCTATTTTCTTTGGATAGGACCACAACAGTTCTCTTTCTCTAGTGAAGGCTGATTTTGAGGCGGAATTTTGTCTTGAGCCTCACCTAGAAGATATGGTGAATAATCACTTGTGCCTTCAGAGAGATCCTGTGGGTTTTCTTCTATTTCTTGATTGGGTTCTAACTCCTCTAGGTTGTCATGATAGCTATCTTTAGAATAAAATGCATGGATCTCTTCTAATAAATCTTCAAGATGCCAGTTCCCTAAATCTTCATCAATGCTTACAAGGTGTTGTATAAAATATTTAGATTGATTACAACAATTTTAAGCTAATGATAAATATGGAAAATGCACTATATAGTGTTTATAAAATACCTTGTGGAAATCCTTCAATGAAAACAAGATGCCAGGTTCTAGCCATTCATACCAATTTATTGCCTTACCCTCTAGAGTTTCCATAAACATTTTCATGAGGCAGTCCTCATGTCATTCAACCTTTAACCTCCATACATGTATATGAAATTTGATGAGATGTAACAAGGGGTCATCAACTTTTTAATCTTGAAATATAGGTAGGTTTTTAATCCAATTTATTTGAGGCATTTTGTGTGGGAATCCAGGGATATGATCTCTACTCATTGGAGCATATCTCCTTTGTATCCTTAGATCCATATTTGTTAATGAGAAAGGGTCATTGTGTCTTTTCAACTAGTCTAGATTTCTCTACCAGTGGAGTCTTTTGGTCTATTGAGGGTTGTGGAGTCGCCAGGTGGAAGGTTTGAACTTTTTTTTCCACCATCATCATGATTGGGATTGCTCAATGCATTCCCAGGGGAGTCTATAGGGACTAGTGAAGTAATAGGTCTACTGGACAATAGTGGAGTCGCCAGGTGGATGTTTTTAGTTGTTTTTGAGGATATATGTGTATGGTCCACCACCAATACTGAAAAAAACCAATATAGGGATGTTTTTGGGGTTTTCTAAGTTCTTTTATATAGCCCTAAGGTTTGTAATGAGTGTCCTATAAATGAGTCATCATTTTGCTAGGATGGTGGAACAAGCAGATTCTACTCTTGGCTATCAGTTGATTTTCTGAGCTTAACTAAGGGTTAAATGAGTCTATAAGAGTTTTTAGCCTACTATGTACTTGTTCCCACTGTGATCGCCATTATGTTAGTAATGGGGATGAGGTGGAAGATTCACTGGATTCTCTAAGTCTAACTGAGTTTTTAAGAGGTATTCAGGAAACTATACTCAGAAGTCCCACTATGATTGCCATTATGTTAGTGTCCCGTGATTTGGAAGATTGGTAAACCAAATGACAGGGTAACATCAGACCAGTCTTTGGAGTCCTAGGACCTAGCCTTCCTAGACTTGGAGAGGGCTCTCTCTATTAGATGAAAAGGATGTGTTCTTGTTTGCCTTGGGTGGTTGATTTTAGGCTAGTTGTTAGGTGTAGGGTTTGTTGTTTTTTTTGGTTGGGTGAGATGGATAGGTAGAATAGGTGGAGTGAGAGGTCTTCGAATCATTGGGATATGGAGTTAATAAAATTCATGTATGTATCAATAATGAATTAGAGTGCATTGCAAGGCTAATCTAGTAAGGTTAATGGATCCTTAAGGTTATGAGTGAAGTGGGATGAACATCAAGTTGGTGAATAAGGTATGGAAAAGGGCAATCAAGAATCCTTTGTCAAATACCTATAACAAGGAGGTCTTAAATAATGATAAGAAAATGATATAACTCATGAGGTAAGGAAAACCATTAAGCTCAATGAACAATACTTAAACCAATAAACATTCAAGATAAACAATTCCAATGAAATATAGAAGGCGAGAAACTCATTTAACTTCTAGTGATTTCGCCTTCAAGCTTTATAAAACATTTAAGATCACAAATAACTTTAATCTATGAAGAGGGAACTCCTAAACATCATAAATCAAGCTATAAAGAACTTTGAAACAAGCTTGTTATCACTATAATTTTTTTTTTTTTAAACATGGCATGTCAAATCTATTTTGACCATGAATCTAAATAGTTTTGAAGTCATTTTTAGTATGGTCAAGGGTATGTCATAGTTTTGGAGGTTAGTGTTTACAATAAAAATTCAAATAAGGTCTTTATAGGTTCATTCCATGGTTAAAAAGTTCACATTTTTCATTTAAGGGAAATCTAAGCAGGTTTTAGGTTGATTGTCTACAATTAGCCACACACAGTTTCGTAGCGTTGTTAGTTCAAAAATTCAGTTTTGTGCTACGAAAGTGCTACTACTTTCGTAGCAAAAATTGCAAAATTTACACTACGAGCACTACGAAAGCGCGGTTTCGTAGCTATCGTGTCAAATAAGTTGGGATTTGTCAGTTTCAGTTGGGGAATGATAGGATAGGAGTATGGTGAGTCAGTTAGTTAACAGATTTGTTGTACCCACTTGTCTTACAGTCATCATATTCATGATAAGGTGTCAATTAATCATCATTTGGTCATGAAGTGACATCCCTAATTCAATTTTTTTTTCCTAATTGAGTCATTCTTGTTTCATTAACCTTCACATATGTTATCCAAGCTTTGAAATAGTGAGGATAAGTTTATTGTTGTTATATCTAAAGACAACCCTCATCAAATCAAGCGAGGCTGATTCATCAAATCAAGAGAGGCTTCTTTTCAGGTTTTTAAGAAACCAACAGGTTTTCTATAGGGAATATGGAAGAGGAAAAGAAGATCCACAGAGGGGGACATTATTTAAGATATGAACTTGAGAATGCAAATGTTTTCATGGAGGATCAAATGGTAATGGATACTTTGAGCAAGGCTGGCTGTCTCAAATTTTCTGAAAAGCTACAGGGTTGCCACACTCAAGTGTCCAAAGAGTTTTCTCTACATTTCAGTGGAAACACTACCAAAGTTGGAATGATAAACATGCTAGTGACACCTAAGACCATAGCTTCTGTGACAGAGATACCAAGGGGACAACAATCCTGGTTTAAAGGTTTTAGGTTTGACATGGAGCTGTTATCACTATAAAAAAAATTTCCAAACTTGGGACTGTTTTCTTTGTTCCTAGGCATGGTATTTAGATAGGTGTTAAGTCATTTTAACTTTTTAGGGGTTAAGTGATAGGGTTAGAGTCTCACTTTCATTCACATAATAAAGTCCAACAATCTTATTTCATACCTTGAGATTCTCATACCATGTTTAGAAAGTCTAGTTTTTAACCATTTTGAATTTTTTTTGATTAAGCCATGAAACCACGTTTTCGTAGCGTAGACAGTGTTAAAAATCTCCTTTGCACTATGAAAACACTGCTCTTTTCATAGCGCAAAACCCTGAAATTACATTAGGCGTGGTACGAAATCGGGGATTCTTAGCATGTCTTGTCAGTTATCAAATCCATCAAAATTCCGTTAATCCTTCATGATTAGGTGTCAGCCACGAGTCTTTTCTCACACATGCAACCATTCATAGCCATCATGACATTCGTTAGAGGTAATTTATCTTAGTAATTTTTAAATTTGAAAAGGGTTGGTTTTTGGTTTTATTATCTCATGCAACAAAGACATGATGCATACCCTTTTCCGAATGGTAAGCTCATGGTAAGAAAAAACCAAAGCTTCTCTCATTCATCAAGTGAGGCTGATTGTTACTTTCAAGTGAGGCAGTGTCCCTAATCAAGTGAGGCAGTTTACTCTGAAATCAAGCAAGGTTGTTTGTTACAGGTTTTCAAGAAGCACACAGGAATTTCAAGGAAAGAATGACAGAGGAAAGAAAGAACCACAGGTCAAGACACTGTTTAAGGACGAAGCTTAAAAGTATAGAGGCTCTAACCAAGGAAAAATTAGTTTAGGAGGCCTTCAAGAAGATAGGATGCTAAAAATTCTATGAAAAATTGTAGGGAGGTCATAATCAAGTGACAAAAGAGTTTTCTCTTCATTTCACAGGTTCAAATACAAAAGTTGGAGTCTTAAACTTGCCAATTTCCACTGAGATCATATCATTAGTGACAGAGATTCCAAGGGGAGAATAAATATGGTTCAAAAATTTCAGGTTTGAGATGGAACCTTGTAAAATATTTATGAAGCCAAGGTTTGAAGAGACAGATTTAACAGAAGCAGTGCCAAGAAGCTACATCAAGAACACATATGCCAACCTGCTCTACAACATTCAAAGGTATTTCACCTGTGAGGGAAGATAACATAAGGTGTATTCTTATCATTTCAAACTCTTGTTGCATTTTACTGGAATGATTTCTTTGGATTTGCCTTTCTTCTTGTTTTGAAGTTTAGCTAAGATGGCAGATAAAGTGCAAATGAAAGCTCAGTATTATGAAACTTCACTTTTCCATCATGGTATAGTAAAAATTGATAGTTTTATATGAACTTCAGAGGATAAACAGAGAATGGTCTACATTTTTTTTTTTGTCCACTTGGGGTGGAAACACAAGGAAAAGGTAGTAGCTCTACGGCCAAAGAAAAATCACCATCAGAAACTAGTGACCCTGCAGAGACAAGATCAAAAATATTTGTCAAGTTGAAACCCAAAAAGAAAGTGAAGGAGCCAAAGATCAAAACATCAGTGATCATTCAAGAGACTCCTCAACCTCAACAAAAGAAGACAACTAAAGTTAAAGAAACAGTACAAGAACAATCAACTAGTAAATCAATCCATAAAAGATTGACTAGAAGTAAAATAACAAAGGAAAAGGGTAAAAAAGCGGTTTCAGGAGAAAGTATACATTTAAAGGGTGATTTGAATGATATTTTACAAGATATTGATATTGAAGAGTCTACTTTAGTTTAGGAAGACTTTATAAAATTGGATGAAGGGAAATCTAAGAAGATGAAATATTCCAAAAAGCTAGTTTTTGATGATGAAATTTCAGAGTTTGTGTTCAAGCCCCGAAGGCCTTTAACTAGGCATTCAAAAAAAAAAAAGTTGCAAGAGCTGGATATGGATTTAGATAAAGCAGGGGAAGTTTCCAATGTTTATGAAGAGCCCATAGACCTATCAGTAGCAATGCCTGAAGGTGACAAAAACAAAGTTTTCAACACTCAAAGAGAAAAGAGCAGTTATGAGGAAATTAAAGAAAAGTTGAGACTAGCTAATCTCAAAATTGCTAAGCTTAAGAAGAAATCAAGAAGAAATGTTGTTGAGAATACAAACTTCAAAAAAATAAGGGCTCTGTGGGAGGTTGAAAGAGTTTCCAAACCTGAAACAGTCAGCAGTGAAGCTCAGTACTTTACCTGGATTGTCGCTGCAATCGAAGAGGAAAGATTTATGAGAATGATAAATGTTAAATTGAGGGATACTAACAGGAAACTGAAGAGGAAGATTCAAGATCTTGAAATTCAATTGACAAAATCTGAAGGTCAGCTACAACAGAGATAGAACAAGAGTAGTAAGTGACAAATCCTTAATACAATTTTGTTTTTGGGAAGGACATCAATTTTTGGAGACATTTCAAAGTTGACTTATTTTGATTGTTAAGGTCTATATACATCATGGAAATCATTAAAAGGTGCAAATATCCTTAAATTCTGAGAATTGTGAAAAAATTGTGTAAAAAAGACATACACAACAGTTTCATAGCGCACTACGAAACTGCTGTAGGTGCATTTTTGAATATTTTTATAAGGGTTTTGAGAGGTGAAAACACTTGTTTTCCAAATTTTGTTGCTGTTGGTGGATGGAAAGGGCTCATAGATGAAGTTTCAGGTGTCAAAGCAAAAGAAAGTGGATGGTTAAGATATTTTTACAAAGATATAGATTCTGCACTACGAAAACAACTGCTATTTTTGTAGCGCAGCCATATCATCTCTCTTTATACTTTTTCAAAAGCTTAATTTTTGTATAGGTGGAAAGGCATGGTTCCATGGAAATGATAACACATTTCACTTATCTCAAAAAATTCATTATTTCCAACAAAATGGTTCAAAGATCATCATTGAAGGTAAAAGCTAAATTACAGGAAACATGTTCCTTGTTTTATAGGGCAGATAAGACATGAATCAACATGATTGCATAACAAGATCAGAGGCATCATCAAGGTCGAAGATATGGAGAAAATGTTGTTAGAGATATTATTTAAGTCTTAGATAAGGTTGTTTTAGACATAATAAGGAGTTGTGTTTCTATTTTTATTAGGACTTCTAGAAGAGACAATTAACTGTCAGATGTAATTAAGAGTCTGTTTTAGGAGCAGATAGGTGTCAAGCTTAGAAATTCGAATTCTCTTCAAGATGGATAAGGGAATCCAATATTGTAATGATGAATCTATAAGAGACATGAAGTCGAATTGCTAAAGGTTGGCAATTTTCATTAACAAGTAAGTTATGTTATTATAGCAGACTGTGTGTTTTCATCTTAGTACGGATATTAGATTTACTACTTAGGATTCAGAAAGAGTTTTTGGTGTTTGATATTACTATGGATTTCCTCATTTACCTATTTGCAGTGGTATGAACATATGTTACTTAGAATTCATTGGAAAATTCTCTAACTTCTTTCATATGTTTGTAAACTGTGTTTTATTCATTGTGTTATTGTTTTTCTGACACATCTAAAACTCTGAAATGCCCTGACTTCCATTTTAAGCTAATTTTGATGTTTTTTTGAGACATACCTTGACTCCATATCCCAATAGATGTTTGTTGATCAGTAATTCAACTAGTTATACACTTTATATCCAATTTATTCCTAGAGTTAGCCATCTAATCCTTAATTCAAAATCTTAAACCTATTGAGAGAGCCCTCTTAGGTTGAGGAGGCTAACCCTCATCTAAAAGTTTGGTTTGAAATAGTTACTCAGAGTCTACTTGATCAGCAGCCTGTTAGGGTCAGATTTTGTGATAACATTTTGGTGCGTTTACTAGGAGCCTGAAGATTACTCATTCCCGAAATCAAGAAGCTGAACTTCTGAAGGTAGCAAGAGCTAAGAAATTTTTTCGAGGCTGAAATCTACCTTGGTGACTCCATACATTTTCAAAGTTTAAAGGTGGCTTCGAGAGCGAGATATACACGGAGCAATCCTGACCCTAATCCACCTACCGATGTGGACAATCCAAATACTATTTCAAGAGGCAGTCAAAGAATTTTAGAAATATCAGGTACTCCATCCCATTCGAAATATTTCTCCTCTGAAATATTAAGAAGTCCTGAAGACAAAAGAGTTGATGAAAAATTCATGAAGTTTTGTTTAGATCATAAAGTGAAAAGGAATTCATTGATATTATATTAGACTTGCAAAAGAGATGAATTGACACTTCCTCCCTTGTAACCCAAGAAGACAAAGATGAATTTTGGGAATCTGTTACCTCTCAACTGTTGTTAGAAAAAGAGTCTTTAGATAAACTCAAATAACTTGACCCTTTCGAAGTCTTTCTGAAATATAAAGTTGGTTTACCCCTTCCAAATTGGAGCTCAATTATCAGTGGCTTGCAAAAACCAAGTATTCCTCCTCATATCAGTCCTTCATCTTCTGGTTCTTCCATTCCTAAAACTACCATCCATCCTTTAAGCATGGTTGCTCCTGCTAGGTATGCACCATTTGTACTCCCTGTTGTTTTGCATGATCTTCCTAGTAAATATGCTGCTAGGATTCCTACTTGGGGTAGTGATGAAGAAATCAGAGCAGAAGAACATGTAGATAAATTTAATCATTTTACAGACAGAGAAGAAGTTTATGATGAAGATGTGAAGTTAAGACTGTTTGCACAAAGTTTTACCGGTGAAGCTAGAAAATGGTTTAAAGCTCTCACACTGGGAAGTATTCGAACTTGGGATGAGTTTGAAGATAAATTTTTGAGAAAATGGGGAAACAGAACCAATCCAATTCAAGCACTTACTAAATATAACAGCCTTAGAAGGGCAGTTGATGAATCTATCCAAAAATTTTCAAAGAGATTTAAGAAATTTTTTGACTCAATTCTAGCTCATTTGAAACCTCCGGAAGCCTTAGCACAAATGAGATATGCTGAAGCATTTGATTATGAATTTTATATCTTGTTGAGAGAAATAGAATCACCTACACTTGCTGAAATGAAAATTGATGCAGTAAAGGTAGAGGTAAACATGATAGCTACTAAAAAATCAAAAATGGGAAAAACTAAATTGAAAGAAGATGAGAAACCTTCCACTTCAACTTCTGAAGACAAATTTGACTCAATGATGAAAACCTTGGAGAAGTTGATGGATAGGTTAGCTCTTGGAAACACCTCTGCTCCTCCTATGAAACATGAACCTCAATTTAGAAATCCTCAATTCAGGAGACCTCAAAACCAACAAAGGCCCAAATAAAATAGAAATTAGTAGCCTGATCCTCTAGTGAGACCTCCTTTTCACCAAAATTTGGTAGATGACGAAGATGAGCCTGAAATTCCTAAGGAATCTATCCATTATCTTGATGAAGAGATGTCAGGAATTTTCTTGACTAAAGAAGAGCATGATGAGTCAGATTTGTCTAATCAAGAAGAAGAACCATCAGATTATTTTAAGGGATATCAGCATGCTATTTTTGAGATGAAAAAAAATATAATCTTAGAAACAGAAATGTACCTATCATTGAAAACAAAGTGCAACCTAAGAAAGATGCTCCAAATTTGCTGAAGCCAAAAATGATAGCCCAAATATTGCTAAAGTTATGAAAGATACTCCACTTTGTAAGAAAGACACTCAACTTTCTCCTCCTATCAAAGAAGTTGAAAAATCTGTTTCTGTTTTCAACCTTGAGAATGAAATTTCAAAGATTAAAATATCAGTCCCTTTTAGCGAGATTCTCAAGGTAAATTAATATAGAAGCAATATTGTTAAGTTGTTAAACTCACAACCAGAAGCTGTTGATATTTCGAATGTCCAAGAAGATAATCCGACTATATATTTGGGTCCAAGGTTAGAAGATGAACAAAATGAAGAGTTTCCTCCTTTTTATGTAAGCATTAGCATTCATGATATGAATTTACATAATGCTATGTTAGATTCAGGGGCTTCTCATAATCTTATGCCCAAAGTAATCATGGAAACGATGGGTTTACAAATAACAATACCATATAAGGATTTATTTTCTTTTGATTCAAAAAGAGTTCAATGTATTGGTTTGATCAAGGATGTAGTTGTCGGTCTAACACAAATTCTAGAAAAGATGGTTGTTTTGGACATTTTTGTGGCTGATGTTCCGCCAAATTTTGGAATGTTATTTTCAAGATCATGGGCAACAAAAATCAAAGGCACAATGCAGATGGACCTTACCTATGCCACTATTCTTGTTTTCGGTGAACAAAGGATCTTGTATCGAGAGACTAGGATGGTTTACATGGTAAGTAGCAAAGATAAACCTCAAAAATATCCTATTTATGCCTTTGATACTGAACTTGTATCTACCATTCTTTTAAATGAGTCAGCTGATAGTGTTGAGAAAGAAATGAGAGCAAAAAATCAACATGCAGAAAATTAGCATTCAGAAAATCAGCAAACAGAAAATTAGCAAGTAAGTGATGAAGAGATGGAAGGATGGTGGTCATTGTCCTTTGATGGATCAATAGGAAAATAAGGGGTAGGAGTAGGGATTTGGATTACAAGTCCAACTGATGAGAGTAAGTTTTACTCTTACAAACTGAATTTTGATTGCACAAACAACATGGCTGAATATGAATCTTTGATTTTGGGTCTAGATCTTCTTAAAAAAATGAAGGCCAGAAATATTTCTGTTTTTTGAGATTATGAATTAGTTATTAGACAAGTTGAAGGTGTTTATCAAAAAAATGATGTAAGAATGAAAGCTTACAGAAATTTAGTTTTAGACATGTTGGAGAATTTTCAAGCTTTTTCCTTCATAGTCAAATCTAGAGATCAAAATTCCATTGCTGATTCTCTTGCTGTCTCTGCAAGTATTTTCATAATTCCTACTCATTCTTCTAAAAAATATGAGATTGAAGTTCGCTGTTGACCAACTATACCAGATAATGTCACCAATTTGCAAGTTTTTGAAGATGATCAACAAGTAAATAATTTTATTGAGTTGAAAGAAGAATTTGAAAGTACCTAGATAGATCAACAAAACATGTTTGTTGAATCAAAAGGAAATTCTGAAGTTCTACAACTAAAGAATAATTCAATACCAAAGGGTCTTATTCCTCTTGAGAAGAATTTTGATCAGAATGATGTTTCTAAATCCCCAAAGATACAAGCTGATGAAGAGGAAGTAGAGAGTTGTAATCTTGGTACATTAGCTTTGCCTAAAATGATCAAAATTTCAAAATTTCTTTTAGCTGATATGAAATTCAAATATATTGAGATGATGAAGAGGTTTATTGATGTTTTTGCTTGGATTTATACTAAATTTAAAGAAATATGATCCTTCCATTATTCAACATACTATTACTATCAAAGAAAATAAGAAACCATTCAAACAGAAGTTGAGGAGAATTAATCCCCTTCTCATGCCATTGATTGAAAGGGAGATTAAGAAACTCTTTGATGCAAAAATCATTGTCCCAATCAGATTCTCCAATTGGATTGCAAATTTGGTACTGGTTAGAAAGAAGAAGGGAGAAATCAAAATTTGTATTGACTTCAGAAATTTGAACAAAGCCTCACTAAAAGACAACTATCCTCTTCCCAAGATGGATTCAATTCTGCAAAATATTGTTGGTTCTCAAAGAATGTCTATGTTTGATGGTTTCTCAGGTTACAATCAGATTCTTGTACATCTGGATGATCAGAAAAAAGCAGCCTTCACAACACCATTGGGCACGTTCATGTATGCTAAGATGCCTTTTGGTCTCATGAATGCGGGAGCTACTTTTCAAAGAGCAATGGATATTGATTTTTGTGAAGAAAAGGATAAGACAGTGGTTGTTTATCTTGATGATAAACAGTCTTTTCAAAGAAAGAAGAAGATCATTTGAAACACTTAGAAAGGGTTCTGCTGAAATGTAGAAGGTTTGGTATCTCTCTTAATACTACTAAAAGAATCTTTGCCTTAACATCAGGAAAATTACTTGGTCATATTATTTTTGAAGAAGGAATTAGGATTGATCCTAATAGAATTAATGCAATTCAAAAGGTAGATTTTCCAAGAAGTAAGAAAGAGATTAAATCATTTCTTGGAAAAGTGAATTTTGTTAGACGCTTCATTCCTAACTTTGCTGAGATTGTCAAAGATATAACAAGGATGTTAAAGAAAGGAATAGATATCAAATGGACAGCTGAAGCTAAAAAATCTTTTGAGAAAATCAAGAAGGCAATTACACAAGCACCGATACTCATCAGCCCAGATTTTTCCAAAGAATTTTTGGTTTTTACATTTTCTTCCAAAAACACAACTGCTGGAGTTTTGTTACAAAAAGGAAAGCAATGTACTGAACAACCTATTTCTTTCTTTAGTAAAACATTAGCAAATTCTAAGCTGAAGTATAATATTCTATAAAAATAGGCCTATGCTTTGGTGAAAGATATTAAGGATTTTAGAATTTACATTTTGCATTCTCATATTGTTGCATTTGTTTCAAGTGCTGTGGTGAAAAAAATTCTAACTCGGGCAGATCCCGATGGTAAGAGGGGAAAATGGATCGCCAAATTGCTAGAATATGATATAGACATCAAACCAAACAAGTTGGTGAAGGGACAAGGCTTGGCGAAACTAATGACTCAGTCAAATTTGGACTGTCTTGACATAAATCTGAATGCAGAAATATCAGAAATTTTTTAAAATGAGGAAGAATTGGTCCAAATTGATGAGAAATATCTTACTTCAGAGTGGTATAAGGATGTGGTTTTTGTTCCACAGCATAACAAAGCTCCCGCTGATCTAAAAAATTCCAAAGCAAGGTTTGTTAAGATAAAATCTTTGAGATATTTTGTATATGACAGAAATATGTTTTGGAAAGATACAAGAGGAATTTTGCTGAATTGCTTACTTGAAGAAGAAGCTGAAAAAGTCATTGAAGAATTCCATAAAGGTGATTGCGGAGGACACCATTATTGGAAGGCTACAACAAATAATATTCTAAGAGCTGGATATTTTTGGCCAACAATGTTTAAAGACATTTACAAAAAATCACTGCGTGTCATGAATGCCAAATTTTTGAAGGAAGAAGAAAGCTTGTACGTCTACCTTTGGTTACTATCTATGTGGAAGCTCCTTTTCAGCAGTGGGGGTTAGAATTTATTGGAGAGATACATCCATCATCATCAGGGCAACATCGCTGGATTCTCACAGCAACAAACTACTTCACCAAATGGATAGAGGCGATACCAACAAGGCAAGCTAATGACTTTGTACTTATTTCTTTTCTAGAGAATAATATATTGTCTAGATTTCGTTGTCCCATGAATATTATAACAGATAATGCTCAAGAATTTAAGTCCAAGAAAATGATAAATTTCTGCCATCAATACCATAACACTCTTGGACACTCTACAACATACTATCTGCAAGGGAATGGTCTTGCTGAATCATCAAATAAGAGCATTATAAGAATCATCAAAAAGGTATTGCAGGAGAACAAGAAAGCGTGGCACTTAAAGCTGAAGTACACCTTATGGGATGATAGGATTTGTACAAAGAGGTCAATTGGGACTTCGCCATATGAATTAGTTTATGGTGCTAAAGCTGTTTTTCCATCATCACTAGGGGTACCGGTCATGAAGTTAATTCAAGGACTTGAAGAGGAACCAAATGCCATTCAGAGGAGGATCAAGTAGCTGATAGCCTTGCAAGAAAAGAGAAATGAAGTCTGTGACAAACATGAGCAAGTTCAAAACAAAATCAAGAACACATTTGATAAGAAGATCAAAGAAGACAGTTTCCAGCTACAAGACAAAGTGCTGAAATGGGAGGCCAAAATTGAGGAAACGGGAAAGCATGGTAAGTTTGAGAATTTATGGAAGGGTCCTTTTAAGATTGTTGGTTTTCATGGGAACACACTTATATATTGCAGGAAATTGATGGAGGATCATATGCTGGAGGGTCTGTTAATGGCAGGTTCCTAAAGAATTATGTTTGCCGAAGTTTTATCAGTCACTCATGACATTGTACATATTTCATCTTTGTCATTTTTATTGCTAATAATGACAAGCTGAAATAGAGATCTTAAGCCCGAGGTGAAGGCCTAAACAATTTGAAGAAGATGCTTGTCAACACAAATTTCTGTTTTTATCAAAAATGGATAGCACTAGAGCTGCAGGTTCTTAGTGTACCACAGGGGCACACTATCCCAAGTGGAGCCACTGTTATCACTATAATTTTTTTTTCCAAACTTGGACAGTTTGCTTTGTTCCTAGTCATGGTTTTTAGATAGGTGTTGCATCATTTTAAGTTTTTAGGGGTTAAGTGATAGGGTTAGAGTCTCATTTTCATTCAGATAATAAAGTCCAACAATCTTATTTCATACCTTGAGAGTCTCATACCATGTTTAGAAAGTATAGTTTTTAACCATTTTGAGAGAATTTTGATTAAGCCACGAAACCACGTTTTCGTAGCGCAAACAGTGTTAAAAACTTCTTTTGCGCAACGAAAATGCTGCTCTTTTCGCAGCGCAAAACCTTGAAATTACATTAGGCATGCTACGAAATCGGGGATTCGTAGCATGTCTTGTCAGTTATCAAATCCATCAAAATTTCGTTAATCCTTCATGATTAGGTGTCAGCCACAAGTCTTTTCTCACACAGGAAACCATCGTAGCCATCATGACATTCGTTAGAGGTCATTTATCTTAGTCATTTTCAAATTTGAAAAGGGTTGTTTTTTGGTTTTATTGTCTCATGCAAGAAACACATGATGCATACCCTTTTCCGAATGGTAAGCTCATGGTAAGCAGAAACCAAAGCTTCTCTCATTCATCAAGTGAGGTTGATTATTACTTTCAAGCGAGGCATTTTACTCTGAAATCAAGCAAGGCTGTTGGTTACAGGTTTTCAAGAAGCACACAGGAATTTCAAGGAAAGGATGACAGAGGAAAGAAAGAACCACAGGTTAGGCCACTATTTAAGGACGGAGCCTGAAAGTATAGAGGCACTAACCAAGGAGAAATCAGTTGAGGAGGCCTTCAAGAAGACAGAATGCTGGAAATTTTGTGAAATATTGTAGGGAGGTCATAATCAAGTGACAAAAGAGTTTTCTCTTCATTTCACATGTTCAAATAGAAAATTTGGAGTCTTAAAATTGCCAATTTCCCCTGAGATCATATGATTAGTGACAGAGATTGCAAGGGGAGAAGAAAGATGGTTCAAAAATTTCAGGTTTGAGATGGAACCTTGTAAAATATTTCTGAAGCCAGGGTTTGAAGAGATAGATTTAACTAAAGCAGTGCCAAGAAGCTACATCATGAACACATATGCCAACTTTCTCTACAACATTTAAAGGTATCTCACCTGTGAGGGAAGATACCATAAGGTGTATTCTTATCATTTCAAACTCTTGTTGCATTTTACTGGAATGATTTCTTTGGATTTGCCTTTCTTCTTGTTTCAAAGTTTAGCTAAGATGGCAGATAAAGTGAAAATGAAAGCTCAATACTGTGAAACTTCACTTTTCCATCATGGTCTAGTTTGTTGAACTCTTAGTTAAACTGAGAGGGGGGGAGTGAATCAGTTTAACAGATTCATGGAATTTTAAAAACTTTTCCTTTAAAACTTATTTTACTTTATTAACACCTTCATTTCATGATCAACATAATGTGTGAGCAATCTTTATTTATGAGCAGCAATTAACAAGCAGATTAGATAATGTACCAGCAGTCTTAATATGTTAGCAGCAAGTATTAGCAGAATAGATATATCATATCAACACATATACATCATGCACATAGACACCAGATATACGTGGAAACCCATAAAGGGAGAAAACCACATCTTATTATTGTTGTGATGCAAAGGCAAGCTCCAACTCCCTCTCACCACTGATTTTCTGTAGGCACCAACCTACAGGAGGCTCCAACCTCAATTATGCAAGCTACAACTTGCAAGGAAGCTCCAACTCCCATCAATTTTCTGCAGGCACCAACCTACAGGAGGCTCCAACCTCAGTCAGCTACAACTGACATTTTATCAAGCTACAACTTGATGTGGAAGCACCAACTCCCATCTATTTTAAAAAGAAAAACACTTGCTGATTTACCTTGGATATCAGCTCTGTTCTGTACCTTCTTCTCTGTTGTTCATCAACTCTTATAGTATCGTACTCCGGGATCATCTCTGCTCAGCCCCTTCTTCTTCTTTGCTCAGCTCCTCCTTATTCACATTCTTCTTGCAGCTTGCTTATTCTCTTCAACTCTCTTTAATTCTGCTGCACACTCTCTTCTTCTCTCACCTTTTTTTTTTTTTTTGGTCAACACGTCTCCCCTTGGGTATTATCCTATTTTATACAAACTAGCTTCATGGCTGTTTGTATTCTACTTGGAATTCGAAATGGACAGTCATGTCTCTTTTCCTTCTACCTTCTCAATCCTTTTATCTACTTATTCAGAAAATATAACTGTAGGTATCAATTAAACATTACAGTGGGAATTTGTTCTCTCTCAGAGACTTTCCAATGCATCACAAACAATAAAAACAATAAAAACATTTACATTCGAATTACAATGTGAACTCCAGCTCAACTCATTTAGTCTTTTGAATCGCTACGCATTTGTCTTTTCTTTGGCTGTCTTTGTCTTTTCTGTGACTGTGTTTTATCTCATTTCGGCTCTGTTTGTTTTTCTGTCCTCTGTGGGGGTGTAACTACTGCATACGTGTAACTGTGCCTTTTAAATAAATAAAATGCAATTGCTGACTTTTAAATCAGGGCAATTCCAACCCTTTTCATGCCACGAGTGTCTTGTTGATGTGGCAAGTTCCGCAAGATGGAACATACATATATCACAACTGTATTATGTTACAAATCACCCTCCACCTTAATCCGAGGCCTGTGGGTTCACAGACCACACGACATCTTTTAATACAATAGCAGCAACACATTATATATATATACCAGAGCCGTAATTTCAATTCTCAGCATAGTTATACACCGTTTTACCAAAAAAACTGCCATGTCCACTATAACCCTGAAGAATCATGTTTAATACATAACTAATTCCCTTTCGGGCTCACTTTCCATGCTTTCCAATGCACTATGCTCTTCCTTCAGCGATTTCTGATTGCGATTGATCGCAATCGCAAGCTGCCTTGCTCCGATGCGATTGATCACTATTCACTGTTCTTTGCCGATGCGATTCGAACTCAAATCCTTATTAATCAAATTTTATAAGCCCATCGGGTCCGGGCTTCAATCGCAATCGCAAGTCTTTTAATATATGTTCCGACGCTCTTATAATCTCCGATGTGATTATGCTAGACTTCAAATATGTTTGAATTATAATTCATACATCCATCAGGTCCAGAACTTCCAATCGCAATCGCAACTCTTTTTTGCATGTTCCGATGCTCTTATAATCTCCGATGCGATTAGGCTGGACTTCAAATACGTTTGAATTATAATTCATACATCCATCGAGTCCGAAACTTCCAATCGCAATCGCAACTCTTTGTTGCATGTTCCGATGCTCTTATAATCTCCGATGCAATTAGGCTGGAATTCAAATATATATTAACCATCGTTTATACGCCCATCGGGTCCGAACTCTTAATCGCAATCGCAAGTCTTTTAATATGTGTTGCGATGGTTTGTTTCTTTCCAATGCGATTAAGCCGGATTTCAAACTTATCAAGCCACTATTTATATGCCCTATCGGGTTCGGAACTCAATCGGAGCTCTTGTCACTATGTTCCGCTGCCAACCTTTTCTCCGATGCGATTGGGTGAGGGTCCCACTTTATATTACTTCCTTTCCACTGATCATAACGCGCTCCACTTAAATATATATATTAATGTATATGCCTTGGACCATTGCAAAATATGAAATGTGCGGCATTTATATGTATTATGATATATATATATATATATATATATATATATATGTATCCTCTAGCAGGTTAGGTGATTCCCGGAATAATGTTTGTATATATATATATATATATATATGTTTATATATATACTTTTCCGCTTGGGGTTATGCGATTCCCAGAATAAGGTTTATGTATAAATATGTAACGCCCATCGGGTAATGATTCTCGGAATATTATATATCTATCCTCCGGGTTGGGCGATTCTCGGAATTATAACGGCTCTGCCTCTGCCTCTGTTGCTCTGTCACTCTGCCTCTGCCTCTACTGCTGTGACAACTGCTCTGCCTCTTCCTGTCTCCTTTATATTCGCTTCCACTACCTCTGCCTGTCTCCTTTGCTATCTCCTTTTCCTGTCTCTGCTATCTCTCTGTTTCTATCTCTTCGTCTTGTCTAATGCTGCTCCTTGCTTCTTCAGATGGTCCTGTCTCTGCTTCTCTTTGCTGCCCTGATTCTTCGTTTTGCTGCTTCTGTTACTCGAACTCTGCCTCTGCCTTTTCTGTACCTCTGTTCTTTGCCTATCTCTGCATCTGCTGCCTTTTTTGCACTACATTTCTTAAGTTCAACTCTTTTGTACATTACATTGCCTCTTCTTCTATTCACTATCTCTGCTTTGTCTGCTGCCTCAGTTCCTTATCTATCTTGCTTCTTTTGCTGCCTTGCTACCTCTTCTTATGCTTTCTCTGCTCCTTGGCTGATCTTTCAAGTGCTCCTCCTTTGTCATCTCCTTTTCCTTATTGTTGGTTTAGGTGCTGCTCCTTTGTGCTCCTTTGCCATCAATGACAACATTTCCAACATAGTTAAATTAATAGTTTTACATGAAATTTAGAGGATAAACAAATAACGGTCTACATTTTTTTTTTTTGTGGATTTGGGGTGGAAACAAAAGGAATAGGTATTAGCCCTAGGGCCAAAGAAAAATCACCATCAGAAACCAGTGACCCTGCAGAGACAATATCAAAAATATTTGTCAATTTGAAACCTAGAAAGCAAGTGAAGGAGCTAGAGATCAAAACATCAGTGATCATTCAAGAGACTCCTCAACCTGCAAAAAAGAAGACAACTAAAGTTAAAGAAACAATAGAGGAAAAATCAACTAGTAAATCAATCCAAAAAATATTGACTAGAAGTCCAATAGCAAAGGAAAAGGGTAAAACATTGGTTTCAGGAGAAAGTATACATTTAAAGGCTGATTTGAATGATATTTTATAGGCTATTGATATTGAAGAGTCTCCTTTAGTTCAGGAAAAATTTACAAAATTGGATGAAGGGAAATCTAAGAAGATGAAATCTTCCAAAAAGCTAGATTTTGATGATGAAATTTTAGAGTTTGTGTTCAATCCCAGAAGGCCTTTAACTAGGCATTCAAAAAAAAAAATTGCAAGAGCTGGATATGGATTTAGATAAAGCAGGGGAAGTTTCCAATGTTTATGAATATCCCATAGACCTATCATTAGCAATGCCTGAAGGTGACAAAAACAGAGTTTTCAACACTCAAAGATGTAGAAATTTGAATAACTGATATGTTATCCCCTGAGATTCTCCTGATCACACACTATTTTAACTTCATGCACAATACAAAATCTCTTCTACCGTTGATCATTAATTACGGAAATAAAAACAATCGCATGCACACATTAAAACCATAAAAAATCACACATATGAACACAATATTTCATGGGAAAGCTTAAAGCTGAAAACCCCCAACTATCTGTATATTATATGTCATAGATATCATGTAACAATCATCATACAAAGCTCCTCACAAGCTCTCAGTACAATCTCCAATTGCTACACACTAATCAAGCTAGATCTAGCAAAACACATGCTCCAATATTTGCCACCTGATAGCCTACCTCTACTGCGCAATCAATGCTGAAGAATGGCTCATAAACAAATTCGAACCACTTGGCTTGTACTGTGAAATCCTCATTGGCATCTCCAATCACTGGTTGTTGCAAATCATGCAACAGTATAGTCACAATTGATAGTCACACTGCTCTTTCACCCATATCTTCACTGGTCTCCACTGAAACTGTCCATGCATTGAAGTTAACTGATGTATTCTTTAGTTGATTAATGAGTTTATAATTAGTGAATTAATTAATAGTTAATTCACACCACTCTCACTAGTGTATCAATTAGTTAGAATAGATAAACTAGCTCAACTATGTTTAGCTTAGTTAAACTGAACACAACTCCATTAACTTCCTCAATCAATTCCACCAAACTCTCTCACATGAGTTATAACTGAAGTATCCATGCAATATCTCCACTTAACCCTTAGGAATAGCGTAATTCCTTCTGTCAACTCCTGTGCCACATCTGTGCGCTTAACTGAAGTGCTCCAAGAGAATAAGATAATGTTTATAGTCCAAATATTATTAAGAGCTAATAATATTCAACATATCTATTTTTGGACTAGCAATCTAAAAACAGATTCCACCCAATATGTCTAAAAATAGAATTCCATCTATTTTTTCCAACTTGACGAACCATCCACAAATAGCATCCTGCAACTCATAGAATATGATCGACATGTCTAAAAAATAGTCATGGTCTAAAAATAGACTTTGCGCCAAAAATAGCCTGCGGGCCCACTTAGTGAAGGTGACTTATTTCCACTAAGCTCATCATCTTGTTGCAATCTCAACACTCCCTCTAAATAAGATAAGGATTATTTTCCACCCTTGTCCTGCCTCTGTGGTATTCGAATTTTCTCCTGGTGAGCGCCTTCGTCAAGATATCAACATCCTGATCCTTCGTGGGAATGTATGAAAGTAACATGATCTTCCGCTGCACACAATCTCTGATATGATGATACCATATGTCAATGTGTTTAGATCTATCATGAAATACTGGATTAACTGAGAGTTTGATGCAACTCTGATTATCACAATAAATCACAGTAGGATCTAAGTGTGAACTGAACAACCCGACCAGGATCTTCCTCATCCATATAGCCTCGTATGCAGCCAAACTCGCTGCCGTATACTCGGCCTCCACTGAATTGAGTGCCATGGATATCTGCTTCCTGCTGTACCAAGAAACTGCTGTCGACCTGATATGGAAAATCCCTCCAGATGTGCTCTTTCTATCCATTGGGATCCCTGCCCAATCTGCATCCGTGAAGCCACATAGCCTCACCTCATCCGACTGTCTATACCATAATCCATATCTCGATTTGCCTCTGAGATATCTCAATACATGCTTGGCTGCCTTCCAAAATAGCTTGGTAGGCTTAACCATAGCTTGTGAAAGCTGGTTAACAACATAGCATATGTCAGGTCGTGTATTGACCAGATACATGAGCGACCCCACCAACTGTCGATAAACAGTGGCATCCACTACCTCTGCCGAAGTAGCATCCTCCTTCCTCCATCCACCAGGAAGAGGAGTATCAACAGGCTTGCAGCCATGCATGTTGAACTTCTCCAGTATCTCCCAGGCATACTTGCCTTGAGAAAAAAACAGTACATCATTGTGCTGCCAAATTTTCAATCCCAGGAAATAATGAAGGAGGCCCAAGTTCTTCATCTCAAACTCCTTTTCAAGATTAGCCTTGCATGAGTGTATCAACAGTTCATCACCTATCAAAATCAAATCATCTACATAAAGTACAATGATCAACAACTTACCCTCCACCACAATCTGGTATAGGTTTGGATCCACCTCACTCTTGGAGAATCCAAGTCTGGTGAAATAACTGTCTATCTATGTGTACCAAGCACGAGGTGCTTATTTCAACCCATACAACGCTCTTTTGAGTCTGCACACATGCGAATCACTGCTGAAGATCTTGAAACCTTCAGGCTGCTCTATGTACACCTCTTCCTCAATCACCCCATTGAGGAACGCAGTCTTCACATCCATCTGATGAATGTGCCACCCCATCTACGCTGAGAGAGAAAGAATCGTCCATATGGAAGAATACCTTGCGACAGGTGCAAAGGTTTCCTCATAATTGATCCCCTCAATCCGTGAGAAGCCTCGAGCAAAAAATCTTGAATTGTACTTCTCCACACTCCCGTCAGCTGCTTGCTTCACTTTGTAGATCCATCTCAAACCCACCACTGATTTCCCTTCCGGCCTTGGGAAAATCTCCCATGCACTGTTTCTGACAATCGAATCATACTCTTCCACCATGGCATCTACCCATGCGGGATTCTCCACAGCTTCCTCAAAAGAGGATGGCTCTGTCACAATACACTTGCTCATAAGAGCCATGTATCTAGTATACCAGTCAGGTGACTGTCTCTGTCTGCGCTATGATGTAGGTGCTCCTACAATCCTCTCTACATCTTGAGCCAGTCGCTCAGCTTCTGTAGTGCGCTTCCACCCTCTGATGGTTGGCGCTACATGAGTGGTCTCTTCCACTCCATGAACCTCCTCTTGTGGTTGATACACATCTTGAGGCTCATATTTAGGATCTAATAGCTCCTCATCTGCATTCAAGCGTGGCTCCCTCTCAAGCAAACACTTCATGGCTTTCTCCTCATGAAATTTGATATCCCGTCGCACAACAGTCTTGCGATTGTCTGGAAAATACACACTATAGTTGTGGGGTGTATCAGTGTACCCCAAAAATATCCCAACCTCTGCAGTTGACTCCAACTTCTTCCTGGCATCCTTCGTCACATGAATGTAAACAGGTGAACCAAAAATCCTCAAACGGGAAATATTAGGCTTCTTACTAGAAAATTCCTCCTCGGGTGTACTCATGCCAAGTATCCTATGAGGACAACAATTTTTCACATATGCTGCAGTATTGCATGCCTCAGCCCACAAGTGTATGGGAAGGCCCTGATCATGCAACATCGCCCGTGCAGCACCCATGATCATTCTGTTCTTTCGCTCTGCAACCCCATTCTGCTGTGGGTTATGAGGTACTATGAGCTCTCTTCGAATTCCTTCTGTGCTACAAAATTCCTTGAATTCACCATAGATGAATTCACCACCATTGTCGCTCCTAAGAGCCTTCACCCGCTTCCCCGATTCTTTCTCAACCAGTGCCTTAAACTCACATAACTTTGAGTATGTCTCGCTCTTCTTTTGCATGAAGAATATCCAGCACTTACGAGAAAAATCATCAACAAATATCACATAGTACCTGTTATTTGTTGTCGAAGCTACTGAGAAAGGTTCACACACGTCTTTGTGAATTCTCTCAAGGATCGTCGTGGTGTGACTATCCTTCTTGTGAAAGGTGGCTTTCACAAATTGTCCCATGGTACATCCCTTGCACTAATCTGATTGCACAAGAGTACCCTTAGGAAGCCCAGTAGAAATATGCTGCAGTATCTTCAAAGCTCCATGGTGAAGGTGGCCCAATCTCCAGTGCCACAGCTCGCCATCATCCCGGCTCACCACTCCTTCGACCTTGCCTACCATTGCTACATAGCCATCTACCTGCAATTGATAAAGGTTCTTAACTCAAACCCCTATCCTCCGGGTCTCACCAGTTGCCTTACTGTGTAGGAAAGCCTATCCCTCACTAAAGACAACATCATATCCCTTGTCTTCTAACATCGCCACAAAGATCAGATTCTTCTTCAATCCTGGAACATGCATCACTTCCTTCAATACGAAGGGTTTACCAGAATCCCTCTCAAAGGAAATGGTATCGATACCGGTCGCACTGTATCTACCATCATCACCCATCTCGATGTGCACTCCAAGATCTTTCTCATCCAGATCAGTAAACATATCTTTGTCTCTGGTCATATGAAAAGATGCACCACTGTCAAGAAACCACATCTGAACCCATCACACTTGAGTCCAAGCATGCGATCAGTGAAAAATCCAGCTCAAACTGCGAGGGTAAGGCCTCTCCAGCTGCAGATCCAGCAGCCTGCTTATTTTTCTTCTTCTGTGGAAAATTATTGGCGTAATGTCTGTGTTGGTGATAGTGAAAGAACTTCACCTTGGACATGTCCTGCTTCTTGCCTTTTGCACCGGATTGAGAAGCATTCTTCTTTCTCTTCCCCTTCCTTGATTTGGTAGCCAAAGCACAATTTTCTTCATCTGAGTTCTTTGATGAAGATCCATCCCTAGTACTTCACCTTATCTCCTCTTGCACAAGATCCGACCAAAGTCGCTCCCATCCTAAAAAATTTTCCCAACCATTGACAGAGTTCTGATAGGAATGAAAACTCTTCGGAAGCCCAAGGAGAGCCAAGCTCACCAATTCCTTATCATAAATAGTAACGCCCACACTTCCCAGCTCATCCCTGCATTGGATGAACTTCGTGAGGTACTTGGGCATACTATCGCCTTTCTCCATTTTTATGTTTCTGAGTCTATCCTCGAGTGCCAACTTACTCTGGTCGCTATTGCTTTGGAATAAGTCTGTCAATGATGTCCACATCAAGAATGAATAAGCCTTACCATGAAGGCTGGACACTATGTGATCCTTCACACCTTCCAATAGAATTCGTCGACACTTTGCTGTCTTCTTTTGCCATGCGTCAAGTATGGAAACATCGCTAGAAGTAGGTTTTGGAATTTCTGCATCTATGAAATCCTTCAACCCATTGTCATCTAGCACCGCCTCCATCCTGTCCTTCCATGCAATATAATTCGAGCTTCCTTCAAGGTCATACTCCAATCACAATCCGTTGAAAGACATCTCAACTTCGACACCAAGAAAACACTGCTGCAAATTCGAATTCCACCAGCTCAAAAATCAACAGCTTCAATGTTTTGCAATTGCTCCAATGATCAATATCAATCTGATACCATGTAGAAATTTGAATAACTGATATGTTATCCACCAAGATTCTCCTGATCTCACACTATTTTAACTTCATGCACAATACAAAATCTCTTCTACCATTGATCATTAATTGCGGAAATAAAAACAATTGCATGCGCACATTAAAACCATAAACAATCACACATATGAACACAATATTTCATGGGAAATCTTAAAGCTGAAAACCCCCAACTATTTATATATTATATGTCATAGAGATCATGTAACAATCATCATACAAAGATCCTCACAAGCTCTCAGTACAATCTCCAATTTCTACACACTAATCAAGCTAGATCTAGCAAAACACATGCTCCAATCTCTGCCACCTGATAGCCTGCCTCTACTGTGAAATCAATGCTAAAGAATGGCTCATAAATAAATTTGAACCATCTGGCTTGTACTGCGCAATCCTCATTGGCATCTCCAATCACCGGTTTTTGCAAATCATGCAACAATATAGTCACAACTGATAGTCACACTGCTCTTTCACCCATCTCTTCATTGGTCTCCACTCAAACTGTCCATGCACTGAAGTTAACTGATGTATTCTTAGTTTATTAATGAGTTTATAATTAGTGAATTAATTAATAATTAATTCACACCACTCTCACTAGTGTATCAATCAGTTAGACTAGATACAACTAGCTCAACTGAAAGAGTTTCCAAACCTGAAACAGTCAGCAGTGAATCTTAGTACTTTACCTAGACTGTCCCTGCAATCAAAGAGGAAAGATTTATGAGAATGATAAATGTTAAATTGAGGGCTAATAACAGGAGACTGAAGAGGCAGATTGAAGATCTTGAAATTCAATTGACAAAATCTGAAGGTCAGCTACAACAGAGATAGAACAAGAGCTGTAAGTGACAAATCCTTAATACAGTTTTGTTTTTGGGAAGGACATCACTTTTTGAAGACATTTAAAAGTTGACTTATTTTGATTGTTAAGGTCTATAGACATCATGGAAATCATTAAAAGGTGAAAATATCCTTAAAGTCTGAGAATTCTGAAAAAACTGTGTAAAAAAGACATACACAGCAGTTTCGTAGCATGCTACGAAACTGTTGTAGGTGCATTTTTGAATATTTTTATAAGGGTTTTGAGAGGTAAAAACACTTGGTTTCCAAATTTTTTTTCTACTGGTCGATGGAAAGGGCTCACAGATGAAATTTTAGGTGTCAAAGCAAAAGAAAGTGGATGGTTAAGAGATGTTTACAAATATATAGATTCTGCCCTACGAAAACAACTGATATTTTCGTAGCGTAGCCATATCATCTCTCTTTATACTTTTTCAAAAGCTTAATTTTTTTACAGGTGGAAAGGCATGGTTCCATGGAAATGATAACACATGTCACTTATCTCAAAAAGTCATTATTTCTAACAAAAGGGTTCAAAGATCATCAATAAAGGTAAAAGCTAAAATATAGGAAACATGTTCCCTGTTTTGTAGGGCAGATAACACATGAATCAACATGATTTCATAACAATATTAGAGGAATCATCAAGGTCAAAGATATGGAGAAACTGCTCTCAAAGATATTATTTAAGTCTTAGATAAGGTTTTTTTAGACATAATAAGGAGTTTTAGTCCTATTTTTATTAGGACTTCTAGAAGAGACAATTAATTGTCAGATGTAATTAAGATTCTGTTTTAGGAGAAAATAGGTGTCAAGATTAGAAATTCAAATTCTCTTCAAGATGGATAGGGGAATCCAAGATTGTAATGATGACTCTATAAGAGACATGAAGTCAAATTGCTAAAGGTTGGAAATTTTCATTAACAAGCAAACTATGTTATTATAGCAGACTGTGTGTTTTCATCTTAATACGAATATTGGCTTTACTACTCAGGATTCAGAAAGTGTTTTTGGTGTTTGATCTTCCTATGGATTTCCTCATTTACCTATTTGCAGTGGTATGAACATATGTTACTTGGAATTCACTGGAAAATGGTCTAACTTCCTTCATATGTTTGTAAACTATGTTTTATTCACTGTGCTACTATTTTGCTGACACATCTAAAACTCTAAAATGCCTTGACTTCCAGTTTAAGCTAATTTTGATGTTTTGTTGAAACATACCTTGACTCCATAGCCCAATAGATGTTTGTTGATCAGTAATTCAACCAGTTATAAAATTTATATCCAATTCATTCCTAGAGTTAGCCATCTAATCCTTAATTCAAAATCTTAAACCTATTGAGAGAGCCCTCTCAGGATGAGGAGGCTAAGCCTCAACTAAAAATTTGGTTTGAAATAGTTACTGAGAGTCTACTTGATCAGCAGCCTATCAGGTTCAGATTTTGTGATAACATTTTGGTGCGTATGCTCGGAGCCTGAAGATTACTCATTCCCGAAATCAAGAAGCTGAAATTCCAAAGGTAGCAGGAGCTCAGAAATTTTTTCGAGGCTGCAATATACCTTGGTGACTCCATACATTTTCAAAGTTTAAAGGTGGCTTCGAGAACGAGATATACACAGAGCAATCTAGATCCTAATCCACCTACCGCCGTGGACAATCCAAACACTATTTCAAGAGGTAGTCAAAGAATTTCAGAAATATCAGGTACTCCATCTCATTCGAAATCTTTCTCCTCTGAAATATTAAGAAGTCCTGAAGACAAAAGAGTTGATGATAAAATTCATGAAGTGTTGTTTAGATCATAAAGTGAAAAGGAATTCATTGATATTATATTAGACTTGCAAAAGAGAGGAATTGACACTTCCGCCCTTATAACCCAAGAAGACAAAGAGGAATTTTGGGAAGCTGTTACCTCTGAACTGTTGTTAGAAAAATAGTCTTTAAATAAACTCAAAGAACTTGAGTCTTTCAAAGTCTTGCTGAAATATAAAGTTGGTTTACCCCTTCCAAATTGGAGCTCAATTGTTAGTGGCTTGCAGAAACTAAGTATTCCTCCTCATATTAGTCCTTCATCTTCTGGTTCTTCCATTCCTAAAACTACTATTCATCCTTTAAGCATGGATGCTCCTACTAGGTATGCACCACTTGTACTCCCTATTGTTTTGCATGATCTTCCTAGTAAATATGCTGCTAGGATTCCTACTTGGGGTAGTGATGAAGAAATCAGAGCAGAAGAACATGTAGATAAATTTAATGATTTTATAGACAGAGAAGAAGTTGATGATGAAGATTTGAAGTTAAGACTGTTTGCATAAAGTTTTACCAGTGAAGTGAGAAAATGGGATGAGTTTGAAGATAAATTTTTGAGAAAATGGGGAAACAGAACCAATCTAGTTCAAGCACTTACTGAATATAACAGCCTTAGAAGGGTAGTTGATGAATCTGTCCAAAACTTTTCAAAGAGATTTAATAAAGTTTTTGACTCAATTCTAGCTCATTTGAAACCTCTGGAAGCCTTAGCGCAAATGAGATATGCTGAAGAGTTTGATTACGAATTTTATATCATGTTGAGAGAAAGAGAATCACCTACACTTGCTTAAATGCAAAGTGATGCAGTAAAGGTAGAGGTAAACATGATAGCTGCTAAAAAATCAAAAATGGGAAAAACTGAATTGAAAGAAGAGGGGAAACCTTCCACTTCAACTTCTGAAGACAAATTTGACTCAATGATGAAAACCATGAAGAAGTTGATGGATAGGTTAGCTCTTGGAAACACCTCTGCTCCTCCTGTGCAACATGAACCTCAATTCAGAAATCCTCAATTCAGGAGACCTCAAAACCAACAAAAGCCAAGAGAAAATAGAAATCGGTAGCCTGATCCTCCAGTGAGACCTCCTTTTCAGTAGAATTTGGTAGATGACGAAGATGAGCCTGAAATTCCTGAGGAATCTATCCATTGTCTTGATGAAGAGATGTCAGGAATTTTCTTGACTAAAGAAAAGCATGATGAGTTAGATTTGGCTAATCAGGAAGAAGAACCATGAGATTATTTTAAGGGATATCAACATGGTATTTTTGAGATGAAAAAACAATATAATCTCAGAAATAGAAATGTACCTATGATTGCAAGCAAAGCACAACCTAAGAAAGATGCTCCAAAGGTTTCTGAAGCCAAAAATGATACCCCAAATATTGTTGAAGGTATGAAAGAAACTCCACTTGGTAAGAAAGACACTCAACTTCCTCCTCCTATCAAAGAAGTTGAAAAATTTGTTTCTGTTTTCAACCTTGAGAATGAAATTTCAAAGATTAAAATATTAGTCTCGTTTAGCAAGATTCTCAAGGTAAATTAATATAGAAGCAAGATTGTTAAGTTGTTAAACTCGTAACCAGGAGCTGCTGATATTTTGAATGTCCAAGAAGATAATCCTACTATATATTTGGGTCCAAGGTTAGAAGATGAACAAAATGAAGAGTTTCCTCCTTTTCATGTAAGCATTAGCATTCATGATATGAATTTACATAATGCTATGTTAGATTCTGGGTCTTCTCATAATTTTATGCCCAAATTAATCATGGAAATGATGGGTTTACAAATAACAAGACCATATAAGAATTTATTTTCTTTTGATTCAAAAAGAGTTCAATGTATTGGTTTGATCAAGGATGTAGTTGTCGGTCTAACAAAAATTCCAGCAAAGACGGTTGTTATGGATATTGTTGTGGCTGATGTTCTGCCAAAGTTTGGAATGTTATTGTCAAGATCATGGGCATCAAAAATCAAAGGAACAATGCATATGGACCTTACCTATGCCACCATTCCTTTTTTCGGTGAAAAAAGGAGGTTGTATCGAGAGACTAGGATGGCTTAAATGGTAAGTAGCAAAGATAAACCTCAAAACATTCCTATTTATGCCTTTGATACTAAACTTGGATCTGCCATTCTTTTAAATGAGTCAGCTAATATTGTTGAGGAAGAAATGAGAGCAGAAAATCAACATGCAGAAAATCAGCATTCAGAAAATCAGCAAACAGAAAATCAACAAGTAAATGACGAAGAGATGGAAGGATGGTGGTCATTGTACTTTGATGGATCAGCAAGAAAAAAAGGGGCAGGATCAAGGATTTGGATTACAAGTCCAACTAATGAGAGTAAGTTTTACTCTTACAAACTGAATTTTGATTGCACAAAAAACATGGTTGAATATGAATCTTCGATTTTGGGTCTAGATCTTCTTAAAAAAATGAAGGCCCGAAATATTTATGTTTTTGGAGATTCTAAATTGGTTATTAGACAAGTTGAAGGTGTTTATCAAAAAAAGGATGTAAGAATAAGAGCTTACAGAAATTTAGCTTTAGACATGTTGGATAATTTTCAAGCTTTTTCCTTGATAGTCAAATCTAGAGATCAAAATTCCATTGTTGATTCTCTTGCTGTCTCTACAAGTCTTTTCATCATTCCTACTCATTCTTCTGAAAAATATGAGATCAAAGTTCGCCATAGACCAGCTATACCAGATAATGTCACCAATTGGCAAGTTTTTCAAGATGATCAACAAGTAATGAATTTTATTGAGTTGAAAGAATAATTTGAAAGTACCTAGATAGATCAACAAAACATGTTTGTTGAATCAAAAGGAAATTATGAAGCTCTACAACTAAAGAATAATTCAATACCAAAGGGTCTTATTCCTCTTGAGAAGCTTTTTGATCAGAATGATGTTTCTAAATCCCCAAAGATACAAGCTGGTGAAGAGGAAGTAGAGAGATGTAATCTTAGTACATTAGCTTTGCCTAAAATGATCAAAATTTCAAAATTTCTTTCTGCTGATCTGAAATTCAAATATATTGAGATGATGAAGAGGTTTATTGATGTTTTTGCTTGGAGTAATGCTGATTTAAAGAAATATGATCCTTCCATTATTCAACATACTATTCCTAATAAAGAAAATGAGAAACCATTCAAAAAGAAGTTGAGGAGAATTAATCCCCTTCTCATGCCATTGATTGAAAGGGAGATTAAGAAACTCTTTGATGCAAAAATCATTGTCCCAATCAGATTCTCCAATTGGCTTGCAAATTTGGTACCGGTTAGAAGGAGAAATAAAAATTTGTATTGACTTTAGAAATTTGAACAAATCTTCACTAAAAGACAACTATCCTCTTCCCAAGATGGATTCAATTCTGCAAAATATTTTTGGTTCTCAAAGAATGTATATGCTTGATGGTTTCTCAGGTTACAATCAGATTCTTGTACATCCGGATGATCAAGAAAAAACAGCCTTCAGAACACCATGGGGCGAGTTCATGTATGCTAAGATGCCTTTTGGTCTCATGAATGCAGGAGCTACTTTTTAAAGAGCAATGGATATTTCTTTTTATGAAGAAAATGATAAGACAGTGGTTGTTTATCTTGATGATATAACAGTCTTTTCAAAGAAAGAAGAAGATCATTTGAAACACTTAGAAAGGGTTCTGCTGAAATGTAGAAGGTTTGGTATCTCTCTTAATCCTACTAAAAGCATCTTTGCTTTAACATCAGGCAAATTACTTGGTCATATTATTTCTGAAGAAGGAATTAGGATTGATCCTAATAGAGTTAATGCAATTCAAAAGGTAGATTTTCCAAGAAGTAGGAAAGAGATTCAATCATTTCTTGGAAAATTGAATTTTTTTAGACTCTTCATTCCTAACTTTGCTGAGATTGTCAAAGATATAACAAGGATGTTAAAGAAAGGAGTAGATATCAAATGGACAGCTGAAGTTAAAAAATATTTTGAGGAAATCAAGAAGGCACTTACACAAGCACCGATTCTCATCAGCCTAGATTTTTCCAAAGAATTTCTGGTTTTTACATTTGCTTCTGAAAACACAATTGCTGGAGTTTTGTTACAAAAAGGAAAGAAAGGTACTGAAAGCCTGTTTCTTTCTTTAGTAAAACATTAGCAAATGCTGAGCTGAAGTATAATATTCTAGATAAATAGGCCTATGCTTTGGTGAAAGCTATTAAGGATTTCAAAATTTACATTTTGCATTCTCATATTGTTGCATTTGTTCCAAGTGATGTTGTGAAAGACATTCTAACTCAAGCAGATCCTGATGGTAAGAGGGGAAAATGGATCGCCAAAATACTGTGATATAGACATCAAACCAACCAAGTTGGTGAAGGGACAAGGCTTGGAAAAACTAATGACTTAGTCAAATTTGGACTGTTTTGACATAAAATTGAATGAAGAAATATCAGAAATTTCTGAAAATGAGGAAGAATTGGTCCATATTGATGAGAAATATCTTACCTCAGAGTGGTATAAGGATGTGGTTTTTGTTCTACAGCATAAAAAAGCTCCCGCTAATCTAAAAAAGTACAAAGCAAGGTTTGTTAAGCTAAAATCTTTGAGATATTTTGTATATGACAGAAATCTATTTTTGAAAGTTACAAGAGGAATTTTGTTGAATTTATTACTTGAAGAGGAAGCTGAAAAAGTTAGTGAAGAATTCCATAAAGGTGATTGCGGAGGACACCATTATTGGAAGGCTACATAAGATTCTAAGGGCTAGATATTTTTGGCCAACAATGTTTAAAGACATTTACAAAAAAAATTATGCATGTCATGAATGCCAAATTTTTGAAGGAAGAAGAAAGCTTGTACCTCTACCTTTGGTTCCTATCTATGTGGAAGCTCCTTTTTAGCAGTGGGGGTTAGACTTTGTTGGAGAGATACATCCATCATCATCAGGGCAACATCGCTGGATTCTCACAGCAACGAACTACTTCACCAAATGGATAGAGGTGATACCAACAAGGCAAGCTAATGACTCTGTAATTATTTCTTTTCTAGAGAATAATATATTGTCTAGATTTGGCTGTCCCATGAAGATTATAACAGATAGTTCTCAAGCATTTAAGTCCAAGAAAATGATAAATTTCTGCCATCAATACCATATCACTCTTGGACACTCTACAACATACTATCTGCAAGGGAATGGTCTTGCTGAATCATCAAATAAGAGCATTGTAAGAATCATCAAAAAGGTATTGCAGGAGAACAAGAAAGCTTGGCACTTAAAGCTAAAGTATTCCTTATGGGTTGATATGATTTGTACAAAGAGGTCAATTGGGACTTCACCATATGAATTAGTTTATGGTGTTGAAGCTGTTTTTCCACCATCACTAGTGGTACCGGTCACGAAGTTAATTCGAGGACCTGAAGAGAAACCAAATGCCATTCAGAGGAGGATCAGCTAGCTAATAGCCTTGCAAGAAAAGAGAAATGAAGTCTATGACAACCATGAGAAATTTCAAAACAAAATTAAGAACACATTTAAATAGAAGATCAAACAAGACAATTTCCAGCTACAAGACAAAGTGCTGAAATGGGAGGCCAAAATTGAGGAAAAGGGCAAGCACAGTAAGTTTGAGAATTTATGGAAGGGTACTTTTAAGATTGTTGGTTTTCATGGGAACAACACTTATATATTGCAGGAAATTGATGGAGGATCATATGCTAGAGGTCCTGTTAATGGCAGGTTCCTAAATCATTATGCTTGTTGAAGTTTTATCAGTCACTCATGACATTGCACATATTCCATCTTTGTCAGTTTTATTGCTAACAATGACAAGCTGAAATAGAGATCTTAAGCCCGAGGTGAAGGCCTAAATAGTTTGAAGAAGATGATTGTCAACACAAATTTTTGTTTTTATCAAAAATGGATAGCACTGGAGCTACGGGTTCTTAGTGTACCACAGGGCACACTATCCCAAGTGGAGCCACTATTATCACTATAATTTTTTTTTTCCAAACTTGGACAATTTGTGTTGATCAACAGTTGTCATTGATGTCAACCCAAGCAGCACCAGGGGTTAACCCAATATTGTATGGGAATTTTGACCTACCAAATTAATATATTCTGGGTCAATAATTCTTTTGATGGTTTCTACTTGTCGATATGTTTCCGTTGATATATGGCATGGCATGTAATTCTTCATGGTTTGAGAGATTTTCATGTTTGAAGTTTGTACCCCTAGTTAGTGGGCTAAAAACCCATGGGGTTCTAGCATGGGTCATTGAAAAGTCATAATTAATATTTTTTAGTCTGCTAAAATCCCTCCCACATTCACTTGCTGAAGCCCCTCTCAACTTAAGCATTTATATAAATTGTGATCCTCATTTCCTCTTTATGCAAGGGATTCGACCATATTAAACAGGTCATCGTGGAATTTGAGCTCTAAATTTTTTCCTAAAAAGGTTCAGAAGCTGAAATTTTTATGAGGTGAAGCCGAGATACTAAGGAAGCTGCTATAAAAATTTCAGATCAAGGTGCGCAATATTTTTGGAGATATGATTTGTGGAATTCAGGGTTTTTGCAGGCTCCTTAAATTCATCTCAAAGAAGTGACCTTGGTAAGTTAGCCATAAATCTCTCTCTGAGTATCAGATTGGAATTCTATAAAAAATCAGCGGATATTGGATAGTCTGTACTTTTCTCTCTATCAATTTTAGATCCAAATGAAGAAACAGTGACACGCGGCACGCCGTACAAGTGCGCTCTCCTGAAACAATCCATAATTAGGGAATTGTGAGAGATTGGGTATAACTCTCTCTTGAAGAATCCAAATTGGATCAGACCTATGGCATTGGAAATATGAATCAGAGGACTACTATAGGACTGAAAATAAGATATTAAGGATCTGAAATAACAGAGATACACCAGATTCAATATCGAGCTCCTAGAAGGCAAGAAAAAGCTAGATCATGTGTTGTCAAGGGTTGCAAAGGACCAGAATTTCTATGGCAGAAAAGCAAAGCAAGGTGAAATAGAGGGTAGCATGACAATAGCAGCAACCAAGGTGCATAACAGCAGCAAGAAGTTCATCATATGAAGTCTTCAAGTGGAAAGCACTGCATACAATCATTGTAAAGGTATTATTGTACTTAGTCATTGTAAATACATTATTGTACAAATTGTACTAGTGTCTATCTGCCAAGGGTTGAAGAAGCAGTGTTGGGAGGTCTAGGATCATCATTAGGTGATTGTGTCAAAGTTGGGGTTATGGTCTAGTATATCTTCTTCTTCTACATCATTCTATATCATTGTAACGTGGACCATTTTCCCTGGTACAAGAGTCCATTCTTCTTTTATTCTTCTATAGGGTGGTAGGGTGGTGCTAGGGTTAGTTGTAGCTCATTAGGTGTTGGGGAATCCATTCAGTTGACTACTGAAGAATCTCAGGCATTGGAGCATCCATCCAGTGGGAGCTGGAGAAGAATTATTTTCTAGATTCTAGGAAGTTGGAGCTTTATTTTCAATTGGAGTTGAATATTAAGAATTATTACAAAAACATTAGGTGGTTTTTGTCTTGGAGTGGGTTTCCACATTAAAAAAATGTGTGCATTTGTGTTCCTCTTGTTTTCTGCTATCATTATACAAACACTGATAATAATTGAAGATTAAATAATTCTCTAATTGAAAGGAATACTGATCCACCCCCCCTCTCAGTATTTCTAACAATTGGTATCAAATCTTGGTTCCTTCAATAGTAGTTTAATAGCTGGAAGGAGGTCATGGAGCATACCAAGAATGGTGTACCCCTATTCAATGAAAATAATTATGCACTCTAGAAAGGAAGAATGGAGGTCTATCTCTTGGTGCAAGGTTACGAAGTATGGGACACTGTTCAAGATGGATTTACATCAACTACGGATGAAGAAGGTAAGAATAATTTATTAAATGATGCAAAATAAAAGAATATTATTATCAGTGGACTTATTGAATCTACTTATCATAAGGTGCTGGGTTGTAAAACTGCCAAAAATGTATGGGACAAGCTTTAGAATATATATGCAGGTGACTCAAATGTCAAAGAAGAAAAGCTTCAAATATATAGATCAAAATTTGAGCAACTCAGAATGAAAGAAGATTTCAACATTGCTGCATACTTCCAATACGTTGATGAAATAACCAATACTCTGGAAGGATTGGGAGAGCCAGTTGAAAAGAAGACTATTATACGGAAGATTCTTAGAACGTTACTAGGGAGATTCAACCCAAAGGTATCGGTCTTAGAATACAGCGAAAATCTAGACAAACTCAGCAAAGAGGAATTACATGGAGTTCTCATAGCATATGAAATGAGACTTGATGAAGAAGAGGGTACTTCACATCTAGAAACTACGTTTGTTGCATCTAAGAAAACCAATAAGGATAAACAACCTTCAATTGAAAAGACATGCACCTACAAGTGTGAAGAAAAGGGAGATGATGAAGAAGGTCTTTCAGATGAAGAATATGCTTACTTCATGAGAAAAATAAAAATTGGTAAGGGAAAATTCAAAGGTAAAATTCCATTGATATGTTTTAGATGTAATGAGGTTGGGAATTTTGCAGAAAAATGTCCAAACAGAAGTGATGGCAACTCAAAAGGAAAGAAAGGCTTTCAGAAATTCAACAAGCAAGGATCTAAAAGGAACTTTCTCTCTAAAGAAGATAGCTCATCATCCGATGAAGACAATGACAGTGAAGAAGAAGCCAATGAGAGAGTATTGTTTATGGCCAAGCACAATAAACAAGAGGTATAAAACAACGAAGAAGAAGGAATGACCATAGAAGAATTTTATAAGGAAGCAATCAAGCTTATAAAAGATCTCAAGACAGAGAAGATATGTTCCAATACTCCTGAAGAACAAGTTCAAGGTCTCAAAATTGAAGTTGAATAACACAAATGCATTGAAGAGTCACTTCAAAAGAGGTTGGAAGAAAGCAACCAAGAAAGGGAAGAATTAGAAGTTGAAGTAGTCTCACTACGTGAGGAAGTGAAGAAAGGAAAAACTATCCAAAAATATGCCAACAGCTCAAGGGCATTGGAAGAACTCATCAACAATCAATGATCTTACAATGACAAAACTGGCATCGGTTACAAAGAAGAAGAAGTAGGACCTTCTACAACAAAATACAATGAACCTATGAGATCTGATATGCATGTAGAATTCATTGGACAAGATTCGTAAGAACATCTTTGGAAGAAAATTCCTTGACGAAAATTTCCATCTAGGTACCAACATATTTAATATGGCTACTGTTATTCATGTGGAATTTTTTTTCATAAAGTTGTATAATGTCGCACGTACCCTAGGAACAAATACAATTCCAGGAGATCTGTCAAATATGAACCTCCCTGGGCTCAGTGAAACATCAATAGATTTGAACATTTAAGAAATAATATTAAATGTTACAAATGTTGAAACTTTGGACACATAGCCAATGACTGCAGACTTGAAAATCCTCCAGAAGAATCTTCGAAGCCACAGAATGAATGAACATGGAAGAAGAAGAAGAATGATATTTGTGCTCTCGCTTTCAAGGCTCAAAAGAACAAAGATATGTGGTATGTTGATAGCGGTTGCTCAACGCATATGAATGGAGATAGAAATAAATTTGTATCTCTGAAAGAGAAGAAGGATGGAACCGTGTCCTTTGGAAATGATGGATCTTCAAATGTTATAGGATCAGGTACTGTCACTCTCGGAAGTAAAGATGCTCTAGCTAAGAATGTTCTATTGGTTGAAAACATGAATCACAATCTGCTCAGTGTTGGACAAATGTGTGATCAAGGACACACAATACTATTCAACTCCACGAAATGTGAAATGAGGAAAGGCGTGTATGGTGAAATTGTGGCTACAACAAGTCGAGCTCCAATGAAATATATGTTTTGGATGAAGCAACTAAAGCATGTCTAATAGCTAAAGAGGATGATACAATAATTGGTAGTAATGATGATCGACTAAGTAAGAAGTTTGCTACAAAGGTGCAAAGTGATTTCGAGATGTCTTTACTTGGTGAGCTGACATACTTCTTAGGGCTTCAAATATCTCAGCAAGAGAAAGGAATATTTATATGTCAAGCTAAGTACATCAAGGAAATGCTCAAGAAATTTAAAATGGAAGATTGCAAACCCATCCTTACTCCAATGGTAACAGGTTGCAAATTGAGCATAGACGACTCATCTAAGGATGTGGATCAAAGGTTGTACAGATCTATGATTAGTATTCTTCTATATGTAATAACCTCCCGACCAGATGTTATGCAAGTAGTTGGACAAGTAGCAAGATTCCAAGCAGCACCAAAAGAATCACATATTAAATATTCACCAGCATTGGAATATCTTTGCCAGAATATTGGGATTCTCCCAAGTTCTCATTAGATTTTCATTTTTCAGAATATAAAGGGGGAGTGGAAGTAGATTATAGATCTGTAGGAAGGTTGTGTGTCAGAGGGAGTGGAAGTGTGTACAAGTCCGCAGGATGGTTGTGTTTCAGGGGGAGTTACCTTTTGCCATTGATGTCAAAGGGGGAGAGAATGTTGTAGGAAGTGGTGTCATGATCGCAGGGGGAGTACTTGTGTTGCCATCAATGCCAAAGAAGGATATTGTTGATCAGCGGTTGTCATTGATGTCAATCCAAGAAGCACCAGGGGATAACCCAATATTGCATGGGAATTTTGACCTACCAAATTAGTATATTCTAGTTCAATAATTCTTTTGATGGTTTCTACTTGTCGGGATGTTTCCGTTGATATATGGAACATCATGTAATTCTTCACGGTTTGAGAGATATTCATGTTTGAAGTTTGTATCCCCAGTTAGTGGGCTAAAACCCCATGGGGTTGGGGCATGGGTCATTGAAAAGTCATAATTAATATTTTTTAAGCTCCTAAAATCCCTCCCACGTTCACTTGTTGAAGCCCATCTCAACTTAAGCATTTATATAAATTGTGATCCTCATTTCCTCCTTATGCAAGGGATTCAGCCATCTAAAATAGGTCATCGTGGATTTTTTTCTCTAACTATTTTTCTACGAAGGTTCAGAAGCTGAAATTTTTATGAGGTGAATCCGCAATCCTGAGGAAGCAGCTATAAAATTTTTAGATCAAGATGTGCAATATTTTGGAGATGTGATATGTGGAAGTCAGGGTTTTTGTAGGCTCCTGAAATTCATCTCAAAGAAGTGACCTTGGTAAATTAGTCATAACTCTCTCTCTGAGTATCGGATTGGAATTTCATAAAAATTGGTGGATAGTGCATAGTCTGTAATTTTTTCTCTATCAATTTTAGAGCCAAATGAAGAAACAATGACACGTGTCACGCCGTACAAGTGCGCTCTGCTGAAACAGTCCATAATTATGGCATTGTGAGAGATTGGGTATAAATATCTCTTGAAGAATCCAAATTGGGTTAGACCTGTGGCATTGGAAAGATGACTCAAAGGACTACTATCAGAAAAATAATCAGATATTGAGGATCTGAAATAACAAAGATAGACCAGATTCAATATCGAGCTCCTAGAAGGCAAGAAAAAGCTAGATCATGTGTTGTCAAGGGTTGAAAAGGACCATAATTTCTACGGCAACAAAGCAGAGCAAGGTGCAGCAGAGGGTAGCATGACAAGAGAAGAAACCATGGTGCATAACAATAGCAATAATTTCATCATATGAAGTCTTCAAGTGGGCAGCACTGCATACAATCATTGTACAGGTATCATTGTACTTAGTCATTGTAAATACATTATTGTACAAATTGTACTAGTGTCTAGCTGCCAAGGGTTGAAGAGGCAGTGTTGGAAGGTCTAGGATCATCATTAGGTGGTTGTGTCAAAGTTGGGGTTATGGTATAGTATATCTTCTTCTTTTGCATCATTTTATATCATTGTAAAGTGGACCATTTTCCCTGGTACAGGATTCCATTCTTCTTTTATTCTTCTATAGGGTGGTAGGGTGGTGCTAGGGTGAGTTGTAGCTCATTTGGTGTTGGGACATCCGTTTAGTTGACTATTGAAGAATATCTGGCATTGGAGCGTCCATCTAGTGGGAGTTGGAGAAGAATTCTTTTCTAGATTCTAGGAAGTTGGAGCTTTATTTTCAATTGGAGTTGAATATTAAGAATTATTAGAACAACATTAGGTGGTTTTTGTCCCGGAGTGGGTTTCCATGTTAAAAAATGTGTGCATTTGTGTTCCTCTTTTTTGCTGCTATCATTGTACAAAAACTGATAATAATTGAATATTAACTAATGCTCTAATTGAAAGGAATACTGATTCACCCCCCCTCTCAGTATTTCCAACAATTTTCTTTGTTCCTAGTCATGGTTTTTAGATAGGTGTTAAGAAATTTTAAGTTTTTAGGGGTTAGGTGATAGGGTTAGAGTCTCATTTTCATTCACATAATAAAGTCCAAAAATATTATTTCATACCTTGAGAGTCTCATACCATGTTTAGAAAGTCTAGTTTTTAACCATTTTGAAAAAAAATTGATTAAGCCACGAAATCACGTTTTCGTAGTGCAGACAGTGTTAAAAACTGCTATTGTGCTATGAAAATGCTGCTCTTTTTGTAGCAAAAAACCCTGAAATTACATTAGGCACACTACGAAATTGGGGATTCGTAGCATGTCTTGTCAGTTATCAAATCCATCAAAATTTCGTTAATCCTTCATGATTAGGTGTCAGCCACGAGTCTTTTCTCACACATGCAACTATTCATAGCCATCATGACATTCGTTAGAGGTCATTTATCTTAGTCATTTTCAAATTTGAAAAGGGCAGGTTTTTGGTTTTATTGTCTCATGCAAGAAACACATGATGCATACCCTTTTCCGAATGGTAAGCTCATGGTAAGCATAAACCAAAGCTTATCTCATTCATCAACCGAGGTTGATTATTACTTTCAAGCGAGGCAGTGTCCCTAATCAAGCGAGGCAGTTTACTCTGAAATCAAGCAAGCCTGTTGGTTACAGGTTTTGAAGAAGCACACAGGAATTTCAAGGAAAGGATGACAGAGGAAAGAAAGAACCACAAGTCAGGCCACTATTTAAGGACAGAGCCTGAAATTATAAAGGCTCTAACCAAGGACAAATCAGTTGAGGAGGCCTTCAAGAAGATAGGATGCTGGAAATTCCGTGAAGAAATTCAGGGAGGTCATAATCAAGTGACAAAAGAGTTTGATCTTCATTTCACAGGTTCAAATACAAAATTTGGAGTCTTAAACATTCCAATTTACCCTGAGATCATATCATTAGTGACAGAGATTCCAAGGGGAGAAAAAATATGGTTCAAAAATTTCAGGTTTGAGATGGAACGTTGTAAAATATTTCTAAAGCCAGGGTTTTAAGAGACAGATTTAACTAAAACAGTGCCAAGAAGCTACATCAAGAACACATATGCCAACTTGCTCTACAACATTCAAAGGTATTTCACCTGTGAGGGAAGATACCATAAGGTGTATTCTTATCATTTTAAACTCTTGTTGCATTTTACTGGAATGATTTCTTTGGATTTTCCTTTCTTCTTGTTTCGAAGTTGAGCTAAGATGGCAGATAAAGTGCAAATGAAAGCTCAATACTGCGAAACTTCACTTTTCCATCATGGTCTAGTTAAATTGATAGTTTTACATGAACTTCAGAGGATAAATAGAGAATTGTCTACATTTTTATTTTTTTGTGGATTTCGGGTGGAAACACAAGGAACAGGTATTAGCCCTAGGGCCAAATAAAAATCACCATCAGAAACCAGTGACCCTGCAGAGACAAGACCAAAAATATTTGTCAAGTTGAAACCCAGAAAGCAAGTGAAGGAGCTAGAGATCAAAACATCAGTGATCATTCAAGAGACTCCTCAACCTGCACAAAAGAAGACAACTAAAGTTAAAGAAACAATACAGGAACAATCAACTAGTAAATTAGTCCAGAAAAGATTAACTAAAATTCAAATAGCAAAGGAAAAGGGTAAAACAATGTGTTACACCATTTTTTGGTCATCTAACCTACTATCATTAGATGGACCCAAGTACACCATGTAAGACCAATTTTACCCTAAGTAAAATTGCTTTCACTATGTAAAATAACTTAATAAAACACATTTATTAGGTTGTTTATGGTCTAAACAGGAAACCCCAAAAGAAAATATTAAACAAACCTATATTTGTTTGATTTTCCTCATGGAATAATTAATTAAACCATAATTTAATTATTATTCCCAGTCATGTTTAACCCAAAAACAAAGAAATTAATTAGATAAACCTTTATTTATCTTATTATTTTCTAGAAATAATTATTTAAATCTTATTTAGATAATATTCCTTGTTAAATATGACCAAATCACCCACAAATAATTAAATAAATCATTATTTATTTAATTATCCTTCAACCACTTCCTTAAAAAGATAAATAAATCATTTATTTATTTATTATTAACAAATAAAGGGATTTGACCAAGTCAAATACTTTTTCCCTCCAACAAATATAATAAAATATTCCATAAAAGGTGGATCTAGATTTGGTTAACATTATTTTAATCATGCACCAAGATCTAGAATGACCCAATATTTTGTTATAAATAGGAGGGTTTTTCCTACCATTCTTCACCTTTGGTTGCCTATTGGATCACTCTGGATCTAAACTCTTGGTCTGACTTTGAGCCATTATCATTGTCATATTTTCCATTATTTGCTATGTGAGCTCCCTTTGAGTTCTATCTTTGTCTGGGTTTTCTACACCAACAGGAGAGAGAAATGCTAGATCTGAAGTGCCGAGGACTTCCAAGAACCCATCCCATTGAGGAGAATTGGAAACACCTTCTTGTTTTCCTCCCAGGTGCCCTTAATACAAAAAATTCTTTCAAAAAATATTGTTCTTGTCTTGTCTATTGGATGTATGGAGCAAAACCTTATTTTTACTGCTTAATATCTCTTTATGCATAGATCTAGATTTTTGCAGCATTTTTCTTGATCAACTAACTGCAAATTTGAAGATATTGGCAACCATATTTGATGTTAGGGCTATAAGTTATGCATAGCTAACGTGGTCTTTTTTCGTACACTTCGACAAAAGATTCATACTAACAACTGGCAACTCCACACGGGTTTTCAATTATGACTGCTGTCGTTTTTCATATTCCTGCATATCCAGCTACTTCAGACCCTAGGGTTTCTTTTCAGCTTTTTGTTTTTCCTATTTTTATGTTGTTTTTCACCTATAAAACCGTAAAACATTAAAATTTCTAACTTCCACGTGTTTCTGGCCCTATTGCGCAGGTGACAGACATCGGTCGCACCTGAGACGACAAATTTTTCGGAAATCTGCCGTCGGGACACTCGGAGCTTCAGGTCACACTTTTCAGCCCAAAAAATACGACATGGACTCTAGGTCGCACTTTTCAGCCCAGTATCTGCGACCTGCACAGAAAACAGGTCAGAACCTGCGACCTACCAGTTTTTCTGCTATTTTTCTGCAATTTTTCTGGGTTTTTCTTAAGCATCTGTCAAGGTTTTCCAGCCTCTGTCTCAGCCCGTCTAGACCTGTTTCTGATTTGTTTTTCTCATCTAAGTGGGAACATAGCCCCCTAGGGCTTCAATACCCTCCAATTTTGGTGGAAGAGTTTTAGCTGTTTCAGGTGTTTGATTTTTCAGAGTTTCAGCCTTCCCTTTTTCAGATCTGATACCTCCTTTCCAGATCCCTTTTAATTAGCTCCTCTCCCTTTCAAATCACCTCCTGAAGTTTTTTCTGGATCTACCTTTCGGGCCTCCTCCTTGTCCCTTCTGCTTTTTGCTGATTTCCTCCTTTTTTACAGCCACCTTGCCTCTGCCTCTTGGCTGTGTTCTGCACCTCTTTTCAGCAGATTTCTCCTTTAGATCCCTGTCCCTCCCGACCTTAGATCTATTGGCCTCTTTTTAGTGTGTTTTGACTAGATTTTTTCCCTCTTTTAGACTATTTTTGAGAGACCCGCCTTTTTGGGTTAGATCGATGCATTGTTAGCTGTTAATTTTATGTTATTTCAGCATTATATACTGTTCTCTGCAGATTTATTTTCAGTTACGCAGCACACTTTTTCTTTTACTCTCAAAATGTCTGGGTTTAAAAATTAAAATTAACGCACGCCACACACTCACCCTAAGCGAAGAAGAGCCTGGTTAACACCACCAGGCAAAGACTTTAAAACATTGTAAATTCAATTTACACTGCACCTTTCTTCCCTTGTTTCGACATTGTAATCACTTGATTCTGCACCTCCCTGCCTTTTTTGGTCGTTCTTCTTCCCCTTGTGCCGTGTTTGTGTTGTCACCATTGCGCCCCCAAGGCGCACATCCCGGAGACTTCTTGGCCTTCACCCTCAGTTTCCGGTCAGTCGACCTACTCCTTCCCACCGTCGTCGAGTTAGTCCTCCTCCGAGTCCGCACTCCGACTCCTCTTCTGATTCATTGGGTTCTCCTTTTAGTTATGGTTCTCCCCCTATCACCTTCACTATGTCTGGTCCAGGGCCTAACGCTAGCGGTAATCCCGGCCCTAATGTCGGGACTACTACTAGCGGAACCGCCACAGGAACTACCTCGGCTGCGCGTTTGCTCCCTTACATGGCAGGCCTCAGCCTCCCCGATCTCAATCAGTTGATCAATGACCCTATCCGCCACGTTGTTGGTTGGCCTGATATGCCAACCAAGCTCCCCTTCGACATCCCTAAGTTCGAAGGCCTTACTGGAGAAGATCCAACCAACCATGTCCGATCTTTCCACATGTGGTGTTCCTCCAATTCCATTACCGATGATTCCATCCATCTTCGGTTGTTCCAATGCACGCTTACGGGTGAAGCTTCTAAATGGTATGTTGACCAGGCCACCTCTTCCCATACCACCTTTACGACCATTGCCCAAGAATTTTTATCTTATTTCCAGCTCCCTCTCTGATACGACACTGGTACAGAGCTTTTGACGTCTTTCTGTCAATCCTTTTCGACCCACCTTTCCACTCATGTCCAGGAATGGCGGAGAAGACCGAGCTTATGTTGAGCTCCCACCTTCGAAGATCAGGTTTATATGGACTGGTTCCTTCACACTCTCCTACCTCCCATTGGAAAAGATGTCGCCTCCCATTTCCCTCAAACCGAAGAAGCCGCCCTCCAAATAGCCTTGAAATATGACCTAATCTACGCTCAGTCTGGTTATGTTTATACCGTCCTTCCTGACCTCCCCAGGCCCGGTGGTGCTAATGCCCCGGGGGCATCTCATTCCGCCGATGGTATCTTTGGATCCCTTTCTCATCCGTATGTTCAACCTCCTATGGGCTATGGTCTTCCTCCGGGAGGGTCCAGCACCTCTAGCACTATTCCCCCTCCAGGTAGCATGTATCCAGGACACGGCATGCCTCATCCTTTTGCCCAACCTCCTGCTTACCTCAATGTTGCCCAACCTAACCATTATCCTTATCCAAAGCCTAGTGCTCCAGATCCTCCAGCATTTGCACTTCCACCCTCTTTGCCTTCTCAACCCCAGCAACAACACCTACAGCCCCCTCCAGGGAAAGTATTTTCACAGCAGGGCACGACTAATCCCCCTTCCTCTCAAAGAAGGCGGAAAGGCAATCCAAATCCATCTGCCCCTGGTACTCGTGGACCCAATCCTCAAGGTACTGACCCTAACACTGCTAACCAGTAACACGGCACTCACCCCAAGCCGGACATGCCTATTTGCACAAATAAGCCTTGTTTGTGTTGCGGTGTTTACGGTCATTACACTCACGATTGTTCCCTTATACCATAGATGCTGCAGATGTGGGAATCTCAAGCCACATTGCGAGGACAACATGCCTCCCCTTCTACTCCCCCTAATGTGGCCACTACTCAACTGGCTGTGTTTACCGATCCTTTCCCCCAGCAAGGATTCGTGGCTGCCCAACCACCTGACAGATAGGTCGCCACTCAACCTTCCCCTTCTAGTTCCTCCGATTACCAGATCCTTATGATGAACTCTGATCCATCCCCATCCGTCGACCTTAACCTTCAAACTCGGTCTCGCCAGTACCCCAAGCCTCCCGCTCACTCTGTCTCTGAGTCCCCTTCTTTAGGGTCTACCGAGCCTCTTTCGACATCCAATGGTCCCTTACATATCCCTCAACCCAAAGTTGAGGTTCATACCAAGATTCCTAAGGGACCATTATGCCAAAATGCTGCTTCTGGTCGAGCTGCTCATTCGTATAGCATAGTAGATGATTTGGCGCAGTCTCCTGCTGCCATTTCCACATTGAACTCCTCCAGTCGTGCCCTTACCAAAAGAAGGCTCTTCTATCTGCCATGGGCGCTGTAGATCCTGCTGATGACCAAATGATTGTTTTCGATGCCCATCAATCAGACCATCCTCCTCTCCCTGCTTCCGTAGCCTTCCAAATCCCAGTCAAAATACGGAACGCTAACGTTTCTCGGTGTATAATTGATGAGGGGGCATCCACTTGTGTGATGTCCACTTCGGTTTGGAAGCAACTCAGATCTCCTGAGTTGGCCCCTTCCACGATCACCCTTTGAGCGTGGGATGGCCACGCCTCCCAGCCCATTGGCCTTTTCCGTAATTGTCCTATCACTCTTGCGGGAAAGACTGTTTGCATTGACGTCGAAGTCATCAACGCCCTTCTAGATTACAACATTCTCTTGGGGCGAAGCTACACCTATGCCATGTCTGCTGTCCCATCCGCAGTTTTTCTCAATATGTATTTTCCTCATAATGGAAAGATAGTTACCATCGACCAGTTGACTTATCATGAGCCAAAGTATCAGACCTCCCCTGAGACGATCATCTCTTCTGTAGCCAATAAGAAAACCGTCGATTCCTTGCCCAGTGTCTCTCCCGGCGTCTACAAAGACTCCTATTTGCTTGGAACTTTCCCTGGTCTCCCTCCTCCTCCTATCTCTGATCCCAGCTTATCGAATGTTTGCATGATGCAATCGTCTCAGGCTGCCTTTAAGCGACCCGCTTTGGCTAATCAGCAACCTCAGACTCAACCTCGCCCACCGCAACCCGCTCCTAGCCATTCATCTCAGCCAGCTGGACCTCCTCCTTCTGGCCCTTCTCCTACAGCTGGTATCCCTGAACCCTTCTATCCTCCTGGGTCGATTCCCCCCGGCCTCAACCATCTCGGAGTCGTCCCTCCTGGTCATTATCCTGCTGGTCAGATACCTTTCCTGGCTCCCCCTACCGGAGTCTATACGGTCCCCGTCATGGCCACCCTCTCTCTCCCCAACCTGACCCTGGGCATACCCGTCTGGTACCTCGACCTTCCAGCCACTACCCCACCTGGTCATCCCAAACCTTATCTTGCTTTGACACTAGTTCAACCAGTCCCCCTCTCTTCCTCCGTTGCCACCATGCCCCCCACACCTCCCCAGGACCCTGCCCCTGTGGTGACAACCCTAAGAAAGAAAGGCAAAGCTTGTAAGGGGACATCCAAAGACAAGGCCACCCCGACTGACCCGACTCCTCCTCCGCTCGCAAAGCCTTGCGCCTTGTGTGATGTCATCGATCACGCCACCCATACTTGTCCTGAATTGCCCCGTATTCAACCCATGGTTAAAGTCGTGTTCCCTGAGTCTACGGTCCCTGACCCCTCTATTCCTTCCTCATCCGTAACCAAGAACCCAAAGATTATTTGTACCAACAAACCCTGTGCTTTGTGCGGTGTCCATGGCCATTACTCCCACCATTTTCCTCACCTGACGCACTACCGCGCCTCTTTAGAGGTAGTTCGAGAGTATTAGGTTGAACAAAATCAGTCCGCCTCTCCCATACTTGCGCAGTATGCTTCAGGTCAGCTTGAGGATCCCCCCACTCCCGTTGACATCCCCCCCTGATGTCCAGATGACAGAGTCCACTACCACCATTCTCTACCTATCATCCTCTGTGAGACCCTCGGAGAACATTCCCTTTGAACCCTCCCCTGTCGTTTCGCTCGATCCCCCTTCAGGGACCACCCTGGGCTCAACATCATTTGACCATTTGTTTATCTGTTCCTCTGTCATCCCCCATGATGATCCGTATGTTAGCCTTTCTTCCTATACAGATGATCTAGGTAGATTTTCCGCGTCATATGGTTTCCCTTCCTCTCTTCATCCCCTCTTTTCCCGTCAGGATGCCCTCTTGGAAGCCTTTTCCACCCATGACCTCATCCTTCCCGCCCATAAACGGGATAACACCACCCGTATCTATGTTGAACTCCGCAGCTCGAGTCCCAGCCATACCTCCTATAGCCCTCATATACCACCATCTAGTTCGTATCTGAGTCATAGCCATCCTGCCCATCGCACTCCTTCCTGCAGTTGCCGCTCGATGTCTACTATACACTCACGCTGCCATCATCGTTCCTCCTCCTCCCATTTTTTGTCTCGTAACACTATTCCACAGGAACTCCCGTCCCCACCCTATATCGGTTACGCCGATGGTGCAATTCGTTACTCCCAGAATCTAGCCTCGGTAGGTTGGGCCATTTTCACCCCCTTACATGCCCTTGTTCTCTCGAACGGGGTCTGCATTGGTCCTGCCACCAATAATCAGGTCGAATATGATGCATTGCGTGGTCTTTTAGTCGATTCCCTCTCTCATCACATCCTCCATCTGCATGTTCATTTAGGTTACCTAATTCTTGTCATGCAACTAAATGGTGTCTATCGTGTGCATAATCATGTGCTGTTTAGACGATATTTACGAGTGAAACTCTTGATACGTGAATTTGAAACCATAACTTTCAACCATGTACCTCAAGAACAAAATCACTATGTAGATAGCATTGCAAACCATGTTCTAGATTGGAATTTATCACACGCATTTTATATAAGACAGTAACATTCATAATCATTAAAAAAGATGCATATCCATAATATGTGTCATAAAACATGTGTTTAGAGTCCATCTACTCTGATACATATGACATGCCCATAGGATGTTACAACAAACTCAAAACTGGAGGCACCACCTGTCCCTACATACACACTAGGGGGCACCACCTGTCCCACATCTAATCACTCTCTAGCGGATCCTGAGCCAATGGCTCTGATCCTGCAGCCTATAGATCACGTATCCCCTGACTGGCCATCGCCATGCACCGCATGACACCTCTCCATTACGAGGGTAGACCAATACATGGCTCTATGTACTAGTCCTCTAAGTCTTGCCACATGCGCTATGAAACACCGGTCAGCAACCTCTCGCATCTACGGCGGATGTCCTCCAAGAGGGCGGCCGCATCCTCATTATGCGCTGCTCTCAATCCACTCGGGCCTGCAGCTCCTAATGCTGCCGGTCGTCCCATATATCTGGCCGGTTTTACCGAAGCTATATCTGCATACCAAAAGTACATGAATCAGTACCCTATCTACTATTCAATAAATTTAACATGCCCAAAAAAGAGTAGTCACTTGTCACTTACCATCGGGTCCCCATACTCAACCAGGCAGAAGTGGTAGGTCCGGATCCCCATAATCACTCATCCCACTATAGGGATAGTCATCTATGTATAACAACATCTGATCCCAATGGGCAAAGAACTCAGGTCGAAACACCCGTCCGACCGCCCCTCCTCCTCCTCTGCACAGTAGTCGCCCCCACCGGCGCATCCTGGGCTCTCTCGGGCCCCCATCTAGGAGCTGTATACGAGGTTGTAAGATCGGGATCTTCTCAAAAAAGAAGGAGCATAATAAAGTCCCATACGAGCAATCATGGTTCACTTGCCACTTGCAAAGCGACAGCTGTCGTTTTAACGACACCAACATCATTTGGGCCCACCCATAGTAGGTCCCACTTAACACACTCTCCACAGTCATCATCTTCCCCCCAATGATGTGATGGAGCGCCTGGTTGCCCAGGATCCGCAGAACCGCTGCGGCCACTGCACGAGTCTCTAATCTCTCTAAGTCACCAATCGGTATCCGAGTCCCTTTGACTTGGAGTCCCGGTCGACAATGTCGCTCCACAAACTCCATGATGTTCCGCCCCCGCGGTAGCACTGGCTGCGTATTTACCACCATCCCAAGTGGCGGGAGACCAGTAAGGAAATACAGATCCTGGACTGTCAATTCGATCCTGTGCCCCTGCACTACAAATACCTCATGATCTGGATCCCAATAAATGACAATCCGGGCCAACAAGGGCTCCCCAGCTCTCATCAAAGGGTTCTCCAAAAACTTCAGAACCCCAAATCTGGCCAATACACAACGGACACCCTGACCTGCCTGGATCTCTGACCATAATGTACCCAGGTCTCTCTCTCTCCAGTTAACCTGTATATCTGCCATATCTACACAAACACATCATTTTTGTCAGTATACAGATAGGAAACACTGTAACTAATCACAAAAACCTAAATCTCAACCCTAAAATAGCATTGAAATCTCATTCATTCTCGAGGTCGCATTTTTTTGCCCAATCCTAGGACAGGTCGCAGTTTTTGGCTCAAAACCTGCTTCCCAGGTCGCAGTTTTTGGCCCAAAAATTGCGACCCGGTCGTAGAGGTGAAAGAGGGTCTGTTCCTGAGATTCTGGGCCCTAATCTGAACTTTCAATCCATCAAAATGAAAGAGTAAGGTTAGGCCTCTTACCTGCAACTGACGGATCTTGATTCCAACGGTTGGTTTGTCCGCTACGCTCGCCGCAAGATTTAGGGCCTTCTCTCCTCTCTACATTCACCACAACAACACTAGAAAATGAGTGAATTTGGAGGGAAAACTGCCTTATTAAAAGAGAACCCTTGTTTTTTCTTTCGCCTGCTGCAACCACATCGTAACTCCGTTTGACAAATCGTCTAAACTGCTGGAAAGCTCTCACCAAGCCCTCAAATGGGTATCTGTTAGTTTTTTGTGATTTGATACTTCACCAGGACACATTTTGTCCAATATGGGTCACTTCACCTCCCCCCAAAATCGAATTTCCTCACTTACAACACTTGTACTTGGGGCACCACTTTGCCTCCATACTTTTCTTTGTTCGTGTCAACTTTCGTCATGAGATACCATCTTGTACTCATGTTTTCATGGTCCCCCATGGGACCTTTTCTATGTGGCAGCACCATCGAGTCACCCTTGTTTAGAGCATCCAAATTGAGTCATCATCGCTTTCATGGAGTCTATCCCGAGTCCCTTTGTACCCTGCTATAGTCCTCCATCCTTCATTGCTTGGTCTCTCTCTTGTGTCACACATTATGGCCGTCAGTCCCACTGTCCCCTATCCCTTATGATATTGTGTCAATCGCTGCCATGTAATTCATGCCCTTTATGCTCTAGCAAGGGAATTCATCCATTCGCTACTCAGTCCCCTCCATTCCATCATCATCAATGGTATTAGTCTGTCCGTCGCTCTACTATTTTCTCTCGTGCCTTAGTTGAAGATCTCTCATTGCCTCACCTATGGTGGACCTCCTTCTGTCGACATCAGCTCCTTCATTCCAGAAGACAGGTCTAGAGGGCGGTGTACCTTGGTTCCAGCTTCCACTCTTGTTCTATGTTTCTGATCGTGGGTGGATCTCTCATTGCTCTTTGACTTCCGATCAAGCTTCTTTCCGCTCCTTTCGCATGATCGATTTCCATATGCTTGATGGTCGTTGGATGCGCGAAGCTTGCTTTTGGTGACGGTGTGGAGATGTTCCCACCATGAGGGGGTGGCCCCGCAGTAGCCCCCACATGTCCGATGACCTCTTCATCGTGTTCTCTGAAGGCAGCCTCCTCCATATATTTGATGATGTTCTGCCTTGCTTGCAGCGCCTCTTGATTTGCATATCGCCGATTTTGTGAGCTCCCTTTCCCCGCTTGTAGTGGGCATTTGGTTGTATTTAGAACTTTTGTTGCACGTATAACTCATGTACTCGCATATTATTGTATAAGTCCGGCTGTTATCCCCGACACCGCATGTATGTGGGATTCCTCATTGTATTCTTATCTGGCTCATGTTTATGCCGGTTGTACTTTATGGTTCGGTCCCTTGTTTACTGGACACACTATTCTTTTGCACTTTGTCTCGGCGGGCATAGGTATGCCTCCCCCGCCGCCTTTAGCACAGGTACCCTCTCATAAAAAGAGACTTGTTGCACCTGTAAGTCTCGTCTCCTCAGGGTCTAGTTCTTCAGCACATTAGTCTACCTTACATTTCTCTCTCTGACTTCCCTTTTGATGTTTGGTGATTGAGTTCTTACAACGTACTTCGGTCATACGATTTGCTCCTAACACTCGCACGCTGGGGGGCAATCTGTTACACCATTTTTTTGTCATCTAACCTACTATCATTAGATGGACCCAAGTACACCATGTAAGACCAATTTTACCCTAAGTAAAATTGCTTTCACTATGTAAAATAACTTAATAAAACACATTTATTAGGTTGTTTATGGTCTTAACAGGAAACCCCAAAAGGAAATATTAAACAAACCTATATTTGTTTGATTTTCCTCAAGGAATAATTAATTAAACAATAATTCAATTATTATTCCTGGTCATGTTTAACCCAAAACAAAGAAATTAATTAGATAAATCTTTAATTATCTTATTATTTTCTAGGAATAATTATTTAAATCTTATTTAAATAATATTCCTTGTTAAATATGACTAAATCACCCATAAATAATTAAATAAATCATTATTTATTTGATTATCTTTCAACCACTTCCTTAAAATAATAAATAAATTATTTATTTATTTATTATTCACAAATAAATGGATTTGACCCAAGTTAAATACTTTTTCCCTCCAACAAATATAATAAAATATTCCATAAAAGGTGGATCTAGATTTGGTTAATGTCATTTTAATCATGCACCAAGATCTAGAATGACCCAATATTTTGTTATAAATAGGAGGGTTTCTCCTACTATTCTTCACCTTTTTTTTCCTATTAGATCACTCTGGATCTATACTCTTGGTCTGAATTTGAGCCATTATCATTTTCATATTTTCCATTATCTGTTGTGTGAGCTCCCTTTGAGTTCTATCTTTGTCTGGGTTTTCTACACCAACAGGAGAGAGAAATGATAGATCTGAAGTGTTGAGGACTTCCAAGAACCCATCCCATTGAGGAGAATTGGAAACACCTTCTTGTTTTCCTCCCAGGTGCCCTTAATACAAAAAATTCTTTCAAAAATATTGTTCTTGTCTTGTCTATTGGATGTATGGAGCATAACCTTATTTTTACTGCTTAATATCTCTTTATCCATAGATCTAGATTTTTGCAGCATTTGTCTTGATCAACTAACTGCAGATCTGAAGATATTGGCAGCCATATTTGGTGTTAGGGCTATAAGTTATGCGTAGCTAAAGTGGTCTTTTTTCGTACACTTCGACAAAAGATTCATACTAACACAATGGTTTTAGGAGAAAGTATACATTTAAAGGGTGATTTGAATGATATTTTATAGGCTATTGATATTGAAGAGTCTCCTTTATTTCAGGTAGACTTTATAAAATTGGATGAAGGGAAATCTGAGAAGATGAAATCTTCAAAAAAGCTAGATTTTGATGATAAAATTTCAGAGTTTGTGTTCAAGCCCAGAAGGCCTTTAACTAGGATTTCAAAAAAAAAAGTTTCAAGAGCTGGATATGGAGTTAGATAAAGCAGGGGAAATTTCCAGTGTTTATGAAGAGCCCATAGACCTATCACTAACAATGCTTGAAGGTGAAAAAAACAGAGTTTTCATCACTCAAATAGAAAAGAGCAGTTATGAAGAAATTAAAGAAAATTTGAGACTATCTAATCTCGAAATTGCTAAGCTTAAGAAGAAAGCAAGAAGACATGTTGTTGAGAAGACAAAATTCAATAGAATAAGGGCTCTGCGGGAGGTTGAAAGAGTTTCCAAACCTGAAACAGTCAGTAGTGAAGCTCAGTACTTTACCTGGACTGTCCCTACAATCAAAGAGGAAAGATTTATGAGAATGATAAAAGTTAAATTGAGGGCTACTAATAGGAGACTAAAGAGGCAGATTGAAGATCTTGAAATTCAATTGAAAAAATCTAAAGGTTAGCTACAGCAGAGATAGAACAAGAGCAGTAAGTGAAAAATCCTTAATACAGTTTTGTTTTTGAGAAGGACATCACTTTTTGAAGACATTTCAAAGTTGAGTTATTTTGATTGTTAAGGTCTATAGACATCATGGAAACCATTAAAAGCTACAAATATCATTAAAGTCTAAGAATTGTGAAAAAAATGTGTAAAAAAGACATACATAGAAGTTTCGTAGCGCGCTACGAAACTGCTGTAGGTGCATTTTTTAATATTTTTATAAGGGCTTTGAGAGGTAAAAACACTTGGTTTCTGAATTTTTTTGCTGCTGGTGGATGGAAAGGGCTCACAGATGAAATTTTAGGTGTCAAAGAAAAATAAAGTGGATGGTTAAGAGATGTTTACAAAGATATAGATTCTACGCTACGAAAACAGCTCCTATTTTCGTAGCGCAGCCATATCATCTCTCTTTATACTCTTTCAAAAGCTTAATTTTTGTATATGTGGAAAGGAATGGTTCCATGGAAATGATAACACATGTAACTTATCTCAAAAAGTCATTATTTACAACAAAAGGGTTCAGAGATCATCAATGAAGGTAAAAGTTAAATTACAGGAAACATGTTCCCTGTTTTGTAGGGCAGATAAGACATGAATCATCATGATTGCATAACAAGATTAGAGGCATCATCAAGGTCGAACATATGGAGAAACTACTGTCAGAGATATTATTTAAGTCTTAGATAAGGTTGTTTTAGACATAATAAGGAGTTTTAGTCCTATTTGTATTAGGACTTCTAGAAGAGACAATTAACTGTCAAATGTAATTAAGAGTCTTTTTTAGGAGCAGATAGGTGTCAAGCTTAGAAATTCGAATTCTCTTCAAGATGGATAGGGGAATCCAAGATTTTAATGATGACTCTATAATAGACATGAATTCGAATTGATAAAGGTTGGAAATTTTCATTAATAAGAAAACCATGTTATTATAGCAGACTGCGTGTTTTCATCTTAATACAAATATTGGCTTTAATACTCATGATTCATAAAGAGTTTTTGGTGTTTGATATTCCTATGGCTTTCTTCATTTACCTATTTGTAGTGGTATGAACATATGTTACTTAGAATTCATTGGAAAATGCTCTAACTTCCTTCATATGTTTGTAAACTGTGTTTTATTCACTATGTTACTGTTTTGTTGACACATATAAAACTATGAAATGCCCTGACTTCCATGTTAAACTAATTTTGATGTTTTGTTGAAGCATACCTTGAATCCATAGCCAAATAGATGTTTTTTGATTAGTAATTCAACCAGTTATACACTTTATATCCAATTTATTCCTAGAGTTAGCCATCTAATCCTTAATTCAAAATCTTAAACCTATTGAGAGAGCCCTCTCAGGTTGAGGAGGCTAAGCCTCAACTAAAAGTCTGGTTTGAAATAGTTACTCAAAGTCTACTTGATCAGCAGCCCTTCAGGGTCAGATTTTGTGATAACAGGAGCCATGCAATGAGTTCATGAAACCTGAATTTGGAGATATGGATTTGAACAATGCAATTTCCAGGAGCTGTATCAAGGATAACTATGCAAATATGCTATTCAACATCCAAATATATTTCAAATGTGAAGGAAGGTACCATAAAGTCTACACTTATAATTTTAAACTATTGTTGCATTTCACAGGAATGATATCATTAGATTTTCCATTTTATTTACATAGAAGCCTTTCCAAAATGGCTAACAAAGTCTAAGCTAAATCTGATTGCTGTGAAGCATCTCTGTTTCATCATGGTTTGATTAAGTTACTAGCTTTAAATGAGCTACATAAAATAAATAGAGATTTTTCCTCCTTTTTATTTACGATTGGATTTGAAATGGAAGCCCTAACCCCAGCTAGAAACCCTAAGATCAAGGGAAATCCTTCACCACCAGTAGCAGAATCCAGTTAGCCAGTGGTTACCAAAGCTAAGAGGTTTGTGAAGTTGAAACCAAGGAAGCAGGTTTAAAATAGAATTGAGAAAGAGTCAGTTCTTGTTGCAAAAACCCCATCACCTGCAAAACAGAAAGTAGAAAAGGTCAAAGATACAAGACAAAAACAATTGGCCAGTAAGCGGGAGAGTCAGAGAAAGACAAGAAGTCAAGTATCAGCATCAAAGGGAAAAGAAGTTGTTTCAATGGCAGAAGACAGTCTAATGGTGAAAGGAAACTTGGATGATATAATGCATGCAATAGACATAGAAGAATCACCCATTGTGCAGGAAGATTTCATTGAGGTGAATGAACCTAAATAGAGAAAAATCAAATCAGCAAAGAAATTGGATTTTGAAGGTGAGAATGCAGCTTTTATTTTTCAAGCTAGAAAAACTCTAACCAGACATGAAAATAAGCTCCAAGAAAGAAGTAAAGATACCCAAGTAACTATTGAAGCAACCAAAGCCCCTGAAAAGGTGATTGATCTCTCATCTCCCATAGTAGAGCATGCAGTCAACAAGGTAGAGAAGGGAAAAGAACACATGTTAGAGTGTCAAATGCTGGAAGAAAGGTTGAAGCTAGAAAATTAAGAAATGGAAATGATGAGAAAGAGGGAAATACAACACAGCATTGAAAGAAAAAATTCAAGAGGTTGAAGGCTATTTGGGAAGGTCAAACAGTTGCTAGGTCAGAGATCCCAAGCAGTGCCCAACAGTTCTTTACATGGACAGTTCCAGCTATTAAAGAATCAAGGTTTGTTAGAGTGATCAACACTCATTTGAGAGAAAGTAACAGGAAGCTAAGAAGCCAAGTGAAGGATTTGGAGATACAGTTAAAATAGTCTCAAGATGAACTAAAGAGTGGATGAACAAAATGACAAATTCAAAACAAAATCTAAATGGAAAATGAGAATCAAATTTTGTGAAGATTATGTTTTTAGTTAAAATGTATGATGATTTTGATGAAGCCAATGATTTTCTAGAGATATGGTACCTTTTTTTTCTAAAATTTTGTGAAAATCTGGTTAAAACTGCTTGCACAGCATTTTTGTAGCGCCTGTAGTGAAAAAAGGGTGAAAAGCGCTATGAAAATGCTGTAACAACTTTTTCACTCTTTTTCTTATCAAATTTTGGAGGGAAGATGAATAATTTTGATTTTAAATTCCTAAGGGACATATATCAAGTGAATATCAAATTAAATCTGAAGGAAAAGGAGTTAAATTTTGAAGGAAAATAGTAAAAAAGACCGTGCTACGAAAAGCGTTACGAAACTATGTTGTTTTCGTAGCGCAGATTTGTTTTCATGGTTTTGAGAAATTCAAGGTGGTTTTGCATAGCTGGCATGAAGGGATTACTTGGAATATATGTCAATCATGTTCCCAACATAAATTAGCATCGAATTTATCAGTTGAAAGTGGTCAGAATATCTCAAGAAACTAAAAGGATCCTAAGCCTAAAAACAGGGTAGCAGTTTCCCAGATTACAAGAAATTAACATCATCAACATTATGGTTATAACAAGTTGAAAATCATCATAAAAATTGGACTGAGTGGAATGATAGGTGGAAAATGATGTATTTAAGTTTAGATAAGGTTTTTTTTATTAGAATCAAAATATTTCTAATTCTATTTGTAATAGGACTCTATGTTAGCTTTACAACTATGTTTGTAATAAATACCATGTTTTATAGTTAGAATAGGTGTCAAAGCATGGTAATTCGATGTATCTAGTTATGGAGAAGATTATCTCATGATGTAAAGGATATATAAAATATCAATAAGTTGAAATAGAAAGGGTTGGACATTTGTTAGCAAAAAGACTTTGTTTTATGTAAGTGACTGTTTTCAGCCTAATAGAGAATTTCTAGTTTGACAACTCAAGATTCATAAGGAGTTTCTTGTATTTTCTTGTTCTAATGGAATTTTTCCAATATTATATTGCAGTGGTGTTTTTTTATGTTATTCATAATTCATCAATGATGCTCTGACTTCCTTAATAAACAAACTGAGTGTGTGTTTCACTGTTCTACATGTTTTTTCCTTGACTTGAACTCTGATATGCCTTGACTTCCATGCTAGGTAGATAATCTTGATTTTGATGAAGCTATCATGAATCCATAATCCCAATGAACACTTGGAAATTTGATTTACAACCATTTTACATCATTTATCTATTTTTATCTCATATAGAGTTAGCCATCTACATATTTATCAAAAATCATAAACCCTTCAGAGAGCCCTCTCAGGTTGAGGAGGCTAAGCCTCAACCAAAAGATTGGCTTGAAATAGTTGCACAAGATTGCTTTGATGAGCAACCTATTAGGTCTAATTTTCTGATAACAATGCTGATAAGCATGGACAAAGGGCAAGATCGAAACAAGACCTATTTGACTTAACCTAGCAAACAATACTTCAAAGAGAGGTTTCAAGACAGAGTTTGGATAGCTTCAAATAAGCAGGGCAGACCATGAATCATACTTGTAACCTAGCATACTAATCCATTAATGAAACAAACAAGTTTAGGTGGACCTAAGGAGCAGTCAATATTTCCTTAAGCTGACCAAACAGAGGAAAACATCAAGGCAATAGAAGGCAAGAAGAATACGGTGCTTCAAAGAGAATTTATCCACCTATACTTTTCTGTTCTACTGCAACAAATATGAATGAAACATAATGACAACAAGAAAACATGAACAAATTAAGAATACATCACCATTAACCAAGCTCAGGGATCCTGCAAACAAGCGTCACCATCATCAATCCAAGCAAGTCAATCATAGACTCCACGACACCAATTTCTTCTCCAAGCTCATAAAAACCATATATTTCTCTCAAAGCTCATCAAATGCCAACATTTACAATGAAGCCCTCATGCTCTATTTATCTTATCAAAGGAGGGTAAGAAACCCTAGATAAGGTTGGAAAATGTCAAAATCAACCATAAATGTCATTTATGTGCTTGAAGACCATGCAAGGCCCAAGACACATAATATCTAAGCTAATAAATGAAAAATATCATAACATAAATCCTCAATCAAATTTGGAGTGATTTTCCCAAGAAAATATTAAAAAACCATTTTTCCATCAATTTGTGTGTTTTGTTGACCTTTTGGCCAAAAACACACTACACAGTCCATTTGTGCAGCGCCACCTTCAACAAAAAATAGGCTCTTTTGCAACCAAGTTTTGGACCCCTTCCCAATGTCGGATTTGGCTCCGTGATGGCTAGTTGGAAAGCATGATGAGTCTAATTTCTAGAAATTATTTTTGTTTCCTGATATAGATCCTATAGCCTAGTAAAAAATGCCAAAATATCAAGACTGTCATTAGCGCAGCACTAGGTCCAAAACAGAGGCATAATGGTGAAATTTGAAGTGTTTTTTGACCTTTTGAGGGGTCAAACTTGCTTCAAATCTTTTGAAACTTGGTGAGAATAATGTGCTAAGTGTGAGAAATCCAAAAATTTTTAGCTTTTCTCTTGAGGATGCTCCATGTATTAGCGTAGTGCTAGTGGCGCTATGCTAATGAGCCTTAAAATCACAAAAAACAAAAAGTGCTTCAAATCTTCCCAAAATTGGTGGAGGCCTCCCTTAAGGGGTCTTGGAAAACTGTTGAGAAGCTGAAACCAAAAATTTGATATTTTCATGACTTTTTGCCTCTTTTAGTTTTGGGATGAAGTATATGAGAAGGTTTTCTGCCTCTTGGAGGCAACAAACACTAGCCTAGGCCCCGTTTAATAGGTTTAATGAAAGAGGAGTGATGGTGGCCTTGTTGGTGTACTTGGCATGGCTGTGACCTTTGTTGCTGTCACTAACCCTTTCATTTTCATTATTTCCATCATTAGTCATCATGTTTTTTGTTTCAACACTGCACTCTTTGTCTTCAACATTTTTATTATTTTCAACCTCTTCACTGAAAATTGTATTTTCCCTTTTTGCCCTTCCTTTGAGTTGCTAGCCTCTTTACTTTTGTTATCATCATTAGGGTTATCACCCTCTTTATCTTCTGCACTACTAACATCTTCATGTTCATCATCTCCTTCCATACTGCCACTGTCTTCATCATGACTTTGCTCACTGTCATGCCCACTGCTCCTATTTTCATTGTTATCCCTTTCCTCTACTTTCATGTTTTCCATCTCCTGCTCACTAGCTGCTGGAATCATCCTCATGTTCATCATTTGTTTCCTATGTAATCTGCCTCAAAATGATCCCCTTAGTTCCCAACATAACCATCAAACTTATATTCATTTCTGGACTAATGTATCATCACCTTCATCCTAATCTTCATTTTGATTCTTTATCTTGATTCTTTATTGCCACTTCCTACTTCACCTGATACATCAAGAGAAGTAGAGGAAGAGATGTTTACCTATGGTGAGGGTATTTGTGCAGATGAGGAGGGCATATTTGGTTGATGAGGAGGCTGGAGTTTTTTGGATTTATTTTCTTTAGAGCCTAAGGAGGTTTTTCTCAAAGGTGTATGGTAGCCACCTTAACTCACTTTCCTTCTCATGACATCAAAACTGGTAGTTTTCTGGATCTTCTATAGATCTTGGAGGTGAATGAAGGATGGAAATTTGAACCTAGGCAAGAGATATTGTCTTTTGAAGGCTCCTTGCATTAGCACAACGACCTGCCCGAGCTATCGAGTCGGCTTGTTAGGGTAGCACCAACAGGCCTGCACAATGGTTTGCGTAGCGCTGGACGCGTGCAAAGGGGTTGGTCTCCGAGTGAGTCGGGCCTGCGTTTGCACAACACCTGTGCATTCGTGTATAAGGTTGGTCTCTAGGTGAGTCAGGCTTGCATTTGCGCAGCGCCCATGCATTCGCGCAGAGGTGTCAGGTGCTTGCAATGTTCCGTTGGTCTCCGAGCAAGTCGGGCTCGTGTTTGCACAGCACTGGCCTGTATTAGCGTAGCGCCGATGATTTGCACAGCGCCAGAACCAGTTTGCCCAGAAACAACCCGAAAACCCTATTTTTCTCTCTGAATACTTTCTCCTCTTTGTAATGGAAAAATGAGATGGAAAAAATGCTAAGGAGGCCCTTTATACCCTTTAGAAATAAATCAAAGTTACAAAAACCCACTTCACTTATGTTTTTAATCTTTTTCTTTTGACTGATACCTTTTTATCTTTTGCAGTGTTTTGAAGACTTTCTCAAGGCACCTTTACTTCTTCTTTTGTGTTGATGGTTGGCTGATGTATATGTCCTTTTCATCCCTTTTGCCTTATGGAAGTTTGGGCACTGTTGAAACTGTATTTTGCATGATTTTAACAAACTGAGAACACTTTTTTAATCCTCTTTCACCCTCTTAAGTGTAATTGACCTAAGCATGAGTTTCTCATCTTTCACTAATACTTTTGATAGTGATGTATCTTTCGTGGGAAAGGTTAGAAAGGTATACCATTTTATGTCTTCCCTTTGCCACTTTTGTTTCTGCAGGTGCCTAAAGTACACTTGCCTTTGATCCCTTATTCCCTTTTTGGAGTTTGACACCTCATTTTCTGAACAGTAAACTCATGTTTCAACTTGATTTCTCATTTTGATACTCAACCTCATGCTTTCCTTTCTTTTGATCATTTTGAAGACCTATGAGTGTACTTGGAAAGTAAACCTCTTATACTGATACCCTTTACAATTTCATTCCTTTGGTGCAGTGAAGTAGTGCTATTTTTACAAACCCTATAGAACGCCTTGGATATCCTTTGAATGCCATTTGATTGTTTATGAAGGAGGACTTATCATCTTCATTTGACCTGTTCTGTCCATCTTTCCAAACTCTTAGGTTTTAGGGCTGTTAGAGAAAAATAAGCAGTGTTGTCTTCTAAGTTCTCTATAGTCCTTTCAAGTTCATTCACTTTTGTTCAGTTCACCTCACTTTTTCCCTTATTCATTCATGATTCCTGAAAATATTCTTGATTGTGTTGAGGTGTCTTCTGTCCTTGTAGTCCTTGTACTGGCTTCTTGTTTTGGCAACACTGTTTTGTCAACCAATCAGGAAAAACCCTGATTTTCTTTAGACACAGGTCTGCTGTCTTTCTCTTTGTTGTGGATGTCTTCTTGTGATGATTCACCTTCTTACCTTACCTCTTCTTATGCTGATGGCCATCTTCATCTTTCTTGCAGAAATATGAGCAAGGGCAGCTGCCCTTGCAGAATTTGTGCTTTGGCCAAGGAGGCCTTTCTTGAATGGCTTTTTGATCAGTTTTGGACAAAGTTACTTTTCCTTCTTCTTCTTTGAATGCAGTCTCTTTACATAGGAAAAAAAAATACTTTTAGGACACCAAATCAACCCTCTGACCTATGAAACCCTAGGTGACTTAGTGGAAAGGATATTTGGACTTAGCCTTTTCTTGAAATCTTGATTTGGGATCCTTAGGTGTAAAACAGAGTTTTGTACAAACTGATGTATTGAAGATCCAAAATCCAATATACTTGATTTATCTAAAGAGCCTATAGAGACAGTTTTGGGACCATGAATTCTTGAGGTATTTTGGAGATATAAGAGAGCTGGTTGATTGGTGGCCCTAGGTAGCAGTGGAGGGGTTAGGAAAAACAACACAGAGGATTAAGGCCAAAGGTGGCAAAACATAGAAAAAATGAGTGAGATGAGCCCCTAATGGGTCTTTTGGGATTGTTGGGTTGAGCTTGGTAGGATGGGATGATGAAATAGTGAAAAAATTATCTTAAGGATAATGAAGGCAATGAGATTTCTAGAACTCACAATGTTCATGAAATTTGTTTCTAGAAATCTAAGATAAACCTTTAGTCATCTATAAAGGAAAAAATTATTGATGACTAACAGAACAAACTGACACTAACACCACTGGTGCAATTTCTTTTGAAAATATTATTATTTATATTTAATTGTAAATATTGTGGAAGTATTGGTTGTGGGGACAAGATTAAAGTTGAATGACACATGTTAATGTTAATATATTATTATGAATAAATTATTATTTCACTTGTTTGTTTATTTGTAAATATAAAGGGAGCCACCATGTGAGTAGTGAGGCTCCCAACTATCAAGAAACAATTATGAATCAGTGATAGTCGAAGAAAGGAAAATTTTGAAGTGAGAGTTGTAAAAATTAAGAAGAAATTCATCCATCTTCTAGGGATGATTACCTATCACCAAATATAACATGGAGAGAGAAAGGTCATGGAGAAGAGAAAAGAGGATTTAGAAAAACTAGATTGTTGGAGAGAAAGGAAATATAAAAAATAAAATTTTAGTGGGAGAGAAATAATTAACCAACACATAATAAAATTATAGCCCAGATTTAGAAGGATACTGCTAGGGCTTGAGGAAGAGGAGTTGTGAAAGACATTAGGGGAATTTTGAGGTCTAAAATGGGCCTCCTAAGAAAATTGTACAACCAAAATAAAATTTATAAGAACCAATAGGATCCAAGATTATGATGTCAACCATGGGGGATGATTCACCATTTTTTTAAGTAAAAGGGTAAAAATATTAGAAAATAATAAAATAATGAAGCTACTTTTTTAACTCGTATTTTCATCTTATCTCCCAATTTTTTTACTCAAATTTCGAGCAGGAGTACTCATTGGATGGGAAATTTAATTCATCATCAAAGAGTACCCATATTGCATACTTTAGATGGATCCTACTACATGGAAAATGAGAAATACACGCAAAACGTGATTACAATCATGTCTTTCATGTATTTCTCATTTTTCGTGTAGTAGGATCCATCGAAATTATGCAACATGGGTACTCCATGGATGAGGAATTAGATTTTTCATCCAATGAGTACTCCCATTCAAAATTTGAGTAAAATATTTGGGAGATAAGTTGATAATACGAGTTGAAAAAGTAGTTTTTTATTTTTTCCCTCTAAAATTTGATGATGTAATCAAATATTATTTTATTATCTCCAATATTATTTTATAGCTTCCTTAGGAGGCCAATTTTAGACCTCAAAATTCCCCTAATGAAACTAGTTAATTTCCTTAGATGAGGGGGAACTGCTGAGATAACAGTTCAATGGTTAGGAAGAATGTGGTACCTCCTTTTATATTAAAAATAAAGGAAACAAAGATAAGTAACTCAGTTTTATGTTATGATTTAATTGAGATTGGATTATGTCCCCCTGTACGGAAAAGTAATGAATTTAAGGGTTAAAGAGTATATGTCTATTGTCAAGAAGGATTTAAATTTTGATATAACCGTTTTTCTGAAAAAAATTGTTTGTTTATGTTAGGTGAAAAGTTCATTTAACTTTAAAAATAGTCCTATACTAAAAACTATGAACTAAGTAGGAGATTTCTATAGATAAATGTCATATAAATTTTCTATATATAATCATGAATGAAAACATTAACATGGTTATGAGTTGACTTGAGAGAATTTTTTCAACTTATTTCACAATAAGTAGTCGTTGTTAGAGTATGGGAAACCCTTAAATTTTTTTACTGAAACTCGGTAACTAGGAGTCTTGTACTCAAAACTTTTGAAGTAAGAGTTTCTAACCACTAAATTTATATATATATATATATATATATATATATATATATATATATATATATATATATATATATATATATATATATTAAATAAATAAGAAATATAAATCATCATCACAAGACTATTGATTCTTATATTAATAGTTAATGAAACATGTATGAAGATAAATATCAAAATAGGAGCTAGAAACATACATGGAAGGATTTTTCATGTTTCGCGAAATATCAACAATTTTGTAACATGTTATATACATGTAGTAATTACAACTTGTTCTTCTAATAAGATGTAAGATATTAACATTTTAAAATGTAGAAATAGCGTGGAAACATCCTTAGAACAAGAATGAAACTTTTTTTGTAAACATCTTGCAACATAATGCAATTAACCACGTACAATCTAAGCATGATAACATAAGGAATCTATATTTAATAAGTATTTGGTATACAAATAAATAATCTAGTAACTTAACAGATTATTATAAACCATTGTATATATTAGCCATTAAGTGTAATTGGAACTTAGTATTTTAGAAGTAAATGTTTCAACTAAAATGTAACCAAGTTTAAATAATACACAAGAAAACCTAGAAGGGTTCACTTTCTTGTGAAAGAAAATTAGAAAACTAGGAATCAAATGAAAACACGAATAGCCATGGCCACAATTGTTCTAGGTTTACAAGCATTATTTTCTTTAGATAAAGGTAAGCTTTCAAATAATAGAGTGTAAGGGTTAGATAACCATAGATACCTAGTAAACATCTAAGCTACAAAAATAATATCAGTAAAAGTACCCCTGGAAATAACATGTGCAAGCCTGTAACAAATAAGGATAATTATGTCAAAAGGATATAATCATAAACATAAAACTTAAATATGATAAGAAAGAATAATATAGCATATGATGGTTGGATAATTACCTGAGTATGCACCTCATATTTTGCAATCCCAAATCTCGTGCATAAATATTTCCCAAAAATAAGAGCTAATCAAAACTGTGAAAAATAGTGGAATAACCTTTAGGAATATATAAGTTGTTATGCATTAAAGTTCTTATCGTAGACGAAATTCTTGGGAAATAAATAATCCCCTGAGAAATCTTGACATAGAACCCTATATAAAGAAAAAATCCCAATCTTAATAAAAGGATGGAGCGTTTATTAAATGAAAATTTTGGGAAAGATGAACCACTGAAACCCTGGTATATTAAAGAAGAACAAAAAATAAATTTTTGTAAGAACCCTAAAAATTATTCACCTATAAGTAGTAGAATAAGGAAGAACTGAGCTTAGAAACTGGAGCACAATTACTATTGTAAACCCATGAAACTATAAAAATATAAACCATGAGGAACAATAAAAACATTTTTCAAATTTTCTCTAAACAAACCTCAAAATTGCTTAGGTAAGTAGGTATGAAGCTGCAAAACTTAGTGCAGTAAAAAATGTTGAGAGAATATGGATAACTTGAGGAGGAAATCCCAAGTTTTCTAGTCCAAGAAACCCTATTCAAAGTATTTACAATTCTACCATTCAAAATTTTTATAGTTATATTAAAATCTTTCAGTAATAACCCTAAATGAACAACAATCCAAGTAACAATGTACCTGTAGTTGACGAAGTGATAAAATCCTTGGAGAAAGAGGCTACAACTTTAGGTTTTCCAAAAATGTGGTGTAAAATGGGAAAAAATTCATAGGATTGAGGGAAATCAAAACCTGGTATAGTCCAACTTACAGATAAAATGAATAAATCATTGAATGATGTAGAGCTTAGAGCACTAGAGTTGTTGACACAAATGAGAATGGACTCATAGGCGGGGAGGGAGTAGTGAGTCTAGTTACCCTAACTGGTCTTCGAGGAAATCTCCACCCTAAAAAATTATGCAATGGATCTAACTCGTTCAAACACTAACAACCCACATGGCCCAGACATGTGATGGACTAAAAATACACCACACCTTATTGTATGAAAACATTGGGAAGGGTTTTTCTCTTGCAAAACCAAAAAAATATCAAAATAATACCAGGGGTATAATGGTAGGACAATTGTGGAACCTCTATCTTGCCATGATTTCGAGCTATGGAACCAACTTCTTGTTATGACCCATTTATTTTAAAATTTGAAAATATAGCCTATGCTTAACCCCGGGTTGAAAATTCGTGTAATAAAGTTAATAATGGTAAAATAAGACCAAGTTCATGGGACATGTATTCAAAGTTAAATGTTGGGTAAAACATCCTAGCGTGGGTGTTCATTTTTTTTATTATGGCTAAGGGTAAATTGGCAAGGGAAATGGAAAAGGAATTTGAGAAGGCAAGAGGCATTAAAAGGAATTTTATTTATGAAAATAATGGAAATTAGGAGAAAAGGAAGGTGAAAGGTCACAGGTTGCATGTGAGGATTAAAATGAAGGAAAATAATGGAAAAGTGAAGAAATTAGAGACCTCATTGATCAAATTCCTTTTGAGAATAAGTTCACAACTTTTGACAATTCAGTTTTGGAGCTCTCTCTCTATTCTCTCTACTCTCTCTTACTCTTGCACACTTAGAGCATTCTTGGAGCACTCTAGAATTGGGGAAAGGGAGGCAAAGGAAGGAAAATAAAGGAAAGGGAATCAAAGATCAAGCAAGGAAGAGCTGGATCAAGTTGCTACAATGAGATTGCTTGCAGGTATCAATTTGCATGTATGATTTCCTTGCTAGTTTTGGCATGCATGGCACATGCATGTTAGTACTTGGTTCTCTTGTTGTTATTGACATGGTGTTTACCAGGCGTGACAATGGTTTTTAGAATTTCTCTGCTATTTCTAGATAACCATGGTGTGCTGGGGTTATTTTAATTGGCTAAGATGGATTTCCAAATAGTTTCGAAACTGAGTGGGGTGGTCTCAGGAAAATTACCAAAGGCTAGGAATCCATTAACCGGTAATGGTAGGATACACGGTAAAGCTTGACAGTGGAGACGGAAAAATTCCTCACAGTTTAGGTGAATAAATATGAAGGCATCCATGCTTTTTTATGGCCTATTGATTCCTTTGATCCGTATATGGAGTGATTGCGATAGAGCCTGTAGTGTATGTTTATTGTTTGACCTAGGAATCCATTGACTAGTAAAGGTGGGATACACGGTAAAGCCAAAATGTATAGATGAGGGTTTCAGGCCTAGGAATTCCTTAACCGGTAATGGTGGGATACATGGTAAATCCTGAGGAAGCCCTAGTTGGTTTTGTTGTGAGACCCACATTCATGCATGGAATATGGAACGAGGGTGATTGGCTAAAAGAAAGATTTGGTTTAGCCCAATCTATGGTTGGGTGGTATGTGTAAGTCCCTGACTTGGTTGGCTTTTGCATATATTAATAAGATCTATTTTCCTCTTCTATTTCATGATTATTTATACTTGTCATTATGCAGCTTTAATGGTTGTTTTCAAAATAGAGGAACAACCTGTTTCGATTATTTTTAATAACCCAACGTTTCAAACTTCTTAAGTGAGTCCGTCATTAGGGGTAAATGCCCAGTATTCTTTGAAAGATTTGTGAGGATTAGGGCAAAGGAATAATATAAATAGTAATTTTTAGGAACATTTTTATTATTATTAAGGAGGTAGGTTGGAAGAAAGGTTATGTAATTTTATTTATTTTATTTTATTTATTTAATTGATTAATTAATTATTTATTATTTATTTATTTTTTATGTTTAACAATTATGAAATTAATAACTGGAGAGGTAATATTATAGGGTAAGGTAGATATTTTTAAGACAGGTTACCAATTTAAATATTTATTATTAATAAGTTTGATGTCATGAGAGGTATGATATATTAGAGGTTTCCAAGTATTGCTAATGTTAAGACCATCATCCCGATTTATGTTATTTTTCCTTTTTTCAATTTCTATGGCCTCTTTGATTTTTCTTTTTAGGTAATGATCTTCTTTGGACATAAGTTTAGCATCTTCCATTCGTATGTAATGTGAGGATGAGAAGGCGTGTTCTGCCAATGCATATTTTTCAGTTATGTTTCTAGATATGTCAACAGTATGTTATTTAAGTCTAATATTAAGGGATCTATCGGTTTCACCAATATATTCTTTTCCACTAGAGCATAGTATGATATAGACTCCTTTTTGCACCATATGGTTTATAGGGTCCTTGGGAGAGTCTACAATATTTCTGATGGCATTAGGGGGAGTGAAGGAAATCTTAATGTTATGTTTGTTTAGGATTTTGGAAATTTTATCAATTGTTCCTTTTATGTAAGGAAAAGAAATTTTAGGGATGTAAAAATTTCTTTTTATGTTATTTTTATTAAGGGTTTGGTGAATAGCTTTATTGATGACGTCTTTATTATATCCATTATGTTGAAAGACAAGGTGGAGGTGGTTTATCTCATGCATTAGATGGTGAGAATCCAAAATTATAGACGCCCTAGTTGTTAAGGTTTTAATGATGCCAATTTTTTGTTTAGGATGGTGATGAGAGTTTGCGTGAAGGTATCTTTCCGTGTGGGTCTTCTTTCTATAGACTTCAGTGCTAATTTTTCCATTTTTTTATTAAAAGGATGTCTAGGAAAGGTAATAGGTTATCCTTTTCAATTTCAATGGTAAATTTAATGTGACTTGAGATATTACCAGCCTAGATCCATCTAACTCTGGATCTATCATGCGCCAAGAGGGATCAAATCTCTCGAGGTGCAAACCTAATTGGGCTGTAGATGCGCCTCTCGGCGCAATTAATGTGATTTAAGAAATCAATTAATTTTGATTTACCATGGATCCATTTTGCGCAAATGTCATCTACATATATTTTCCATTCCTCAGGGGTGAATGGAAAGGATTTGAGAGCTTTTTTCTCAAAATGTTCCATGTATATGTTAGCAATTATAGGAGATAGAGGTGAGCCCATGGCTACACCATGAGTTTGTTCATAAATTTTTCCTTTAAAGCTGAAGAAATATGATTTTAAACATAATTTGAGGAGATCTATAGTTTCATTATCAGTAATAGTTTAATGGTTGTTCTATCATTGTTACTATTATGGTTATATGTTGGTTATAAGCATGGTTTTATGACATAATTTAGTTATGTCTCTCATCATGTTTTGATTAGAAAATGAATGAATAATGAATGTATGAGCCAATAGATGATATTATAACTATTATGAGAGGGAACCAAACCTTCTTGATGATCTCCAGATAAGTATGAAGTTCCTGTTTTCAAATGTATTTTTATGACCTGCACATTAGATGTCCATGATGTGTTTGACGAAATATATGTCATGGTTAGGATGATTCAGGTCAGGTCCTTGTTCAAGTTTTTCATTAGAGGCCTTGTCTTCTTGTTATTTATCATTTTTTACAATTGCATCAAGTTTTTGGCAAAGGCCTTAGTCCTTGCCCTGAAAAAGTGGCTCAAAATTTAGGGTTGATGGTACAGTACTTCTTGGAAAATTCTGTAGTTTCATGGATTCCCTTATTATGGGAGCGAATGGAGGGTTAAAGTACCATGGAGGGCTTGTCATGGGATCTGTTTTGGGTCTATCTCAGTCAAAAAGTAGGTTTACTCAGGGGTTGGGAACCTGGAGTGTTTAGCTAGCCCCTAAGAGTCTTGAAGCTCTTGAGGAAGGTCAAGTTGGTTTTGGTTTGTCGATTCCACTTCCTTAACTGAAATTTGGAAGTTGAATCATATCATAGCAACTCTTCCTCACATGTTTACCCTAGTGAACCATTTATCTTGGGTAAATGTGGGAGAAGGGGGTTACATAGTGGTATCAGAGCATGGTTCCCCCCTTGGATTGGATGGGCGGAATGTTTTTGTCATACATGCATGAAGTTTGTATATGTGCTTATTATGTATACATGATGATGGTCATTGTTGCAGTTGTGTTTCTATGTGGTTGTCAAGAATGCGTGCCATTTTATGTCTACTTCCTATCCATGTCAATGTTTATATGTTGTTGTGTATGTATTGTTATGGTCATGGTTGTCATGCATAAGGTCATGTTATGCAGCTGGTATTGTCATGTATGGTAACTATATAATGATGGAGATGATGTTGATATATTGATTATTATTATGATTATACATGTATCATGCTAATCTGGTTTATCTTGCAGATGAGATATCGTTCCTTGAACTATACTAAGGTATGTTGGTTATGTTTGTATTTTGGTTTTGTTTATATGGTATAATTCCAAGATGTAGAAGGAAAAAATGAATAACATAATGGTGGATTATAGTTCTCGAGACTCTCCCTACAGGTCAGATGAGAAATCACAAGGTGAGTACTCCCCTCACATAGTAGATACATTGAGAAGTTTGAAGGAAAATATAAGGAGTTGCAAAGTAGATAATGACATGATAATTCAATCACAAGAGGGACATGCTAGGGCACAGCAGAAACAAGAAGAGGTTAATGTAGTTATCATTTAGAGCATTTCAGACTTGCAGATAGAGGGGCCGCTTAGTATCATTCATGGACATGAGGACAAGACTAATGGAGCCTATGGTAGTTGATCTCATGATGGACACAAGTCGGATAGGGATGATACCATTGGGGATGGAATATTCTTGGACATGCCTAATAGGAGAGGTAGTGTACATGGGTACTATTCTGGTTCTGGTTTGGAAAATTATCATGGTCATCATCATTATCATCCTTACATGAGGAGTGACAGAGGATATTTTCTGGATGAGTTCAAGAAAGCAAAGCCACCTACGTTTGATGGAGAAATGAGAAGTCACAAGATGATGAATCTTGGTTTCTTGGGATGAATAAGTTATTTTGATTGCATGATTATTCAAATAAGTTGAAGGCTAGAATAACTACCTTCAGTCTTAAAGGTAAAGCAGATATTTGGTGGGAAGATTTGAATAATGTCAGAGGCATTCAGGAAGAGGATTTGACTTGTAGGGAGTTCGAAAGACTTTTCAAGAAGTATCTATCGGAGAGATACTATGATGATAGGGAAAATGAGTTCTATGAGTTGAAGATGGGATCTATGAATAATGAGGAGTACACTATAATATTCTTGGATTTATTGATGTATGTGCCTTATCTTAATTAAGAGAAAGTGAAGATTCAGATATTCATCAGTGGGTTGTTGGTAGCGTTGAAAGACATGATCGATTTTTATGAGCCTATATCGTTGGAGGAATCCATCAGAAAGTTGAAACATTGTTATGAGAAATCAGAGCGTAAGACAAAGTATCAAAAAGGTTGAAAATGGAAAGAAAATACTAAAGGTAAATGACATCCAAAGTGAACAAGACCTAAGGATGCAAATGAGAAGGAGAATGTTTTTCTTTACAAGAAGTTCAATGTAGTTGGACAGGGACATGGGTCACAGCCTGAAGGGTAGCAGAACAAAGCTTGGGGTAAATGACAATTGTTTTTTTTTGGATATGTGGAAAGGAGCATCTCAAGAAGGATTTTCCATCGTATCAGGGTGGTATTACTTAGATCTATAGTGCACAGGAAGCGCATATAGTTGGGGATGTTGAACAAAGTATTCCTCAGATTTATGTAGCATTGGATAATAGGTAGGTGGATCACCAAGCATCCATTATAGATATTGATGGTAAGCTTTGTGATCAATTTGTTTCTATTTTTATCGACCCTTGATCTAATTATAGCTATGTTAACACTGAATTGGTGGATAAGTGTGGTTTGAATAGAGAATTGCATGCAAAATCTTGGCTAGTGTAGTTGGCTATAGGTACAAATGAAATAGTTCATCATTGGGTAATAGCTTATGTGTTTGAACTGAATGGAATGCCTACAACAACACATCTGAATGTCCTTACGTTGGGGTCATATAGTTTTATATTGGGTATGGATTGGTTGTATCTTCACAGGACTAAGGTGGATTTTTATTAGAAGGATATTGAGTTTTTTGATGACAATGGGGAAAAAAGAATCTTGCAGGGTAAGAAGAAGGAAACATCAGTTAGAATGGTGACATCTATGCAGCAAAAGGGAAGTTGCAGGAAAGGGTGTGTGTTATTTGGAATTCATATTCCAGTGATAAAGGTAAGGATGTTGAGGATGGATAGGTATTAAACAAGTACCCAGTTTTACATCAATTTCTGTATTCCATGCAGATATTTTAGAGTTTTCGCCTCACAGGGAAGTGGAATTTTCTATTGAGTTGCTACCATGGGCAGCACCAACATCAAAGGCACCTTACAAGATGTTCACTCTAGATTTAGTGGAATTGAAGTTGTAGCTAAAGGAAATGATTCACAAGGGATACATTAGGCTAAGTGTATCGCCTTGGGGTGCACTAGTATTTTTCATGAACACGAATGATGGCACTCTCAGGTTTTGAATTGACTACAGGCAACTTAACAAAGTAATCATAAAGAATAGCTATACATTGTCAAGGATCGATGATTTGTTTGACCTATTAGATCCTCGTAATTTGTTAGATTGGTGAGAACAAATGAACAGGGGTTACATCAGACCAGTCTTTGGAGTCCTAGGACCTAGCCTTTCTAGACTAAGAGAGGGCTCTCTCTATTTTGTGCAAAGGATGTGAAATTGTTTGCTTTTAGGGTTTTATTTTAGGCTAATTGTTAAGTTTAGGGTTTGTTTTTTTTATTTGGTTGGGTATATGATCAAGTAGAAAAGATGGAGTAAGAGATTTTCAAGTCATTGGGCTATGGAGTCTACAAAAGGTTATTGAAAGTTCAACAATGGATCAGGGTGCATCATAGGGAAAATATAACATGGTCAAATGTGTTGGAGCTCCAATGTTTGGCCAGATTGGAAAGACCAAAGATGAGACAACATCAGAACCACTTTGGAGCCCTAGGATCTAGCCCTCCTAGACCCGAAGAGGGATCTCTCCAATAAGACAAAGAATGATATATCTTTGAAGCTCAAAAATAGATGTTAGGATAGGTATGAAGCACAAGGGGGGTTTAAAATGGTTGGGTCGGCTAACGGTTGGGTCGTAAGATCATAGACTATGGAGGTAATGGGAAGGTAGGAGCAGAGCAGTAGGATGTTTCGACAAGGAGGATGGGTCAAGGCTATGCCATCCATTGGGCTATGGAGTCATGAAAGGAGATTAGTCACAAACAACTAGCCAAGGCTTTTCATAGGGCACGTCATCTATACTAAAGGATCATCGAGATAGATGATGGAATGGAACAATAAGGAGAGAAAGGTGAAAGACGAGGGGCAGCCTGAGATCATACCAAAGGTCATCTAACTCCAGATCTGCTTTGGCGTACCCTCGAAGGAGAAACAAAAAGATTTAAACATAGAACTAGGTCTGAGATCAGAGAAGGGCTTTTAACCTTCAATGCTTCGACACTGGCTCACGGGATCTTGGAAAGGTCAATCTGTTGAACAAGGACCCCAATGGACAGGGCTTACACCAAATCCCCGGTATCCCAAATCCTCTATCTTGAACCAAAACTAGAACAACCAAGTAGCAAACTCTGAGTTCACACATCAGCTAGCAGTGAATAAAAACTACTACACTGGTTAAACCACACGATTCTGCCCTCAAATTTCACTATCAGCAGAAAAAATTGAAAATAGGGAGAGCAGAAACATAGGGTAACATGCGAGGGCAAATCCTATGCCAGATTTCTGATGCGTACCAGAAGAAATGAACAGCATGAAAAAATGTAATAAAACAATGTAAAGAGAAAATATTACCCATATTAATAGACCAGGATCCTGTGAAATTTGCTTGATTAATTGATGCAAAACTAGTCACATACACTAAGCCCAATAGCTGATTATAGACTCAAATTTCTCCTTCCAACCTGCTACATTACAGACTACTCTGCTACTCTTTCCCAAAACTGTTTCTAACAGTAAAAAGTGAATCCCTACAACTACAACATCAATAGCGCAATCCAACCTTTTACAATGCGTTCTCTGGGATTCTTTATAGGAAAAATAGATAGCAAGAGTAGGTGATACACATTAAATCGATTTATTAAGACAGAGTGGAGGAGGAATTTCATGCCACTCCTCTTAACAGCTCTACACGGTACCTTGTGGTCTGGTCTGGAGTCTTTGTCAGGTCAGATTTGACCTCTGATGTTTCTTTGAAACTCTTTCTGGCTGTAAGGCTCTCTGTTTCATTCTCTGAAGCAAGTAAGGGGACTGAAGGTCTTTTGGGCTTCCATACCTCCATTATTGTTGTCCTGATAGTTGCTGGAGCTTTCTATAAGTGAGATGGCCTTTGGGAGCTCGGGGAGGCATGGAGACTTCTGTCGGAGGGCGTATTATTCTAAGCAAATGTCCTGCTAACGCTGAGAGTAGATATGGCTCATTTCTTGTGCTCTTTAAATCTTCGGATTGCACCTTAATCCTTTGATCTTGGGATTAGGTGTTGAATATTCAATTAACTAGCTTTAATCCACCTAATCCGTCTCTGTTGCTTCACTGAGCCATTGTTGTAATGGCCTCTCTATGTTCCGATTCACAGTGACTGCAATAGAGTGAATTCACCACTCTATATACCCTACACAATAAAATAAACCAATTATAAAACCCAGGGGTGGTAGAAGGGATGTTGTGAGGCCTGGAAGAATAGTGGCACAACTACGGAGATAGTGGCTGTAGAGGAAATAGGTGGAAATGCAGTGAAATGGAGGTTGGCGGAAGAAAGCAGGTGGACCGTTGATCCGGCTGAGATGGAAGGCTGAGATCTAATAGGAGGAAAGCGATGGGGGAGGACCTAAATATGATGGGCGATGGAGCAATTGGCTTTGGACCATCGGATCTATGAGAGATTGATGGCTGTGATTGAATCGGAGGAGCCAAATCGAGTAACACATGGCGGAATGAGGGCAGATTCTGGCCATTGGTTCTTGTGGATTCAACGGCCAGAATTGCGTCGAAGAATCGCAATCGGGAGGGACAGAGGATGGACCAATTTAAAACTTGTGACCGCGATCAGAGCGAGGATGCGAAGGCCATCAGATTTAAAGTGAATCAACAATGGGCACACAATCGGATGCATGACGAAAGGGAGATGCGGGAGTGATGGGACTTGCGACGACTGTCGGATCTATTTCAATCGATGGTAGGAAACAACTCAAAAGCTGATAGAATAAAACACCATCACATCGAAACTTCGAGCTTTATAATGGAAAGCATGTCCTGTTCCGATTCTCTGATGCGATTGGTGCTTTGGACTAGCCCTTGGTCTTAGCGCCCGGGCTCATGGTGGGGAAGTGGTTAAGGGATTAGCCGAAAGGGGCTAAGCCCATCATAGGGTAAAATATGGGTTTCTAGCGAAAAAAGAGGGTTTTAAGGCTAAAGAGGGAAACAGTATATAGAATAAGGGGATATCAAACCAAACAAAGGATATTTGAAAGGTTTAAGGGGAAATAGAAAGGGGGAAAAGGTGATGAAAACAGAGGTTTAATCGGGCTGGAATAAAAGGAAAATGGAGGCCTTTGGGCATCTTCTTCGCAACGGAGAGGCTTTTAAACAAGGAACAACAATGAGGGTTTATCAAAGGGAAAAGGCACAGGAGGCTTCAAGGATGATGTGTTTTCGGAGGAGATGCATTCCTTGAAGGCTCAAAAAACATTTTAGCCCCCTGTTTGCTTGTCAAAAAATTCATAGGGGGCTAACAGTGGCTCCACATGGGGATGGATTCTTCTTGAAGGAGTCAAGAATTTAGAGAATGATATTTGGTGTACACCAGATGCCTGATGCTTGAACCACCCTTTTCTTTGATTTCCACTGTCACAAACCATGAAGATACATATCAGCAGCAACATTACTCAAACAGCTACCTACCCAAACTAAATCCTAACATTTTTTCTTCTTGGTGCATTTGGATTTGCAGACCCTTACATCATTAATCTCTTATAAATAGGAAAAATAAACCTATTCTACTTCTATCCTTATTACTCCATGAAACCAGATTAAACTGTTGGTCTCATATTTTCTCTACCTAAACTACATCTGCTAGGATTAAACTGTCTAGCAGATTTATCCTCTACATTCTAAGACATAAATTGAAAAATAGACAAGCCAGGTTTAGAGTGTCTGACTTGCTGTGGACCATGGAATGATAGAAAAAATGCTCATGGACTGTATACCTTGCATAAATTAAAATAACAAACTAAATGCTTATGGACTGAGCTTTATTGATATTTTCCTACCTACCCTATTCTAACTGAAATATTTGCAAGTCTAGCTTACAAACATTGTCTTCCAATGCAACCAGTCCATCAAGTGATCCCATGACTGGTCTGTTCTGCTCAGCTCCTTGAGAAGGCTAGATAGGCAGGGCTGCTCCCACTCTATTTGTTCCTCAACAACAGCTTCCAAAAATTTTCTTGTTGTCTGCAACATGCTACTCAAAAAGACCATTGATCCTTCTTCAAAAGTTTGCAGGAAATGAACATAAGGATCATGAAATGATACCTGGTTATGAATATTTGGTAGGTAGGCTTCAACCAGGATTTCTTCTTCTTCCACTGGATTGAGAAGAATACTCTCCTTGGGTAGAGTGTCTCCTTCATCTTCTGAACTGCGGGACTCATCGTACATTGCTACTGAGTCCTCTTGGAGCTCTGACATGTTTTGCGCTACTGGACTGAGCTCCGTGAAAAGATCTGTGTATTCATGAGCAGGAATATTTTCCATTACCTCCTATTTTTCAAGGGAAGGCTATTTACTTTCATCCTGCTCACAAAAATCTTCTTTTCTTTCCTCCTTATTTCTTGAAAGGAAAGACTGTTGATCTCCAATCTCATGACACTCGTCATTGATGCTTTCGTAACTTTCACCGTCAGTGTCATAGATAGGATGACTGGGTTTATTGTTTCTCTGGAGTTGCTGGCCCCGGATTTCCTCCCATGGGTCTACTGATGATGGTTCTTCAAACTCAGCTTTTCTATGGAAACAATCATCATCAAATAGATCATAACTAGGAAAGTCATAATCATAAGCAATGTCACCAATAAAACCTGTCAGATTCTTAGCAGGTCTTTCTTCATCTTGATGCTCAGAGGAGTTTTCTGGATCTGTATCATTTCTATAGAAGGCTGTAGAGGTGGATTGCGTGTTTGATGTTCGGCCCATCTCTTCTTCTATCAACATAGGAATTTATTTTTTAACACATATAGAAGAGCCGCAATCCACTGCTACCCGTACGAACTGATCCTGAGGTGGGATATCCTCGTGAGCCTCATCTTGAAAATTTTCTGAAGCAAGAGCAGAATCTAGAACAAGATCATCGTAGATGTCTTGCTCATCGTCCAGGTTTGGAGTTGGCTCTTGCGCAAGGAAATGCATGGGCTGCTCTGAATAATCATTATTTTCATTCAGGTTATCCATATGCATTTCCATCACTTTACCAGACATGATCACCATTCCATTTAATTGATCTTCCAAAGCATCAAGCTTTGCATCTCTGTCCATGTCTGGATCCATGTTTATTACAAAGAAGGTCACTGCAGCTTCTCAACCAGTTCAGAGTTCTCCACCAGTGGATTCCTTAGGTCTTTTGGATTATAGGGAGTGTGGAGTTTCCAGGTGGATGAATTTTGACATTAGAAACAGACTGTTGTCCACCATCAACATTGAAACCAATATAAAGGAATTGGTCTGATCAGACCAATGTTAGCGGTTAAGGACTCTCAGATTTTTCCCTAGTGGAGTCGCCATTATGTTGCAGGCTCCCATGTTTGGCCAGATTAGCAAGACCAAAGATGAGACAACATCAGAACCACTTTGGAGCCCTAGGATCTAGCCCTCCTGGACCTGGAGAGGGATCTCTCCAATAAGACAAAGAATGATATATCTTTGAAGCTCAAAAATAGATGTTAGGCTAGGTATGAAGCACAAGGGGGGTTTAAAATGGTTGGGTCGGCTATCGGTTGGGTTGTAAGATCATAGACTGAGGAGGTAATGGGAAGGAAGGAGCAAAGAAGTAGGACGTTTTGGCAAAGAGGATGAGTCAAGGCTGTGCCATCCAATGGGCTATGGAGTCCATGAAAGGAGATTACTCATAAACAACTAGCCAAGGCTTTTCATAGGGCATGTCATCTATACTAAAGGATTGTCGAGATAGCTGATGGAATGGAACAATAAGGAGAGAAAGGTGAAAGAAGAAGGGCAACCTGAGATTAGAACAGAGGTCATCTAACTCCAAATCTGCTTTGGCGTACCCTCGAAGGAGAAACAAAAATATTTAAACACAGAACCAGGTCTAAGATCAGAGAAGGGCTTTTAACCTTCAATGCTTCGACACCGGCTCACGGGATCTTGGAAAGGTCAATCTGTCGAACAAGGAACCCAGTGGACAAGGCTTACACTAAATCCTTGGTATCCCAAATCCTCTATCTTGAACCCAAACAAGAATAACCTAGTAGAAAACTCCGAGTTCACACATTAGCTAACAGTGAATAACAACTGCTACACTGGTTAAACCACGAGAGTCTGCCCTCAGATTTCACTATCAGCAGAAAACATTGAAGGTATGGAGAAAAAAAACATAGGGTACCATGCGAGGGAAAATCCTATGCTAGATTTCTGATGCGTACTAGAAGAAATGAACAACATGAAAAAAAGTAATAAAACAATGTAAAGAGAAAACATCACCCATAGTAATAGACCAGGATCCTGTGAAATTTGCTTGATTAATTGATGCAAAACCAGTCACATACACTGAGCTCAATAGCTGATTATAGACTCAAATTTCTCCTTCCAGCCTACTACATTACAGACTACTCTGCTACTCTTTCCCAAAACTATTTCTAACAGTCAAAAATGAATCCCTACAACTACAACAACAATAACGCAATCCAACCTTTTACAATGTGTTCTCTGGGATTCTTTATAGGAAAAATAGATAGCAAGAGTAGGTGATACACATTAAATCGATTTATTAAGACAGAGCAGAGGAGGAATTTCACGCCACTTTGCTTAATAGCTCTGCGCGGTACTTGGTGGTCTGGTCTGGAGTCTTTGTCAGGTTGAATTTGACCTTTGATGTTTCTTTGAAGCTCTTTCTGGATGTAAGGCTCTCTGTTTCGTTCTCTAAAGAAAGTAAGGTGACTGAAGGTCTTCTGGGCTTCCATACCTCCATTATTGTTGTCTTGACAGTTGCTGGAGCTTTCTGTTAGTGAGATGGCCTTTGGGAGCTTGGGGAGGCATGGAGACTTCTGTCAGAGGGCGTACTATTATGAGCAAATGTCCTGCTGACGGCGAGAGCAGATATGGCTCGTTTCTTGTGCTCTTTAAATCTTCGGATTGCACCTTAATCCTTTGATCTCGGGATTAGGTGTTGAATATTCAATTAGCTGGATTTAATCTGCCTAATCCATCTCTTCTGCTTCACTGATCCATTGCTGTAATGGCCTCTCTGTGTTCCGATTCACAGTGACTGCGATAGAGCGAATTCACCACTCTGTATACCCTACACAGTAAAATAAACCAATTATAAAACCCAAGGGTGGCAGAAGGGATGCTGTGAGGCCTGGAAGAATAGTGGCGCAACTATGGAGATAGTGGCTGTAGAGGAAATAGGTGGAAATGCAGTGAAATGGAGGTTGGCGAAAGAAAGCAAGTGGATCGTTGATCTAGCTGAGATGGAAGGCTGAGATATAATAGGAGGGAAGCGATGGGGGAGGACCTAAATAGTATTGGCGATGGAGCAATTGGCTTTGGATTATCGAATATGTGAGAGATCAACGGCTGCGATTGAATCGAACGAGCCAAATCGAGGAACAGATGGTGGAATGAGGGCGGAATCTGGCTGTTGGTTCTTGTGGATTCAACGGCCAGGATCGCGTCAGAGAATCCCAATCGGGAGGGACGGAGGATGGTCGAGTTTAAAACTTGCGATTGTGATCGGAGCGAGGATGCAAGGGCCGTCAGATTTAAAGTTAGTCAACGGTGGGTGTGCAATCAGATGGATGATGAAAGGGAGATGCGAGAGTGATGGGACTTGCGACTACTGTTGGATCTATTTCAATCGATGGTGGGAAACAACTCAAAAGTCGACATAATAAAACACCATTGCATCAAAACTTCGGGCTTTATAATGGAAAGCATGTCTTGCTCCGATTCTCCGATGCGATTGGCGCTTTGGACTAGCGCTTGGTCTTAGCACCGGGGCTCATGGTGGGGAAGTTGTTAAGGGACTAGCCAAAAGGGGCTAAGCCCGTCATATGGTAAAATATGGGTTTCTAGCCAAAAAAGAGGGTTTTAAGTCTAAAGAGGGAAACGGTAGATAGAATAAGGGGATATCAAACCAAACAAAGGATATTTGAAAGGTTTACGGGGAAATAGAAAGGGGGAAAAGGTGATGAAAACAGAGGTTTAATCGAGCTGGGATAAAAGGAAAGTGGAGGCCTTTGGGCATCTTCTTCATAACGGAGAGGCTTTTAAACCAGGAACAGCAGTGAGGATTTATCAAAGGGAAAAGGCATAGGAGGCTTCAAGGATGATGTGTTTTTGGAGGAGATTCATTCCATGAAGGCTCAAAAAACATTTTAGCCCCCTGTTTGCTTGTCAAAAAATTCATAGGGGGCTAACTGTGGCTCCATATGGGGATGGCTTCCTCTTGAAGGAGTCAAGAATTCAAAGAGTGATATTTGGTGTAGACCAGATGCCTGATGCTTTAACCACCCTTTTCTTTGATTTCCACTGCCACAAACCATGAAGACACATATTAGCAGCAACATTACTCAAACAAATACCTACCCAAATTAAATCCTAACATTTTTTCTTCTTGGTGCATTTGGATTTGTAGACACTTACATCATCAATCTCTTATAAATAGGTAAAATAAACCTATTCTACTTCTATCCTTATTACTCCATGAAACTAGATTAAATTGTTGGTCTCATATTTTCTCTACCTAAACTACATCTGCTAGGATTAAACTGTCTAGCAGATTTCTCCTCTACATTCTAAGACATAAATTCAAAAACACACAAGCCAGGTTTAGACTGTCTGACTTGCTGTGGACCATGGCATGATAGACAAAATTCTCATGGACTGTATGCCTTGCAGAAATTAAAATAACAAACTAAATGCTCATGGACTAATCTTTATTGAGATTTTCCTACCTACCCTATTCTAACTGAAATATTTGCAAGTCTAGCTTACAAACATTGTCTTCCAATGCAACTAGTCCATCAAGTGATCCTATGACTGGTCTGTTCTGCTTAGCTCCTTGAGCAGGCTAGATAGGCAGGGCTGCTCCCACTCTATTTGTTCCTCAACAGAAGCTTCCAAAAATTTTCTTGTTGTATGCAACATGCTGCTCAAAACGACCTTTGATCCTTCTTCAAAAGTTTGCAGGAAATGAACATAAGGATCATGAAATGATACCTGGTTATGAATATTTGGTAGGCAGGCTTCAACCAGGATTTATTCTTATTCCACTGGATTGAGAAGAAGACTCTCTTGGGGTAGAGTGACTCCATCATATTCTGAACTGGAGGACTCATCGTACATTGCTGCTAAGTCCTCTTGCTGCTCTGACATGTTTTGCGCTGCTGGACCGAGCTCCATGAAAATATCTGCGTATTCATGAGTAGGGATATTTTCCATTGCCTCCTCTTTTTCAAGGGAAGGCTCTTTACTTTCATCCTGCTCAAAAATCTCTTCTTTTCTTTCCTCCTCATTTCTTGAAAGGAAAGACCGCTGACCTCCGATCTCATGACACTCGTCACTGACGCTTTCATAACTTTCATCGTTAGTGTCATAAATAGGCTGACTGGGTTCATTGCTTCTCTGGAGTTGCTGGCCCCGAATTTCCTCCCATGGGTCTACTGATGATGGTTCTTCAAACTCAGCTTTTCTCTAGAAATAATCATCATCAAATAGATCATAACTAGGAAAGTCATAATCGTAAGAAATGTCACCAATCAAACCTATCAGATTTTCAACAGGTATTTCTTCGTCTTGATCCTCAGAGGAGTTTTCTAGATCTGCATCAGTTCTGTAGAAGGCCACAGAGGTGGACTGCGTGTTTGATGTTCAGCCCATCTCTTCTTCTGTCAACATAGGAATTTATTTTTTAACACAAATAGAAGAGCCACAGTCCACTGCTTCCCGTACGAGCTGATCTTGAGGCGGGATATCCTCGTCAGCCTCATCTTGAGAATTTTCTCGAGCAAGAGAAAACTCCAGACCAAGATCATCATAGATGTCTTGCTCATCGTCTAGGTCTGGAGTTGGCTCTTGTGCGGGAAAATGCATGGGCTGCTCTGAATAATCATTATTTTCATTCAGGTTATCCATATGCATTTCCATCACTTTACCAGACATGATCACCATTCCATTTAATTGATCTTCCAAAGCATCAAGCTTTGCATCTCTGTCCATGTCTGGATCCATGTTTATTACAAAGAAGGTCACTGCAGCTTCTCAACCAGTTCAGAGTTCTCCACCAGTGGATTCATTAGGTCTTTTGAATTATAGGGAGTGTGGAGTTGCCAGGTGGATGAATTTGGACATTAGAAACAGACTGTTGTCCACCATCAACATTGAAACCAATCTAAAGGAATTGGTCTGATCAAACCAATGTTAGCGGTTAAGGACTCTCAAATTTTTCCCTAGTGGAGTCGCCATTATGTTGCAGGCTCCCATGTTTGGCCAGATTAGCAAGACCAAAGATGAGACAACATCAGAACCAATTTGGAGCCCTAGGATCTAGCCCTCCTGGACCTGGAGAGGGATCTCTCCAATAAGACAAAGAATGATATATCTTTGAAGCTCAAAAAGAGATGTTAGGCTAGGTATGAAGCACAAGGGGGGTTTAAAATGGTTAGGTCAGCTATCGGTTGGGTCTTAAGATCATAGACTGAGGAGGTAATGGGAAGGAAGGAGAAAAGCAGTAGGACATTTCGGCAAAGAGGATGAGTCAAGGCTGTGCCATCCATTGGGCTATGGAGTCATGAAAGGAGATTACTCGAAAACAACTAGCCAAGGCTTTTCATAGGGCACGTCATCTATACTAAATGATCGTCGAGATAGATGATGGAATTGAACAATAAGGAGAGAAAGATGAAAGACGAAGGGCAGCCTGAGATCAGACCATAGGTCATCTAACTCCAGATCTGCTTTGGCGTACCCTTGAAGGAGAAACAAAACATTTAAACACAGAACCGGGTCTGAGATCAGAGAAGGGATTTTAACCTTCAATGCTTTGACACCGGCTCACAGGATCTTGGAAAGGTCAATCTGTCGAACAAGGCCCCCAGTGGACAGGGCTTACACCAAATCCCCGGTATCCCAAATCCTCTATCTTGAACCCAAACAAGAACAACCAAGTAGCAAACTCTGAGTTCAAACATCAGCTAGCAGTGAATAACAACTGCTACACTGGTTAAACCACGAGATTCTACCCTCAGATTTCACTATCAGCAGAAAACATTGAAGGTAGGGAGAGAAGAAACATAGGGTACCATGTGAGGGCAAATCCTATGCCAGATTTCTGATGCATACCAGAAGAAATGAACAACATGAAAAAATGTAATAAAATAATGTAAAGAGAAAACATCACCCGTAGTAATAGACCAGAATCCTGTGAAATTTTCTTGATTAATTGATGCAAAACTAGTCACATACACTGAGCTCAATAGCTGATTACATACTCAACTTTCTCCTTCCAGCCTACTACATTACAGACTACTCTACTACTCTTTCCCAAAACTATTTCTAACAGTAAAAAATGAATCCCTACAACTACAACAGCTATAATGCAATCCAACCTTTTACAATGTGTTCTCTGGGATTCTTTATAGGAAAAATAGATAGAAAGAGTAGGTGATACACATTAAATCAATTTATTAAGACAGAGTGGAGGAGGAATTTCATGCCACTCCGCTTAATAGCTCTGCGCGGTACTTGGTGGTTTGGTCTGGAGTCTTTGTCAGGTCGGATTTTACCTCTGATGTTTCTTTGAAGATCTTTCTGGCTGTAAGGCTCTCTGTTTCGTTCTCTGAAGAAAGTAAGGTGACTGAAGGCCTTCTGGGCTTCCATGCCTCCATTATTGTTGTCCTGACAGTTGCTGGATCTTTCTGTCAGTGAGAAGGCCTTTAGGAGCTCGAGGAGGCATGGAGACTTCTGTTGGAGGGCGTACTATTTTGAGCAAATGTCCTGCTGACGCTGAGAGCAGATATGGCTCGTTTCTTGTGCTCTTTAAATCTTCAGATTGCGCCTTAATCCTTTGATCTCAGGATTAGGTGTTGAATATTCAATTAACTGGCTTTAATCTACCTAATCCATCTCTTCTGCTTCACTGAGCCATTGTTGTAATGGCCTCTCTGTTTTCCAATTCATAGTGACTGTGATAGAGTGAATTCACCACTCTGTATGGCTTGCACAGTAAAATAAACCAATTATAAAACCCAGGGGTGGCAGAAGGGATGATGTGAGGCCTGGAAGAATAGTGGCGCAACTTTGGAGATAGAGGCTATAGAGGAAATAGGTGGAAATGCAGTGAAATGGAGGTTGGCGAAAGAAAGCAGGTGGACCGTTGATCCAGCTGAGATGGAAGGCTAAGATCTAATAGGAGGGAAGCGATGGGGGAGGACCTAAATATTGGGCGATGGAGCAATTGGCTTTGGACCGTTAGATCTGTGAGAGATCGATGGCTACGATTAAATCTGAGGAGCCAAATCAGGGAACACATGGTGGAATGAGGGCAGATTCTGGCCATTGGTTCTTTGGATTCAACGGCCAGGATCGTGTCGGAGAATCGCATTCGGGAGGGATGGAGGATGGCCCAGTTTAAAACATGCGATTGTGATCGGAGCGAGGATGCGAGGGCCATCATATTTAAAGTGAATCGACGATGGGTGCGAAATCGGATGGATGACGAAAGGGAGATTTGGGAGTGATGGGACTTGCGACGACTGTCGTATCTATTTCAATCGACAGCGGGAAACAACTCAAAAGATAACAGAATAAAACACCATCACATCGGAACTACGGGCTTTATAATGGAAAGCATGTCCTACTTCAATTATCCAATGCGATTGGCGCTTTTTACTAGCGCTTGGTCTTAATGCCTGGGCTCATGGTGGGGAAGTGGTTAAGGGACTAGCCGAAAGGGACTAAGCCCGTCATAGGGTAAAATATGGGTTTCTAGCCAAAAAAGAGGGTTTTAAGGCTAAAGAGGGAAATAGTGGATAGAATAAGGGGATATCAAACCAAACAAAGGATATTTGAAAGTTTAAGGGGAAATAGAAAGGGGGAAAAGGTGATGAAAATAGAGGTTTAATCAGGCTGGGATAAAAGGAAAATGGAGGCCTTTGGGCATCTTCTTCACAATGGAGAGGCTTTTAAACTGGGAACAGCAGTGAGGATTTATCAAAGGGAAAAGGCACAGGAGGCTTCAAGGATGATGTTTTTTCGAAGGAGATGCATTCCTTGAAGGCTCAAAAAACATTTTAGCCCCCTGTTTTCTTGTCAAAAAATTCATAGGGGGATAACAAAATGGATCTTCAAGGTTTGTGTGAGATGAAATGAACATTAAGTTTGTGAAAATAGTAGGTGAAAAAGGGAAGTTAATAATCCTTGAACAAATGCCTTTAAACAATAAAGGTATTTAACACTTATTAGCATAAATAAGTAATCATAAGATAGGGAAAACCAATAAATCTTTGATTATACTCAAGCAAATAAGCATTTAAGATAAATAATCCAGTGAACTATAGAAGGCAATAAACTCGTATAACTTCTAGTGATTTCACCTTCAAGATTAGAAAAAATTTAAGATAGACATATAACATAGATCAAAGAAGAGGGAACACCTAAAAATCATTGATCAGAGCTATAACGACCTCCAAGGCTACCTTTCAAGAATGGACAAAGGGCATGATCAAAACACAAATCTCTTTCACTAAACCTAATCAGTGATACTTCAAAGAAAGATCTTAAGAACAATGTTTAAGTAACATCAAAAAAGAAGGGCTAACCATAAAACATATTTTATATTTTCTGTATTGAATCACTCATAAGATAAACAAGCATAATTCTAGAGAGAAACTAATATTTCTCTAAACTAACCTAGTAGAAGAAAACATGGAAGCAGTGAAGGATAAACAGAACTAAGGTGCCTCTAAACAACATTTCTTAGTCTAAAACATTTGTCCCGCTGCAATAGAAGGATGAAAAAAATGATAATACAAGAAAAAAATGAGCTAATTAGGAACACATCACCATTTAACAATGCTCAGGGATCCTGCAAGCAAGCCTTCTCCAATGTCAAATAATCCAAGCCATTCACAAAAATCAAAGCCAATTTGTCTTCAATCTCCAAGTCTATGTATTAATCTCAATAAATGTCTAACCAACAACCAACAACATACAATGTGGCCTCAATACTATATTTAACAAGAAAGGAGGACAAAAACCGTAATTAGGTCTTTAAAATCCTATTAATTAATCATAAATGTCACTTTTGTCCTTTGAGACCATGTAAGGCCCAAGGCACAAAATATCTGATGCAAAATATCTTCTTGAGAATTTTTGGCAAAAAAAATGACATTTAGGCTCCCAAAAACTTTCAAAATGTTTCCTATCATACTTTGTTGACTTTTGTTTTTCCATGGCGCAACACTAAGATTTAAGGATGTAATTTCCTGGCCAAGGGCGGAGCACATGCACAGGAAAATTGGGTTACCTTGCATCCAAGTTTTGAGGCCTTCCTGATGTCTGAATGGGCTCTGTGACATCTCGTTGGAAAGCATGTTAAGTATAATTTCTAGAACTGCCCTTGGTTTTCTGATTTGGCCCCTTTAACCTATTAAAAAATCTATACTACCAAGACTGGTAAAGGCGCAACGCTAGACCATAAAACTAAGAAGAAAGGTGAAATTTTATGTTTTTTTGACCCTTTTGGAGGACCAAATCAACTTCAATGTAATTATGTACTTGAGATGAGGATGTAATAAATGTAAAATTTACCTCCTGAGGATTCCCTGAGAAAAGGCACAGCACCAAGGGCGTTGTGCCCTTGGCCCTCCAAATCAACAAAAACAAAAAATTTCCAAAAAGTTCCCAAATTTTGCAATTACCTTCCTAATGGGGTTTTGGATTCCTGTATGGAAGCATCAACTAAGATGTCAAGGTTTTCTTGGCCCTTTTCCTATTTTAGTGCTTTAATTTTGGCAAGGGCCCATTTGAGCTTGGCCCTTGCAATTTGATTTTTCAATGCATAGTGCTTGGCATTCTTTTTCTGCAGGCCAAGGTCTCTTTGTGTCTTCTTGAGCTGCTTGTGTTCATCCTTATAATACTTAATAATATACTCTACCATGCCACGGCTTCTTTGTAGTTCCCTAATCTCTGCATCTTTGCTTTGCAGCAAGATGCTTGTAACCCTCTCCTCATCTTCATTTTCACTGTCAAGGTTAATGAATTAGCACTCTTGTTTAGTTTGATGCTTTCCTTTCTTATCTCCAATAGTGACCTTATCCTTGATTTTGTCAATATTCTTTATTGATGTGGAAGGCATGGCCCCATGCCTTTTAGAGGCAATAAACACATGTCTTTCTCCTCTTTGGTATGTCAATGGAAGAGGTTCAACTTTGCTCATTTTAGTGTCATATGTATTGTTTCCATCATTGTGGTCATCTTGGTTTGGTTCACTAACATCTTGGCTCACTTCTTCATTTGTATCATCATCATTGACATCTACCTCCATGTATTCTTGACCTTTTTCTTCATTTCTGTTCTCACTCTTAGAGGTGTCATCACTAGTTTCTTCATCACTCTTAGTCTCTTCACTGATTTCTGCACTATTCTTTGTACTGCCTTCATCTTGTTCATCATGGCCTTGTTCTATACTGCCTTCTGCCTCGTTGTGATTTTCACAGTGGTTTTCACTTTAATTTTTCTCCTCACTACTATTAGAAGCCTCACTGTTTCCATTGTCATAACTGTCACCATTATTTGGCTCACTAAATTCTTGGCTTATCTCATTTTCTCTGATATCAAACTCATTGTGTTCAATATTACCACTGTTGTCTTTGTTTTTTTGATTAATTTCAACATCATCCTCATCATCATCATTATCTCCACTGGTGTCATGATCATCATGATTGCTACTCTCCTCTTCATTTGCACTACTCTCTGCACCCTCATCATTTCCACTGTGAGTTTCATTGTCTTCACTATCTTTATGGCCATTATGAATGCTATCATGACTGTCACTGCCATAATCAACCTCACTGATATTTTTTTTACTGATATCAGCCTCCTTATCTTCTACTTCATTACTAAATTCTTTGTCTTCTACTTCATTGCTGACCTCTGCCTCTTTATCATCTTCCTCTTTACTGTCCTCTTCTTCATCAATGCTTGATTTATCACTGCCCTCTCCTTCATTCTCATTTGATGGTTCATCCTCATTTCCCTCATTATCCGATGCATTAGGAGAGGGTGAAAAAGGAGGATGGGATGATGAGGGCACATTATGCTAAGGATGGGGTTGTGGGTTTGTGAAGACCTCATGGGAAATGAAAACTTCCCATGGAATACCCTTTTGCTCTAATTGATGCAACACAACCATCTTGATGAGAGAATGGTGAAAGAGGCTCTACATTTGTTGTGAAGGGTGTCTCTTTTGCACAATATAAGACATCTTATCAATATTCCTATAGAGATAAAAGGGAAAATGTAGCATCTTTACCCTAGTGAAGTGCATGAGAAATCTTATGTGGTATGAATAAAGCCTAGAAAACCTCCCCTCACATGTAAAATATTTCATGATGATTCTCATCAAGGGCGCATATCTCTCCAGCAAATGTGAAAAGGGAAAAATGGATTTGCAGTCATCTTTGTATCTAGGTTTTAGGAAAGGTTCATAGTGGCTTCGGTCCAAATTAGCCTGCTTGAACCACCTTTCTCCCGCACTAGGTGTTGGGTTTCCCATGTTTTGGCCAGGTTGACAAAGACCAAAATATGAGACAACATAGAACCACTTTCAGACCTTAGGATCTAGCCCTCCTAGGTCCAGAGAGGGATCTCTCTATGAAGTCAAAGGATGTGTCTTTGAGGCTTAAAGTATAAGATTTCAGGCTAGTTATAGGCTCGAGGTTGTTGGTTTGATTGTTTGTGCTTGGTTGGAGGGAATCAGGAAAAGAAGGTCCAATATAAGACAAGGATGAGAAAAGAGGAAGCTTGGGCAAAGGCAGATAACTCAAATAACATCAAAGCCATTGGGCTATGGAGTCAAGAAAGGATTTACTTGTAGTCAATGTGCAAGCTTTCAATTGGGCTAGTCATCTAGAGCATTTGGATCTTAGAGATGATAGTTGGAATGGAACATCAAGGATAGAAAGTGAGAGGAAGAGGACCAACCAACTCTGTCTATAGATCAGGCCAGGGGTCATTTAACTCCAGGCCTACTTGGACAAAATCAGAGGTGATTACAAGGGATCTTAGAAAGGCTAGCTGGTCGTGCAAAGATCCTAGTGGACAGGGCTAACACTAATCCCCAGTGTTCTCAAACCTTCCAGCTAAATCCTACCAAGAACATCTAAACATGGAATTCATCAATTCATACATCAGAGAGCAGGAAATATCATCCACTACACTGGTTAAATCAATTGAAATCAACATTCAGATACACATATCAGCAGAAAACATCGAGGTAGGGAGAGTAGGAAACATAAGGCACCTATCAAGGGTGAATCTTACATTATACTTCTGTTGCCTACCAGCAGAAACATGATGAAATGAAAGCAAGTCAATCACAAATACAGAGAAAGGAAAACATCACCAGCTGCTTTAGATCAGGATCCAAAGAAACATGCTTGTCATATAAAAAACAACACCAATCAGGTACATCATAGCCCATAGCTTGAACATTCAGTCTGAATCCATCTAGCCTCAGTCTATCTTACAATTTTACACAGAGAACTTGTCTCAAGAGGAACAATGCTTGCGTTTCACTGATATCTCATCAACAACCATTACAATGTTTCCTTCTGTGCTTTATAGCAAAGGATGAACCTAAGATCGACGAGAAGGTAGGTGAAAATTAAATGTATCTTTAAACACAATAATGAATGCAGGGTCGAGGCCCATTCTACTTGATATGCTGTATGTCTAATCTCTGTTGACTCCCTCGGAAAAGAATGATCTCCTTGGATATGATCTTGACATTTTTGGACAAAGTACTCCTGGTGTCGTGAACAGAAAGAAAAATAAACTGTTGGAAGGTCTGTCTCATAAATGTCTGACTATATTTGAGCTGTAGTCTGGTGGGAAAACTCTTCAGGGACATTCTGCGTAATAAAAACAGTATGGATGCCTTGTACCTGACGAAGAAAAACATTTTGCCGCCGAAAACCCTGATATTACCTTTTATCTGCGCTCAGGATCCTTTGATCGATCCTCGGGGTCTGTAATCTTCTGGTTTGCCTTTGAAAACATTGACTTAGGGCTCGAGATCTTCATGGTTGTGCTTTATTCTTCCTTTTTCTCTGTACTGGAACGTTCTGCTGCTTCAAATCCATCTCTGACAGGTTAGCTCGGGTTTAATGGTGATGGGAGATTTTCCACAGGGTTCGAACTCTTTTCTTTTAATGAAAATCTCATCTCCACCTTCCCGGGCCTCTGTTCATAAATTCAGCCGCCGTGGATGATCTTCCTCGAATTTAGCTGTCCTGGTAGCACATAAGTGTATTGCGGCGGCCATTCTTTCTTTATAAACCTATAGGAAACACAAAAACCGTGAAGAAATCCATGTACAAGAGTGGTGGGTGATGTGGATGGGAGAAATGGGCGTGTAATCGGTGACATGGCAGAAGAAAACGCAGAAAAATGGTGAAAAGCTGCTCAGGTAGGGTTGGCGGACGTTGCAGAATGAAAAATGCATGAAAAAACACGTAAATAGACCGGTTTTATGTAATGGATTGGGAAGGAGTACGGATGGAACACGTAGTGCTGACGTGGCGGGACGGGTGACGCGGAGGTCTCAGGGCGACGGAAAAGGTCAACCATGGACAGATGGATCCGGACCATTGATCGCTGATAGATCAACGACGGAGGATGTCGGAAGGCGGGACCACGAGTACGACGGACCAGACTAAAAGGCGTGCAGCCTCGGAAGACGACAACCGTTGGATGAGGGCTCCAGGATCCATCGGCGATCGTGGATTCCGCTGCCCGGCTTTCGTCCGGGGAATAACGCGCGAAAAAGCGGTTTTCAGAAACAGTACCGGAGGATGCGTGGCAGAGGATTAATGGGATCGCTAGGTTTCGGATGAATACCGCCAGTTGCAGATGGGCGGTGCGGAAATTACCGGCGGGTTTGGGCGATGACATGTGCAAGAGGGGTCCACCATTTCGGGCGCGCTCCGCGCCGCTGGATTGGATTTCCAACGGACGGTCGAGATCTGTTGGTCAATCAAAACGTATTAAAACCCGAAAGTGCGCATTAACAAAGGTTTTTAAAAGAAATTTCTGCACGGAGAAAGGTTGGAGGGGGTAAGCGCCTGGAGGGTTTAGCTCTGGGTTCCGGCGCCGGGTCTTATGGGAAGAAAAGGAGCGCGGGGTTATGGCCAAAGGGGCTTAGGCCTTATTACACAATTTTTGCACATTTTAAAGCATTTTCAGGCCTAAGGGAAAGGAACGATGAGGAACTGAAGGGTAGGGAAAGCAAAAACAGGGGAAAAAACGTGATTTAGAGAGGATTTAAAGGGATAGTGGGGGAATTAAAGGGGAACTTGACAAGGGGAGAGGGAGGAGGTGATATTTTGCAAAGGTATAAAGGGAAATGATGGGCCTTTTTTGAGAAATGGATCAGTAGAAGAATTACATTTTAGGCACAGTACAAAGAGACTCCAAGGAGGATGAATTTTCAGGGGAAAGGCATTCCTTGGAGGCTCCAGAACAATTCTAGCCCCCAGCTTGCTTGTCAAGAATTTCATAGGGGGGCTAACAGTGGCTCCACATGGGGATGGCTTCTCCTAGGAGGAGTCAAGAAACCAGATATGATCTTTGGAGTAGGCCAGATGCCTGCTATCATAAGCCATCTTCCTTCTTTGATTTTCAGCTGCCACAAACATGATATATCAGCAGAAACATTTTCCCAACCAATCTACCTACCCAACTATAGTTCTACAATTTTCCCTTGGGTGCACTTGAGCTAGCAGAACCTTTACATTTATTTTGCAAAACGAAAACAAACCTATTCTAAATCTACCCTTATTGCTCCATGAGGCCAGATTAGACTGTTGACCTCATCTATTTCTCTACCTAATCTACTACCTGTTGGGATTAAACTGTCCAACAGGTTTCTTCACCTACATTCTAAGACAGGAAATTTAAACACAGCCAAGTCGGGATTAGACTGTCTGACTTGCTGGGCAGAAACTTGTAGAAAACAAAACTGTGAAGGCGTGAAATTTTGCAACTTTGAAACATCCTTCTTCTTTTTTTCTTGTGACTCAGGTTTTGAGCATATTTGAGTCACTTATTTCTTTGATTTCAGCTCTGGTTCTGGGCATATTAGAGCTGGTTCTCTTTCACTGCTGATCCAGATTTTGAGCATATTAGGATCAGCTATTCTGCTTCCTTTTGGCTCAGATTTTGATCAGGTTTGAGCCATGCTTTCTATTTCAGAGGTTCATGTTTTGAGCATGTCTGAACCTCTCTTTTCATTCTGTTTTTTTTTCTTATTTTTTTTTTTGAAAATGAAAACTTGCAATGGTATGTACAATGGAGATGAAACTGGAAATGGAAAATCAATAGAAGTAATGTTTGAGCATCCTGCCATTGACAGGACCCCCAAACAATTTTGTGCCATCAAGTTCTTGCAGAAAAAACGCATTAGGCCCCACAGTGGCTTGTATGATATATGGACCTTGCCACAAGCTGCCAAATTTGCCATGTTTGCCTTTGTCCTCTCTTCTCGAATCCCATTTCAGAACCTTGTCACCAACCTTGAAATCTGAAGCCTTGGTTCTTTTGTCAAACTGCCTTTTTATGTTTTCTTGGACTCTGAAAGCTATGTTACAAACCTGCTCCCTTTTCTGCTGAATATGGATTTTTTCATTAATTCTTCTTATCATGTTGTCCTCTTCTGATTGGATCTCTTGAACAAGCTTTACCACTGGAACTCCAAGACTAGTAGGAAAAACTGCTTCTGTCCCATAAACCAGCTGAAAAAGTGACAAGCCAATAGATTTCTTTGTAGTGAGTCTGTCAGCCCATAAGGCATGTATCAAATTTTTATGCCATGCCCTTTTGTTTTCTTCCAGCAGCTTCTTAATGATTGTAACCAGGCTTTTATTTGATGATTCAGCTAGGCCATTACCCTGGGGGTAATAGGCAGTTGAATGTCCAAGTGCTATTCCGTACCTGTGACAGAAATCAATCATTATTTTGGATCCGAAAGCAGCAGCATTGTCAGTGATTATTTTCCTTGGACAACCAAACCGAGATAGGATGAAGTCTTCTAGGAACCTAATGATGACAGAGTCAGTGGCATTCCTAGTGGGTATAGCTTCTATCCATTTGGTAAAGTAATCTGTGGCAGTCAAGATCCATTTATGTTGTCCAGAGGAGGCCGGATGAATCTCTCCTATAAAGTCTAGGCCCCATTGCATGAAGGGACCTTCTATGGTGATTGGTTGCAGAGGGAGAGGAAGGAGCTTTCTTTTGCCCTCAAAGATTTGGCATTTATGGCAGGCAAGAATCATTTTATGGACATCACTAAAGAGTGTAGGCCAATAGTAACCCGCCATGAGTATCTTATTTGCAGTGGTTTTCCAACTCAGGTGGCCTCCACATTCTTCAGCATGGAACTCCTGTTTGATTCTTTCAGCTTCAGTTTCAGACAAACATTTCAGCAATAGGCCATTCGGACTTTTCCAGTATAGACTCTCATTCATAATGCAGTAATTTCTAGCTCTGAGTTTTACGAATCTGGCCTTTGTTTTGGGTAATTCTAGAGGTGCATTGAGGTTAGCGAGCACATAAACGATGTCAGTATACCAAGGAGAGTTCTGAAACCGCTCCTCAACAGTAGGGTGGGGCAATCCTTCTTGCTCATCTAAGGCATTCATCATGTTAATGTCCAAGGCCTGCAGATTAGATTCAGCCATTAATTGGGCCAGGCCTTGACCTTTGATCAGCTTGGTGGGTTTTATTTCAATGTCATATTCTAAAATTGTAGCAATCCATTTGCCCCTTTTCCCATCCGGGTCTTGGGACAAGATATCTTTGACCACTATATTTGGCACATAGGCAATGGTGTGGGAATGCAGAATGTACACCCTAAAGTCTTTTAAGGCCTTAATCAGGGCATAGGCCTGCTTTTCCATGATGTTGTACTTTAAGGGTGCATCTCTCAAGGCTTTACTGAAGAAGGCTATAGGCTGTTCCTTACCTTCCGAATTTTTCTGCAGCAAAACTGCAGCTATTGTGTGTGGGGAAGCAAATGAAAAGATCAGAAAATCCTTTGAGAAGTCAGGGCTGATAAGGACAGGGGCTTGGGTGAGTGCAAGTTTTACTGACTCAAAATATTTTTTGGCTTCAACAGTCCACTTGATTCCTGCATCTTTCTTTAGCATTTCAGTCATTTTCCTAAGATGCTCAGCAAGATTGGGGATAAATCTTCTAAGGAAATTGATCTTCCCAATGAAGGACTGTAGCTCCTTGATGTTTCTTGGATGTGTAATTTGGAGTATTCCCTCAAGTCTCTGGGGGTCTATCCTTATCCCTTTCTCGGATATAATGTGGCCTAGAAGTTTACCTTCTTGCAGCCCAAAAACAGTCTTCTTGGGGTTTAGGGACAAACCGTACCTTCTACATTTTTCAAAAAATTTTCTTAGGTGTTTCAGATGTTCTTCTTCAATTTTAGAAAAGACAGTCAAGTCATCCAAGTAGATAACTATAAAGTGTCCAATATCCTCTTAGAAAGCTATGTCCATCGCTCTCTGGAAGGTAGCTCCAGCATTCATCAATCCAAAGGGCATTTTCACATACATGAAGGTGCCCCATGGAGTGGTAAAAGCTGTTTTGAGTTGATCTTCTGGGAGTACCAGAACTTGGTTGTATCCTGAAAAACCATCAAGCAGGGAGATTCTCTTAGAGCCCACTACCTTCTGTAGGATATGTTCCATTCTAGGCAAGGGGTAGTTGTCTTTCAGGGAGGCTCTGTTGAGGTTTCTGAAGTCTATGCATAGCCTGATCTCCCCTGTTTTCTTCCTTACAGCCACTAAGTTTGACACCCAATCAGAAAACCTTACAGGGACTATTATGCCTGCTTCATACATCTTTTTAATTTCTTTCTCTACTGCAGGAAATTGTTTTGGATTGATTCTTCGAAGTTTTTGTCTGAAAGGCTTCTGATTTTCCTTTAGTGGTATCTTATGTTGTATGATGTTGGTGTCATAGGCCTTTAAGTCTTCATAGCTCCATGCAAACACATCAATGAATTCCTTAAACAGGTCAATGCATTTCTTCTTCATGCTTGTAGGTATAGACTTAGCCAGTTTTATCATTTTGGGTCTGTCTTCAGTGCCTATGTTGTATTCTTCTATATCTGATTCTGCATGTTCTATAGTGGGCTTCTTTGCTACATCATCAAAATCAAAGAGGTCCTCTAAGGGTGCTAGGCCTCTGGGTATATTCTTGTCTTTGGCCTACAACACTTCGACCTCTTCATTTTCTGCGTTTTCACTATTTTCGTTGAAATTTCTAGTTTTCTCAGAAAAAGAATTTATTTCTATGTTACACAGTGTTTCTTGTTCATCTGGGGGATCCTCGCTTGGGTAACTGTCATCAGAAATCGGGTCTAAATTAGAAAATTCAAACTCATTCCTGCCCACCAGGAAATCTTCGATCTGTTTGTCTCCTTCAAAGACCTGCCAATATTTTTCATTGTCTGGCACTGCAGGCCTGAATTTGGTCTGAATGATAATTTGTTGGTCAACTGGGGCTTTAGGATATGAGCTAGCTAGACAAGCTAATTCATTTTCTATTGTGTTTTGACCCCTAGGAGTGAACACTAACTCGAATTCAACAATTGTTTTCAGCAGATCTAGAGTGTCATTCCTGTATGCCCTAAGCCTGGGGTGTTTTGCTGAATACTCACCGTTCACTTGTTTGATTACCAGCTCTGAGTCTCCTCTCACAACTATCCTACGGGCTCCTAGTTTTTTCAACAGATTTAAGCCCAAGATCAGAGCCTCATATTCTGCAATGTTATTCGTGCATTTGAAATGCATATTGACAGCGTGGCTCTCTGCGTGATCATTTTCAGTGTTACACAGCCACACTCCTGCTCCAGCACTCTGCCTAGTACAGGACCCATCAAATTTCATTTCCCACAGGGGTTCGTTGTTTACTTCGTCTTCATCCCCTCCCCTACAGCTGGATTCGCAATTATGTTGAGTTGTGAGGTTTGTGCTAGGAGGGGGGTCATTTTGTGGTTCATTATGGGTGTGGAGATCAGGGAGATGGCTAGCTTGATGTTTTTGTTCTATTTCTGTTTCATTCAGAGTTATATTTTCAGCAGTTTTCCCATGGTCTTCTTCTTCGTATTCTTCCAGAGTAGCCATTATGTTGAAATCCATGGGCTGTATGTTTGTATTTCCATTATCTGATCTCGGCTCTTCTGAGGATTGGTCATTGCAGAGAATGAAAGAGTCTAGATCTATATGTACAAAGTATAATGGTGAGTTTTCAGGTTTCTCGGGGCTACTGACTAAAAATTTCATCTGAGACTCTCTATACAGTCTTCTAAGTTGGCCAAATATAGGGATAGTGGCATATGAGCCATCCATCTGCATTGTTCCTTGCAGTTTGGCTCCCCATGATCTTGACAATAGCATGCCATACTTTGGTGGTACATCTGCCACCACAACATCCATGACCATACATTTGGCAGGTATCTGGGTTAAACTCACACATAAGTCTTTGATGAGGCCTAGGCATTTTACTCTACTAGAGTCAAATGAGTATAAGTCTTTGTACGGTCTGGTAATTTCTAAGCTTAGCCTCTCCATCACTACCTTAGGAATTAAGTTGTGTGATGCTCCAGAATCATGCATTGCATTGTGCAAGATCTTGTCATGAATGTTAAGACTGATATAAAAAGGTGGAACTACCCCTTCCTGAAACTTTCCCTCAATTTTTGGACCAAATAGTAGGGCAGGGTGATCATCATTCAGATTTACAGAATCATTCATTTCTCCCAGATTTAATGCTTTCAAAATTTGGCCTTTATATTCATCCTGAGAGGCCAGCTCAGATAATGGTACAAAGATTTTGATTTTTGCAATCTCACTCTCTAAATTGAAAGCGGACTGTATTCTTTAAACGTTAGGTTCGTTTTATTTGCCACTGCTAGGTCGAATCGCCTTGTCGATTCCCATTATGGACATGTGTATGAACAAGGACAAATGAGTACCAACGAAGTGCTAGTACCGATTGGTTGGTCGGCTTGTTTTCTGTCTTGGTTGTCTTTCTCCTTATGTTGTCAACTTTCGGCTACCGTCTTGTTATTTTCATGTGAGGCTGTGCTTTTGAGATTTTATCAGCTCCTTTTTTGATGATTATCAGAGTTTTGGATATGGAAGGGTTCTGGCTTTTATTACTGCTAAGTTCATATTGTTCCCTGACCTGCATCATTGCATTTTCAAATCCTAGTCTGGAATCCTAAGTCTCTAACCATTCCTCCTCCCAAAATGAAGGTGAGGGCTGATCTTCTTCTGAATTATAGTTAAGGACTGAGTCCTCTGCTTCAAACATGTTTATCGTATTCCCTTCAGACTCCTCAATGATTCCCTCATCTTCATCTAAAAAGTTTTCTTGAAATGGGGGAATAATTTGTTGATCTGACTCTCTTTGTCTGTTGGGAGCAGCATTGTTTCTTCTAATGTTTTGGTTTTGGTTTCTGTTTTGGTTGTTGTTTTGGACAACCATCCTCTTTATCATTTGTTGCAGTTCTTCCACATTTTTAGAGAGTCTATCATATTTGGGATCAGATGTGGAAGCTATGTTGTCATCCCTATAGGTTACCCTTTTTTCAGCTTTTAATCTTGCCCTTTTTTCCATTAAATTTGCTTCTATGGTTATGGCTCCTTTCTGCATGTCTTCCAAGGTGGTATATTATTTATCTCTAAGCTCATAGGCCATGTCAGCATCAAATCCATCAGGATATTTTGCTAGGGCCATACCCTGTGGAGGTTTCATGTGTGGAGGGAGAGCATTATAAATGCTGTTGAATCTAGTGGTGTAATCATGAACACTCTCTCCTATGTTCCTCTTAAGGGAAATGTACTCAGCTAGGAGCTGGCGAGGGTTTGCTCTAACCTCCCACTTGTTTATGAAGGTCTGGTATAATGCAGGGAGATCTTGAATGCTGCCCGGAGGCAATCCTTTAAACCATTTCTTCACCTCACCCCCTAAACTTTGGGCAAAGATTCTCATTTTTATTGTTTCATCATCAATCTCCATATAATCAAAAGATTCCTCCATTTTATCTACATGTTGCTGAGCTGTTATGGACTCTTTAGCAGTGAAGTGTGGGATTTTTGATTGATAATCATTTGGTAAGGGTAACAAAGGTTGAGGTAAAACTAAAGGTGCATACCAAGCTGCCATGATGATATTGTGATGAGGCAATGGGTTAATTTGAGCAGCTGGTATTTGAATGATAGGGATATTAAGACCAGCAGAAGTCTGTTGAGCAGATCTAGGGTGGGAGAGCCCCAAGTTTTGAATGAAATGAAAATCAGGAGGTGTGGAAGGAGGGGTTTCACTGTCCCTAGTATCTGGCTGGTCTGAAACACTGAATGACCTAGTTCTAGGTAATCTGTTTTGAAGGTCTACGTCGAAGAAAGGGTCTAATAGAGCTGCAAGATCTTCTGGTGCAGAATTAGCTCTATGAATGTTGTTGGAAATAGTTGATCTCTTACTTACAGGTGTTCTCCTGAGGATTTTCTCAGGATTATCAACTATTTCAGGTGGGTTAGGATCAGGGCAAGCTCTCGTATGAATGGTTCTAAAAGCCAGAATGCTGTTTATAAGCTTAAGCAGCTTAACCCTATTTGTTATTTCTACTGTGGTTAATGTTGTCTCAGGGACTGGCCTCCCAGCAGAGTCTTCATTATGTTTTGGGTCTGGTCTCCCAGTGGAGTCTGATGTGAAACCAAGATAATCAGTAGGCCTACTGATCACCAGTGGAGTCTTTTAATGTTTAGGAACAATGGAGTCGCTAGGTGGAGGGTTTAGGATGTTTCTAAGGGATACACTGTCCACCACAGTGCTCAGGCACTATCACCTTTCAAGAATCTCCTCTGAAACAATGAGCTCCAACCAGAGATTGACTGGGAGGGCATTTACCAGATATGTCACCTCTGAAAAGAGGATGAGATCTGGAGGCTACCTGGCCCTTTCCAGGCTCTGTCTAAGAGTATGGTGGATATTCAATAATGGAGGTTGATTCAAGAAAGGGGTGACTTACTGTCGACCTAACCAGAGCTCTAAGTTTCTAAGGTTTTTTCCGAATGTTTAAGGTGAAATGCACTCAGAAATCCCCAGCGGAGTCGCCATTATGTTGGGGTTCCCATGTTTTGGCCAGGTTGACAAAGACCAAAAGATGAGACAACATAGAACCACTTTCAGACCTTAGGATCTAGCCCTCCTAGGTCCAGAGAGGGATCTCTCTATGAAGCCAAAGGATGTGTCTTTGAGGTTTAAGTATAAGGTTTTAGGCTAGTTATAGGCTCGAGGTTGTTGGTTTGATTGTTTGTGTTTGGTTGGAGGAAATCAGGAAAGAAGGGCCAATATAAGACAAGGATGAGCAAGAAAGAAGCTTAGGCAGAGATAGATAACTCAGAGAACATCAAAGCCATTGGGCTATGGAGTCAAGAAAGGATTTATTTGTGTTCAATGTGCAAGCTTTCATTTGGGCTAGTCATCTAGAGCATTTGGATCTTGAAGGATAGAAGATGGAATGGAACATTAAAGAATGAAAATGAAAGGAGGAGAACCAACTAACTCTGTCTATAGATCAGGCTAGAGGTCATTTAACTCCAGGCCTGCTTGGACCGAATTAGAGGCAATACAAGGGATCTTGGAAAGGTTTAATTGGGATGGAAAGCTCCTAGTGAGGCAGATACGAGATTCTAGACCTCCCAGGTTCTCAACACCTTCAACTAAATCCTAACAAGAACATCTAAATAATGATTCCATTAATTCGTACATCAGAGAGCAGGCAATAACATCCACTACACTGGTTAAACCAATTGAAATCAATACTCAGATACACATATAAGAAGAAAACATAAAAGGATGGGAGAGAAGCAACATAAGGTACCTACCCAGGGTAAATCTTATGCCAAACTTCTGATGCAAGCCTGAAGAAACATGATGAAATGAAAGCAAGTCAATCACAAATACAGAGAAAGGAAAACATCACCAGCTGCTTTAGATCAGGATCCAAAGAAACATGCTTGTCATATTAAAAACAACACCAATCAGGTACATCATAGCCCATAGCTTGAACACTCAGTCTGAATACATCATATCTCAGCCTATCTTGCAATATACACAGAGAACTTGTCCTCAAGAGGAAAACACTAGCATTTCACTGATATCTCATCAACAACCATTACAATGTTTCCTGCTGTGCTTTATAGCAGAGGATGAACCTAAGATCGACTGAGAAGGTAGGTGAGAATTAAATGTATCTTTAAACACAACAATGAATGCAGGGCCAGAGCCCATTCTGCTTGACATGCTGTATGTTTAATCTCTGTCACCTCCCTCGGGAAAGAATGATCTTCTTGGATATGATCTCGACATTTTGGACAAAGTACTCCTGGTGTCATGAGCAGAAAGTAAAATAAACTGTTGGAAGGTCTGTCTCATAAATGTCTGACTGTCTTTGAGCTGTAGTCTGGTGGGAAAGCTCTTCAGGGACATTCTGCGTAATAAAAACAGTATGGATGCCTTGTACCTGACGAAGAAAAACATTTTGCTGACAGAAACCCTGATATTACCTTTAATCTGCGCTCAGGATCCTTTGATCGATCCTCGGGGTCTGTAATCTGCTGATCTGCCTCTGAACACATTGACTTAGGGCTCGAGATCTTTATGGTTGTGCTTTATTCTTCCTTTTGCTCTGTACTGGAACGTTCTGCTGCTTCAAATCCATCTCTGACAAGTTAGCTCGGGTTTAATGGTGATGGGAGATTTCCACAGGGTTCGAACTCTTTTCTTTTAATGAACATCTCATCTCCACCTTCCCGGGCCTCTGTTCATAAATTCAGCCGCTGTGGACGATCTTCCTCGGATTTAGTTGTCCTGGTAGCGCAGAAATGTATTGCGGCGGCCATTCTTTCTTTATAAACCTACAGGAAACACGAAAACCGTGAAGAAATCCATGTACAAGGGTGGTGGGTGATGTGGATGGGAGAAATGAGCGTGTAATCGGTGACATGGCGGACGAGAATGCAGAAAAATGGTGAAAAACTGCTCAGGTAGGGTTGGCGGACGTTGCAGAATGAAAAATGCATGAAAAAACACGTAAATAGACCGGTTTTATGTAATGGACTGGGAAGAAGTACGGATGGAACACGTGGCGCTGACGTGGCGGGACGGGGTGACGCGGGGGTCCCGGGGCGACGGAAAAGGTCAACCATGGACAGAACGGATCTGGACCGTTGATCGCTGATAGATCAATGGCAGAGAATGTCGAAAGGCGGGACCGCGGGTACGACGGACTGAACTAAAAGGCGTGCAGCTTCGGAATACGATAGTCGTTGGATGAGGGCTCCAGGATCCAACGGCGATCGTGGATTCTGCTGCCCGGCTTTCGTCCGGGGAATAACGCGTGAAAAAGTGGTTTTCGGAAACAATACCGGAGGACGCGTGGCAGAGGATGAATGGGATCGCTGGGTTTCGGATGAATACTGTTAGTTGCAGATGGGCGGTGCGGAAATTACCGGCGGGTTTGGGCGGATGACATGTGCAGGAGGGGTCCACCATTTCGGGCGTGCTCCGCGCCGTTAGATCGGATTTCCAACGGGCGGTCGAGATCTGTTGGTCAATCAAAACGTATTAAAACCCGAAAGCGCGAGTTAACAAAGGTTTTTAAACAAAAATTCCGCACGGAGAAAGGTTGGAGAGGGTAAGCGCCTGGTTAAGCGCCCGGAGGATTTAGCTCACGGTTCCGGTGCCAGTCTTACGATGATTTTTGCACATTTTAAAGCATTTTTAGGCCTAAGGGGAGGGAACGATGTAGAAATGAAGGGTAGGGAAGGACAGAACAGGGGTAAAAAGGGGATTTAGAGAGGATTTAAATGATAGTGGGGGGAATTAAAGGGGAATTTGACAAAGGAAAAGGGAGAAGGTGACATTTTGCAATGGTAGAAAGGGCAACAATGGGCCTCTTTAGAAAGGGATCAGCAGAAGGATCACATTTTATGCACAGCACAGAGAGACTCCAAGGGGGGTGAATTTTCAGGGGAAAGGCATTCCTTGGAGGCTCCAGAACAATTCTAGCCCCCAGCTTGCTTGCCAAGAGTTTCATAGGGGGGCTAAAGGATTGCATCCCAAAGGGCCATAGAAATGATATTTGAAGATAGCTCAAAGTTTATTCCTGCTAAATTTACTTGATTTTCATGAAGGTTAAGAATAAAGAGCATGGTCAGCTCAGGATGAATTTGTACCTTTTGTACTCTTTCGCAAAAGTTAAAACACCCCACATTTTGGAAACATGAAACTGGCATAGGAGAGGCCATCAACTCCATGGTGTTCAGTGGATCAAACCTATTTATTCTTCCACCTCTGCGTTGATGTCTTCTTGGCACTTGGCCTATCTCACCACTATCACTATTACATTCCCTTGACATTTTTATTTCACTGTTGCCTTGAAACCAAAACCCTAACTCTATTTATGAAATGATATGGAAAAGTGATGGAATGGTGGTAAAAAATGCAGCCTTTTACAAGTGAGTGATAGGGATGAGTGAAGGGGCAATTTGGGAAAAATCAGAGGCTAAATAATTCTGAATGCAAACCAACTGATATGCCAAAACCTTGATGTTAAAACACCTTAGTAATGATGAAAATGTGAGAGGGTGGGGTGTGCAATGCCAATTCTTTACAGTGTGGGGGATTGATTTTGCAAATGGAATGAGTGTCCTTGTGGATGCGAAACTTCTCAACAAGGCACTCTCAGTGTGCTATTAGCATGTAGATGGAGGAGTATCCTCTAAACAGTGGTGTGTTTAACATGAAAACCAGGTTTTTTTCCTTTAGGGTTTTTAATTTCTCTTAATTTCACACCATCAAACTACTTAGAAGAAGGTAAGACATCCACTTACCTCTCAAAAAACGTTATGAAGACACCTGGCATAAACCTGGAGGGTTTTTGAAGTGTTTGAGTGCTTCCACTAGTGTGGAGGCCCTCCTAGCCAAGAGTGCAACACCGGAATGTAGTGTCAGGTCAAGCGGTGTCTGTCGTACCTTGCCCCAAGAGCGCAGCCTGTGCACGTGGGTTGGGTCGAGTGGATGGTGTCGGGATTTTGTGAATTCGCATCACTGCCGGGCATGTCAGGTCTCTTCATGAATGCACAACAGTGCCAGATCTGTCGGGTCTCTTCATGAACGTGCAGCACTGAAACCCTTTCCATCAGGCTTGTCAGGCCTGCTAAGTGAATGCACAACACGTACTACTAGGCATGTAACATAAAGTAATTTTTCACAGAAAAAACCTCTAGGAGCATAGCACACGACTCCAAGTGCGCAACACATGGTAACTTGCCCATTTTGACTCAAAAAAACTGACAATTTCACTCCTCAACTTTTTTTTATTCTTGCAAGTGAATAATGAGTTGAATGAAAAACAAAATGACCCTAAATATGCTTTGGGAAATTTAAATTTAATCCCAGGAAACCCACTTTCTAATGTTTTTTCCTTTGTCACTTTTATTGATATTTTATTTGACCTTTTTGCTGCAGGTGATTTAAGACATAGAGTTTTTCCTTTCTATTTCTTTTCTTACCAACTCTTTATTATTTTGGTTTGCAGGTGACTTCAAAGGATGAAGTTGGTATTTTGCTGCTTCCTTTGTTCATTCAACTCAACCTTTTGCCTCTTCTTACTGATCCTTTTACATTGTTTGCTTTTGCATGTGATTAGATGATGAAATTATAATTTCTTTTGGTTCCTTGAGGCATTAAGAGCTTATTCCTATACTTTGGTGAATTTGGCCACATAGCAGTTTCTTCAACTTGATGTGGAACCTCTATTATAAAACTCAATTTAACCCTCTGATCTTCACAGACCTCCTTTCACTATTTGTATGCAATTTTCTGAAATGGTGAATTTGACTCCTTTTGTAATGCTGGGGGCTTGATGGCTTTTCTTTTGGCAACTTTCAGACTGAAACTCAAGGGAAAACCTTCACAACACTCCTTTTCCAATACCATGGGTTTTAAACTCCTTAGGACACTTCTGATTTATAGGTGCCTGAATTTATAATTTAAAACTTGCCCATGGATACTCTTCACCTCCTTGTTCTGCAGATTTTGTTTGAATGATAAGGCTTACTTTCTTTGGTTGGTATATGTCCTTGAACATTTTCATTTAGCAGGTGTTATGAAACCCTGAAGTGGCTCTCCCCCTCTGATATTTGAAAATGCTGAATTCACTTTGACAACCTTAGACATTTACACAGTGGCAGTATCTTCAAAACTTCTTTATATTTACCTTGGATCTCATACCATGTTTTCATATCCTTTAACCACTGAGTGTAAATGACTGAAATGAGAGCTTGACCCTCCTTCATGTGTTTTGCTACATTGGATCTCTGCTTGGCATACTGTTGATCCAATCAGGCTTAGAAACCTTGATTTCTCCTCTAGACCCAGTGCTTCCTGTCTTCCTTTAGGAACTCATCTGTTACTTTATCAATTTCCTTTGTTGATTTACCTCTTGACATTCCTGCAGAAATGCCAAGCACATTTACCTTTTGCAAAACTTCAAATTGACAAAGTAGCCCTCTTTGGATATCTTTAGCTCTTTCTTGGGAAATCATGTGTTTCTCTTCTTTTACATTTGAAACAGCCTCTAGCACAAGAAAATCATAGCATCAAACATCAATGAAAACCCTACAACCCACAAAAACCCTAATAATCTAGTGGGAGGGTTTTAACTTGGTCTTTGACTGAAATTAGGCATGGGATCTTAATATTGTAAAAATAGAGTTGTTTACCAATTGATGTAGTTGAATATATAGAAATTGATGTACTTGATTGATCTAGAAGAGCCTACAGAGGTAGTTTTAAGACCATTAAGGTTTGAGGAACTTGATGAACATGGGAATGAATAGGATGATTGGTAACCCTAGATGAAAAGTGAAGGAATGAGGCAACGACAAAACATAGTTTTGGGGTTATAGGTGAGAAAATAGGATTTAGATGAGTGGCATAAGCCCATGAAGGTTAACCATGGAATGGTAAAATAGTAGAATAATGAAAAAATTGTGATAAGGATAATGAAGGCAGTGATATTTCTAAAACTCACAATATTTAGGAGTCTTGTTTTTAGAAATCTAGGACTGATATTTAGTAATCTATAGATAGTAAAAATTATTGATGACTAAAAGTGGCTCCACTTGGGGAGGGCAACTCCTTTTCAGGAGGTGTCCAGGACCTCAGAGCTCAAATCTCTAAGTTTTGAAGACCAATGCCTTACTTGCACTTTGTAGATTTCTTTCCTTCATTTGTTGATGTTCTCTTGAAGGTATGATTTCAAAAAATATGAAAACATGATTGCTTAAACCTCATTTCTACCTACCCATCCTACTTTGGCTAACATTTTTTCTTCCTTTGGGCGCACTTGGATTGGAAAACCCTTGACATTATTTTGTTTTGAAGGCATAAAACAAAAACTAACTACTTGTACTCATATCACTCCCAAGAGTTCAAATTAGGCTAATGAAATCTCTTACTCTCTACCTAGTCTACCTTTTGTCAAGATTAAGTTGTTTGACAAAATTTTCTTCTCTAATCTACTGACATGAAATTGAAAACATGACTAAACCAAGATTGAGCAATCTGATTTGCCATGGGCTGTGGCATTCGGACAAGCTGCAAATAGACATTATTTTTGTACAATCAAAACTAGAAAGTATGAGGGTTGTGATCTATAATTTGTTAGGCATCCCTATCTTTCTCTTTGGTTTAGATTTTTGCTTTAAGAACCAAAAATTTCTTCCTAATCTATCCTACTGAAAATTCAAGCTTAAATGGTTTGAAAAGTCTTCTTTCACTAACCTACCAACAAAAATTCAAAACATGTTCAGCCATGATTAGGCTAGATGACTGAACAAGACTCTTTTTCTTAACAAGTAGTGGCATTTAGGCTTGCACACTTTCAGTAGTACTCTTTTTTGGGTATGGGGTTGTAACTATTCTTTTCCTGCCCTCTTTTACTTCCTTTTTCTGTTTCTGTGTTTTTGTTTTCCTGATTTTTTATCAATCAATGTTATGTAGAATGAATGAAAGCTTCAAACTAGGAACTTTGACAAAAATAGTGTTTGAGCATCCTGCCATTGACAGGACCTCTGAATACCTCTACTCCATCCAAATCTTGTAAAAAGAAATCATTGTTACCTATAACTGAATGAATGATATAAGGACCTTTACACAAATTTTCAAATTTTCCATGCTTGCCTTTGTCCTTCCTCCTGGAATCCCATTTCAGCACTATGTCTCCAAGGTGGAAATCATTGGCTTTGGTTCTTCTGTCAAATACCTTATTTATGTTTTCTTGCACTACTTGTGTTCTTTTGTAAACTTCTTCCCTTGATTGCTAGAAATGAATGGTTTGGTTCAGCCTCCTCTGCATGTCCTTTTCTTCTGATTGAACTTCTTGAAGAAGCTTCATAATCGGGACTCCCAAGGATGTTGGGAAACCAGCATCCATGCCATAAACTAGCTAATAGGGAGACATATTTATAGTTTTCTTAATTGTTAGTCTATCAGCCCATAGTGCATGCACTAGTTTTCCATGTCATGATTTTTTGTTCTCTTCCAATAGCTTCTTGATGATGTTCACCAAAATTTTCTTCAAGGACTCGACCAGCCCATTACCTTGAGGGTAATAAGCTGTAGAGTGCCCTAATGTGATGTGGTACTTGTAGCAAAATTCTACCATTATTTTGGACTTAAATGCAGCAGCATTATCGGTGATGATCTTTTTGGAACAACCAAATCTGAAATTTTATGATGACTAAGTTAGTAGCATTCCTTGAAGGGATGGCTTCTATCCATTTGGTGAAGTAATCAATAGTAGTGAGAATCCACTTTCGTTGGGAAGATGAGGTAGGGTGGATTTCGCCAACGAAATCTAAACCCCACTATTGAAAAGGAGTTTCAACACTAATAGGATGCAAGGGAAAAAGTAGTAGCTTTTTCTTGCCATCAAATATTTGGCATTTATGGCAAGCTGCAACTAGCTTGTGTGTATCGGGGAAAAGATTGGGCCAATAGTAACCAGGTCTAAGGATTTTATTGGTTGTGGTTTTCCAGTAGAGGTGACCTCCATGCTATCCTTCATGGAAATCATGCATAATTCTATCTGCATCATCTTCAAGCAAACATTTAAGCAATATGCCAACATAATTTTTCCAATACAAAGCTCCATCTAAAATGCAAAAATTTAAAGCTTTTGGTTTCAAGAATCTAGCTTTTGTTTTGGATAAAGTAGGAGGATAATTAAGATAAAAAAGCACATATAGAATATCAACATACCAAGATGAATTCAGAAATACTTCTTTAATGTGTGGAGCTATGAATTCTTCATGTTCCTCCAATGCGTCAACCATATTCATATCTAGTGCTTGAAAATTTGATTCAGCCATGATTTTTGTGAGTCCTTGTCCTTTAATCAGCTTAGTGGGTCTGATTTCTAAATCATATTATAAGATAATAGCAATCCATTTACCCCTTTTACCATCAGGGTCTTGATTCAGAATGTCTTTAACAACTGTATGTGGAACAAAAGAAATAACATGGGAGTGCAAAATGTAAATTCTGAAGTCCTTCAATGCTTTGATCAAGGTGAAGGCTTGTTTCTCCATGATGTTATATTTTAGAGGAGCATCCCTCAGTGATTTTCTGAAGAAGGCTATGGACTGTTCTTTTCCCATCATGTTATTTTAAAGCAATACAACAACAATAGTGTGTTCGGATGCAAAGGAGAAAATGAAGAAATCTTTGGTAAAGTCGGGGCTGATTAGAACTGGTGTTTGGGTAAGAGATTTTTTTACCAGTTCAAAGGATTGTTTGGCTTTTGTGGTCCACTTGAATCCTAATTCTCTTTTCAGCATGTTTGTGATATTTCTTAGGAGTTCAGTGAGGTTAGGAATAAACCTTCTCAGGAATTTTATCATTCCAGTGAAATATTGTAGCTCTTTAATATTTCTAGGATGGTTGATTTGTAGTATACCTTCAATCCTTTTGGGATCTATCTTTATCCCTTCTTCATAAATGATGTGGCCTAAGAGTTTTCCTTCTTGGAGACCAAACAATGTTGTCTTTGGATTTAGAGATAGGCCATACTTCCTACACTTCTCAAAGACCTTTCGTAAATGAACTAGGTGTTCTTCATCAGTTTTAGAATAGACCATGATGTCATCAAGATATATCACTATGAAGTAACCTATGTCTTCAGAGAAAGCTATGTCCATGGCTCTTTGAAAAGTAGCCCCCACATTCATCAACCCAAATGGAATTTTTACATACATGAATATGCCCCAAGGTGTTGTGAAAGTGGTTTTGTGATGATCATTTGGCAGTACTAGTACCTGATTGTATCTTGAAAAGCCATCAAGCCATGATATTCTCTTATAACCTACCACCCTTTGCAGTATATGATCCATTTTGGGTAAAGGGTAGTTGTCCTTTAGGGAGGATTTGTTCAAGTTTATAATGTCTATGCATAGCCTGATCTCCCCTGTTTTCTTTCTTACTGACACAAGGTTAGAAACCCATTCTGAGTACCTAAGTGGGACTATGATACAAGCATCATACATCTTCTTTATTTCCTTTTCAACTAGAGGTACTAGGATGGGGTTTATTCTTCTCAATTTTTTCTTGAATGGTTTCTGATTTTCCTTGAGAGGAATTTTATGTTGGATAATGCTTTTGTCATAGGACTTCAATTCCTCATACCCCCATGCAAAAATATCTTTAAACTCTTTGAACAACTCTATATATTTCTGTTTTATGTGAGGAGGGAGAGTTTTGGACAATTTGATCAGTTTGGGTTCTTTTATGCTGCCTATGTTACATTCTTCTACAATAGTCTCAGTGGATTCCATCTTTGGCTTTCTAGCCACATCATTAAAATAAAAAAAATCTTCTAATGGTGCAAGGCCCCTTGGTAATGTATCATCTTTACATTGTAAAACCTCAAGGTCTTTTTGATCTAGATTTTCAAACAATTCTCCCTCATAAGGATGTTCAAGCATATTTATATTAGCAGTAGAGGACAACTCTGTTTTGTGGGCTTGTTCTTCAGCAAAATAATCCTCTTCGTGCCCTAAGCTTGTTTTTGGTATTGCAAATTCATGCTTAGGTTGCAGAAAGTCATCAATTTTTTTATCACCCTCAAAAATTTTCTAATAGTCTATGTTTTCAGGTACTGTAGGCCGTTTTTTGACTTTGACATCGTATTGTTTGTTTTCCTGGGGTAGTTGACAATTGCTACCAGCAAAGGCAAGTTCATTGGCAAGGCTGTTTTGAGCTCTAGGGATGAAAGTGAGTTCATATTTCTCAAAGGTTTTCAAGAGGTCTAGGGTAGCATTCCTATACTCTCTTAGTCTAGGATTCTTGGCTGAATACTCCCCTTTGATTTTCCTAATGATCAGCTTCGAATCTCCTTGGATTGGGATCTTCTTAGCTCCTATGTTTTAAGCAAGTGTAAACCAAGGAGGAGAGCCTCATACTCTGCAATGTTGTTAGTGCATTGAAAATCTAGTTTGTAGGAATGGCCTTCATTTGTGTTATGTATCCAGACACTAGCTCCTAAACTAGCTTTTCCATAAGAGCCATCAAATCTCATGTTCCAAAGTGTTTCCAGTTCATATTCACCACTATGTTGTTGTTCAGGGCTACTAGAGTCTTGGCTGTCATGATGTTCGTTTGGAGATAGATTTGACATTTCTGGTAGGCCGGTCTCCTTCTCATTTTCATTTACTTATTCACTGATGTCATCTTCATTATACAAGATAGATGAGTCAAGGTTAGAATGAATGGAATAAATAGGGGTCTTGTTTGGCCTATCTAGGTTGCTTACCATATATTTAATTTGAGATTCCTAGTACAATCTCCTTGTTTGGTTAAATAATAAGATGGTAGCATATGACATGTTCATTTGGAGGCTCCCTTGAAGTTTGGCTCCCCATGATCTAGATAAAAGCATGCCATACTTTGGGGGAATGTCAGCAACTACTATGTCTATGACTAGGCCCTTAGCAGGTATTTGTGCTAGATTGACACATAGATCCTTGATTAGACCCAAACATTTGGCTCTACTCGAATCAAAAGAGTACAAGTCTTTGTAAGGTTTGGTTACTTCAAGGCCTAATCTCTCCATTACCACCTTAGGCATGAGATTGTGTGAGGCACTAGATTCAATCATAACATTGTGCAAGATTTTGTCATGAATGTTTAAGTTAACATAGAAAGGGGGGGCAACTCCTTGAAATTTTTCCTCTACCTCAAGTCCAAACAATAGCTCAGGCTTGTCATTAGTTAAGTTTAGAGTGTCGGTGTCATTTCCTATATTCAAAACTTTCAGAACTTGGGACCTATATACATCTTCGGTTACCAGTTCAGTGAGAGGTATGGTTATTTTTATTTTGACAATCTCTCCCTCAAAACTGAAAGTGCTAGTGTTTTTGACATATTTACATCTTTTTTGTCACACATAGTCTTTTCAACAATTTTGGTTTGCTGAGTTTTATTAGGACTGTCATTTTGAGTAGATTTTCCAGGGCCACTAGTGGAGGTACTAGGGTAGCTTGGGTCACCATTTTGTTGGCTAGTTTTTTCTTTGTTTTGATCAGGTTTCTTAGTCATTATGGTGGTGTTTTCTATTGTTTTCTTAGGAGTGTTTTCAGGGGTCTTCCTAACAGAAGTGTCTAATTTTTTTTTCTTGGAGAAATCTTGGTTCTTTTTGCTCCTAAGGTCATATTGCCTATGGACCTCCATTATGGCATTCTCAAATCCTAATTTGTAGTCTTCAGAATCCTCATAGTTTGTTTCAGTTTGATTTTAGGATAAGAAACCTTGTTATTCTTCAGTGAGAAAAACATCACCCTCATTATCAGAGCCTATTAGGTTTACATGGTTTTCTTTCAGTTGTTCAATCTCTCTTTCCTCTTCATATACATAGTTGTCTTTGAAAGGAGGCTTGATTTTTTGGTCATTGTCTCTCTGTATAATTTGGGGAGGGTCTCTTCTAAAGTTTGGATTCCTATTTATGTTTTTGGGATTTGCTTAGTTTTCCCTAGGAGGTGATCTTTCATTAGGTTTATCCTTTCCATCATTCTCTCCATTGTTCTAACTAGGCTGTCAATTTTGGCATCAGATGAAGAGGTTGAGTCCATAGTTTCATCTTTGTAGGTGACTCTATTTTTTGAACTCATCCTAGCCCTTTTTTCAATCAGGTTTGCCTCTACACTCATAGCTCCCCTTATCATGTCTTCTAAAGTTAGGGGATACCTCTCTCTCAATTGATAGGCCATGTTTGGATCAAAACCTTCTGGAAATTTTGCGAAGGCTAAGCCTTATGGGGGTTTCATGTTCGGTGGGAGGGAATTGTAAACACTATTGAGCCTAGTGCCATAGTCTTGGACACTTTACCCGACATTTCTCTTAAGGTTGGTATACTCTGAAAGGATTTGGAGAGGATTTTTCTTAATTTCCCACTTGTTTATGAATGTCTGGTAAAGGGAAGGGAGATCATGTATGTTTTTAGGAGTCAATATTTTGAACCATTTCTTGGCTTCTCCTCCTAAGCTTTCAGAAAACATCCTCATTTTTATGGTTTCCTCTTCTAATTCCATGTAGTCAAAAGCATCATTTATTTTGTCTACAGGCTGTTGGGAAGTTGTAGAGTCAGCTCCAGTGAAGTGAGGGATTTTGGATTGGTAGTAATTTGGCAAAGGTATCAGAGGTTGTGGTAGTGCCAAAGGGGCATACCATGTTGCCATGATGGGAGCTAATGGAATCCAAGGAGGATTTACAAGGGGAGGGTTTGTGAGAGGGGGTGGAGGATGAAGTGGAGTAGTTTGTATAGTGGTGGTATGAAAGGGTGTGGTGGAAGTACTTGGACCAGCAAACTGATTTTGAGTAGACTTGGAATAAAATGAGCCAAAGTGACGGAGGAGCTAAAAATCAGGAGGAGTGGAGGGAGAGGCTTCTCTACTAAGGCTCCACTACAAATCTATAGGCTCAAGGTCAGTATGGTCAATCCCACTTTGTGACTTAGTTCTGAAAAGGTTTCTTGTATGGTGTAAGTCAAACTGGGGGTCTTACAAGGCTGTGAGATGTTTAGGGATAGAACTTGCTCTATGAATGGTACTAATAGTAGTTAATTATTTATTTCTAGAAGTTTGCCACAAAATCCATTATGGGTCATCAAAAATGGTAGGAGGGTTTGGGTCTGGGTGAGATCTGGTACTGATCCTTTGTGAAGCCAGATTTCAAACCCAAAGTGTATAGAGGCCGAAATTTTATGATTTTTTTCGGAAGGCTGACATATCTTAGTGTTTGGTAAACTCACACAGTGTGTGACTAGGCCTCCAAACTGCTCAGGGCTGGTTTGACACAATCCTAGGGAAGTCTATGAGACTAGTAGAGTTAGTAGGCCTACTGGAGGCTAGTGGAGTCGCCAGGTGGATGTTTTTGGCTGTTTTGAGGATAGGTATTTGTGGTCCACCACCAACAATTTTCAAAAAGCCAATCTAGGGATTTTTTGGGGTTTTCTGAGTTCCTTTGTGTAGCCATAAGATTTATATGAGTGTCCTCTAGTTGAGTCATCATTTTTCTAGGATGGTGAAACAATTAGATTCCAATTTTGGCTAACACTTGAGTTTTCTAAGATTTGATAAGGGTTTCTAAAGTCCT